>CM055107.1:34683895-34808578 GCA_029204225.1 Diphasiastrum complanatum | reverse complement strand
ATGATTGCAAATTGTAACATCAATCATCTATTATTATTATTTTCTTTTATACAAATTTGCATTGGTTGAGAATCAAAATGTGAAAGACAATGCTATTATAGGCAAGTCTTTGGGCTAGGCTTGTGTCCATGCCATATTTCATAAGGAGTTTTGTTGTTGACGACTTTAGTGATGGATCTGTTCTGTACGTGAAGAAAAAGTAAGCAAAATGAATAATCTTGAATCTACATGACAAAGCTTACTGTGATATTTCATATCATATTTGAGACTATCTTACTGAAATATTAAATACTCAAAAAGAGGTTAACAACCACCATGTTTATCATTTGCTAAGAATTTTCATCAAGCATCCTTGTCGTACAAATTTGAGGTGATCAATCTTGTAGACGTAAACTAATATTGAAGGATGAGTTGTAGTTTATGTAATTGAACTATTAATTTTTTCATTTAGAACAAAATGGTGCACGTAATGAACATTATAGAAAAGTACATGTGCTTAAGAGTGCTTTATGCATGCAAATTGATAAGCAATATATATAATATAAATAATATAATATCAAGATTTGGGATGTTCTAAATAGGAGAAATCTTAATCTAGGTTTTCAAGCTTTCAAGGAGCTATGGTAAGACTATGGAAATGACAATTTAATAGTGGCATTAGTGATAATTCCAATTAATCTCTCTCTCTCTCTCTCTCTCTCTCTCTCTCTCTCTCATGAATGGTATGCAACTTTTTTATTCTGCATTTAGCCTTTGGTTTTTGTTAAAAAAAGATATATGACCCTTTGTAACTTTTGGAGGGAAATTTGAAAACCACCAATGCCACTTCAACGGTCAAGATCAATGAAGGTATATTCTACGGACACGATCCCTTTGCTTCTTGAGTACTCTTGTTTCAAATGCATCTATATGAGGATGGATTGGGCTTGAATGCTTTCCCCACGCCCTCTCTCTTCTTCTCTCATCATCCTCTTTTACAATCTGCTTCGGCTTGACAAGAAATGCAGTGTGAGAGGTTACACAACAACGATCAGAGAGCAAACTCCGAAACAATTTGGTAAGTGGCCTTCTTACTTGTTTACTTCTGCTGTGAAAGCTTTGTATGCAAAATAGATGAATGATTTCGGTTGCAACCTTTGGCATTTTTGTCATTTCAGCAGTAGCTTTGGTAGCAAGCATATGAGAGAATCAAACATTGTTGTATGCATGCATGATAGCTTGCAATACTTGCTAGTTTATGTATTGGCTCTCGGACTAATCGTATGCATGTCTCTACACTATTACGTTTTTTAGAAATGGATACGGAGGTCAATCCTTGCAATTACATACCACGAACGTGATCGCTTCGCAAGAATCGGTCTTGTCTACCATTCAGGTCAGAAAAGCATGTATTTTCACAAGTGTCTATCAGTATGGCTCAAAACACAGGGTGACGAAGTAAGCTTGATAAAGGTTTTTTTTTTAAACAAAGCAGTATGATATGATAACCGTGTATATTTTTCACGTAATAGATCAATGCTTGTTTTTTGAATGATCATAATCCGGAATTTATAGCAGGCTACTGTCTAGACAAGGATTTGCGTACTTCTTGTGTGTTTTTGTAAGTGCATGGTTTTGTACCAAGAACAAATTCATGCAAAGGATCGGAATGGCAAGGATTTGCCCTGGTCTTGGTATGAATAGGCTTACGCAAATGTTTACTTGCACTATCTTATAGCAATTTCTCGCGTAATGTCTTAAAGCACTAGTATGACTTAAAATTGTAAGAACTGTAAGTAAGGTTTGCGGACTCTTGTATAGCATGGATTTGCTCAAGAAGTCACGAGCACCGTACATTGTCGGTTTACAGACATGAGTAATGGGATGGCATGGAGTTGCCGCAAAACTCATGTACTGGTACAAACCGCTTACACGCTCATTATTTGTTATGCTCTTTTGGCTTGTTTTCAAATGCATAATGTGTTTTATATAATGACACAGACCAAAAACTAGCAAACAGATCAGTATGGTGGATGCCCTGATATGATACTAGCATGGTTTGGCCGTAGTACTCATAACAAAATGCTAGTAAGGAAAGATTGGACTACAATAAACTTTATTTTACTTTGCAAGTTGATTAGTTGAGCTTAACGTATTTTGTACATGGATAACAACTGACATTCAACGTTGACACCTGTCTTCCTCACTGTGCTAACTTGTGCAGTTTTGTGTGGTGGGATGGTGGCAGGTACCAGCTGGATGTCTTGAGATATGTTTCGCTTTACGGTGCTTTTATTAGTACCGTATACTTTTCAGCTATGTGCTACCTTGTTAGTCTATGAATAAAGGGTTTTAAAAGGTTTTGGTCTTGACTTTTCAAGAGGAACTTTGCTCTGCTAATCTCTCTATATGCATCCTTGAGGTGTAAATCCGACTATCCTTTGGTCGGGGTAGTACTAAAACCTTTACCTTACTTGGATTCATTGCTAACATAGGTCTGTTTTAGTCCTCAGGTTGGTTTCAAGGCGTAGTAGAGTTGGGTTATGGGGAGCCCCTTCCTCCTCCTAATCTATTTATACAAATTTTGATTATCTACATGAAAAAAGCTGTCATGTTGCATAGTTTTATTAATAAAAATTAATGTAATACTTGTAATGCTGCGAGACCCGATGATAAAGTGCTTTGCTTTACTGATTTCCTGGATACTTTACATTGGGTTAAGATGTACCTGGAATTTGGCAAGACCAAGATTGATCCTTTGAGTACCATTAAAATGTTGGCTTCAAATCTGGCTGGTATTGTAGAAAAATATGAGAACGAAGAAAATTTTTATAACTCTCATATTAGAAAAGTCTTTGCTTGTCTTGAGAAAGAAAATGATCTGCTATCTGTTGAACCCTCTCCCACCATTCCTGAGCCACCTTCTTCTCCTCATCTTCTGGTGTTTCTAGATGAACTGGACGAAGATGGTACCACACAACTTGAATTATTTTCTCAAGATATTTGCGACATTGCTGACCAATCCTCCTTTGAATTTTGTCAGTCCAAGAATTGCCAAGTCCCTTTTGTACTCGCTCACACTATTGAACTCAAATCTACCTGCACTTTGTACAAACTTTGGAGTTTGCCCTTTGTTAATTTTCTTGCTCCTATTTCCATTGAGCTTTGGAGCATCCTTACCCATCTTACTAAAAAAGAAGTCCAGACTTGTAAACAAGCTACTTTAAACAAAAATTCTACTCTTGAGACCCCTATTGCCTTTGAAACTGTTATTCGTATGAGCAAATTTGAGCCTTCTCAGTGTCCTTCTGAGCAAAATTGGGCACGTATTCGTAGACATTTTGACACTGGTTTTTATGAGTAATCTTAGCATTTTCTTTCTGGGTGCCTCACCACAAAATCAATTCAATGCTTTTTTCCTTTGGCTACACAAACCTGCTAGGAAAATTGTCAAAGCTCAGATTACCTTTCTTTATCTAAGCCAGTACATGATTGATGCATCTATTGAACTTGCCACAAATCCCTCTGCTAAGCTCCTTGCTCATCTTGGTGATGCCGAGAACATTAGAGAAATCGAATGTCTTCTCAAAAGACCTAGCGTCTCCACTCGACAAGGTAAATATTTCTAGAACTCTAGTAAACGTACAGACACTTTCAACCTTAATAATCTCAGCTCTGTCCTGTCTGGCCAAGGAAAAAGAAGAAAATCTACTGGATACAGGGGGAAAGAAGGACAAGGAAGCGGTGCAAAGAGCGACTTGCCAATTAAGAAGCTAGTTTTTTAGCAAATGCAAAGCACTCAAAGAATCCATAAATCACTCAAATACATTCAAGATGCATGAAACAATGTGGGTATGACCTCAAAACTGTGATTAGATCTCAAATAGATAAGATTGGCAAGCTTTCAACTGAATTTTAGGATCAACCAAGCAAAATATGGATCAAACCAAAAGTGTTCAACCAGGTCTAGGTGCCCTACCTACCCTCATTCAAAATTCTATAGCTTTTGATTGGCTCATCCCAATGGCATGAAACAAATTGCATCAGAAACTAGACTTTTCTAGCTTTTTATCAAACTATCAAGCATGGATTTTGGATCTACCTTGGAGGATAACTTAGCAACCAAACTTGGTTGAACCTCACATGTGTCTGAGCACTGAAATCCGTACAGTACCAGATCTGAACCAATCAATGTCCTATTGATCCCTTTTGATCCAAAAATCATCAAGATAGCTCGGAAAATGGGCCTAGTCACTCTCAAACTTAATTTCAATGCAAAAAGCACACAAGACTTGATGAATACATGTGATCCTTAGGCTAGCTCTGATACCATGTGAAATTTTCACACGTGTGGGAGTGTCACAACGTGTAATTTGATCTCCTAAAGATTTGTGATTGCACCTTAATTAAGTGATGATTTATAATCAAGATCAAACACTCAATTCTATGGCAAGAGCACTAATCTACACGTATGAAACTATCATTCAATTACTTTCACACATGTGGAGACTCGTGAATGAAAAAAACTAAGTACCAAAACACCTTGCTCTCAGGTAGAGAGAGAAAGCAATATTGACTAGAAACTCACAATCTTTAGTTGATCTCAAAAAACTAAATACAAAATGAATGGATTCATCCAACTAGTAGAAACTCGAGGTAGTTTATGTTCAATTCCTAATGGACCTCTTTTCTAGCACTTCTTAATTCCTATTGGGTAAGTGACTCAACATCCTCTTGATTTGATTGGACTCTTCTAATGAAATTCTCACTTATGATTGGACCCTTGAACTCATGCCAACACTTTTACTTTTGCCTCTAAAGCCAAAAATGACTCAACCAACTTCCTACATAGTAGATGCTTGATGGAAAAACTTAATCAAACCCTAAAGTCAATATAGATAGCTTTTTTATTTTTCACAACACTTACTAAATTGTTTTGAAATCACACAATCTACTATTTACATACATTCATCTAGAATTTTCCAATGGATTCCCATCGAACTCTAGTCTGATGGTAGAAAAGCTCGATGTATCGAATTACCATCTATGAAAATTCAAAATAAAAATTGTGCTAATGGCTAAAGAACTTTGGGAAATAGTTTTGGGTGTCAAGCTAATTCCCAGTGTCAATGAGCAAGCCATTTTTAAATGGAAGCTCGAAGATGGTAAGGCTTTTTTCTTAATCACTCTCAATATTCCTGACACACAGATTGGCCACGTGACACACAGATTGGCCAAGTTAAACAAGCCCAATCTTCAAAAGAAGCTTCGGACATTATGAGCACACTCTACGAAGTGAGAGATGTCACTTCGAAACTACATCTGAGAAGAAAGTTCTTTTCACTCAGAATGCTAGAAGGTGATTCTATTAAGAATCACATAAATCAATTCAAGACTCTGTTAGAGCAAATGGCAACAATAGATTCAGTGATCGAAGACCTTATTGTCTAGTTTGCCATCCTCATATGAAAATTGGGTGATGATGATTTTGACTCACTCATAAATAACTTTGTCTAGTGTCATAAGTATGCTACTATAGGAGGAGATTTGAAGGAATGGTGCATCCTCGTCCTCCATTGAAGACTCGTATGCCCTATACTAACCAAGAAAAACTCAAAGAAGCAGCAAGAAAAAAGAAGAATCTGAATCGATTCAATTCGAATCAAAAGATAGAAGCAAATTTAGAACCAGAATCAGCAACCCACTCAGAACAAAAGAATGATGTTCCACAAATACTACAAACGGATGAATCACGAAATCTAGGACTACCGAATACTCAAGTTCAACAACAACAACAAGAAACAGTTGGAATACGATAAAATTTGTTTTGGGACTTTGACCTGAAAAAGAGTAATCTTTTGTGGTGTTTTTTAATGGCCCTAGTTTAAGGCCAAAATCATGGATTTTTTTAATAAATTTCTAAATTTTGTTTTTAAAAGAAGCCAAAAAATACATATTTTGAATAAAGAACTACAAGTTTTTTGTTGCAAACTTCATAAAACCATCATCATTACAAATGAAATAATAATTCAAGAGAACAAATGATTTTTGAAACTCGAAATTCCATTGAAATACAAAACAACTTAAATCATATTTGTACATTCTTTTTTTTAAAGTACATTTTCTAAGGAATTTTCACTGATGCCTCTCAATTCAGAACTTGACATATTCTCAACACTTTCGTTTTCAGCTGATGAAATGGTAGACCCATCTTCTTCATAAGAGTCAACTGGCATATCTTCCTCAGAATCTGCGTCTAATGTTGACAAAAGACTTTGTAAATCAATTTTTCTCTGTTGATGACGAGGGAGGATGATGGTTTTTTCAGTAATTCAAGTCGTTCTTTCAATATAGATATAGTTGACTTTTGAAGATGATTGGTCATTTTTAATTCAAAATTAAATGCCAAAACATTTATGTCTTGTAGATTCAAATTGTCGACTCTTGGTTGATTTTTTGGCAATTTCTTTCTCTTGCCCTTTGGATCTACTTGCAACATTTTGAGTTCGTACCTTCCCAAAAAAGCATTCGTTGAAGTGGTGTGCAACCAATGGACACGTAGTACTTTTGTTTTAATGCTATTTTGAATAAAACCAAGTACTTTGGAAATCCAAAATGGATGTCCTTGATTGTTTTCTGAAGTTAGAAGTGCAACAAGGCTTCCAATTTGGATTTCATTCAAATCACCGTGCCATTTCATTTTTGCAGCTTTTTCACTTTGCCTATTCTTCCTTGAGCCCACATAAATTTCACGTTCCTCACCTTGCACAAGCTGCAAGAAATTATTATCTCGAGGAAGATCTGAAGGTTCGACAGTTGTAGTTGATGTTCCTAATTTATGAGGCCAATGAAATTCTTCAATTATTGATGTATGTTCGAGATTGAACAAACTGATTTTTTGTTCTTTGAAAAAGTCCATTCACCAATGCTGATCAAACTCATCAAAAAAATGATAAGCTGCTTGAATACTTGATTCTAAAAAATTTAATGAGGCAAATGGATCAATCTCACAATGTTCTCTTTGTGCTTTTCGTTCTTCTAGCAAGGACTTCAAGGGAGACAACACAACAAGCTTGATTTGAGTTGATGGAATGTTAAGCAAAAATCGAACTCCTTCAAGAGGTAGCCATGAAACTAAATTTGAAAATAGTTTGCCCCTTAATAATATAATGCTTGATTCGTTACATTTGATTTTAAATTGGTGCTGAAAGCTAATATCATTAACATTAGCTACACATCGCTCTGTTTTGTTGGACGCCTTAACATAATCACGAAAATCATATGTGTGTCTGATTAATGATTACGATTCCTCGACAATGTTGTGAAGCACTGGTAAAGAAAATGCTTTCTTGCGTCTCAATCTCTTAGAAAAGCAACTAAACATTTGATCAATTTGATCGCGGGTATGTCCTACCAACAAAAATCCTATCTATACTTTTTTGTTAAAAATTTCTCCACTAGCATAGACAAGTATGCCAAAACAATCTGGTTTTTATTTTCCCTAGCAGTGTTGTCAAGCTGCAATTAAAGTAATTCTAGAAGATTTTCACCAAATTCGCAAATTATCTTATGTACAAGAGTGATCATCAAATTTGGATCGTTTCGAACATTGGGATTATTAAAAAAGACCTTGGACTTCAAAGTGCCATTAAACACAAGTGTTCCAACGAGATGAACTTGAATAAAATCTGTCTCGTTCAAATTTTTGGGCACTCTCACAAAATGAGACAACATTATTTTCTTCTTATCCATGCCATGAATAACAAGGCCCACCCCAGATATTTTTGTGGACATTCCAAACATTTCTTTCGATGCTTGGCCAACTTTTGTCTTTCAGCTGTTTGTTGATCTTTGTGCAGTTGAAGGGCTTTTGCAGCATCCATTGAAAATACAAGGATTTACTTATTTAATAGAATAAAGATCATACCATAATGATATTCAAAAAGATTGCAACTTAATTTTTTCAAAACAGAAAGTATTAAAATGATTGACAAATTTAATTAACATTTATCTTTTTCATCATTGGTCTTTGCAAGTTGTTTTGCAGACTTTAACAACTCACAAGTGGAGCATACTATCATTCGTGATTTTTTGAGAATCTTTACCAATCCAAAATCTCTTTTCCAAATTCTAAGAAAATATGAGTAACTCAAATAGGGAACATGTTTTGGCAAACTCTTTGTAGATCAAAAATAATTCTCATTTTGTAAAATTATCCGATAAGTGAAAATATAAGGAATTAGACAATTTCTCTCCATGCACATCTATGAAATGCTTTAGCCAAGTAGTTGTATTTAAAACATCTGGAGAAATAGTTCGACCCTGTAAAGATCCCCGTAATGTTGGGTCTTTCTGAAGTCATACATGCATTCATTGAAGTCGTGAGTTTCCGATTGCGTAAAGTACTTTGTAACCTTTGCGACAAATCTCCAAAGCATTTAAAAGATACAAAAATGAGTTTTTGTTCGGCCTCACTGTTGCACACAAATAATAATTTCTCTCATCCTTATTTCATAAAAAGAAGTTTGATCTTAATTGTTCAATTTCTCTAATACTCAGTTTTTGCAAACAACAGGATAAGCAGCAAATAATATTCCGTACATTTTGAATCTCAAATCTTGTAATCAACTGTTTTTGACGATTCATTAAATCAGGTGAAGATCTCAAGTCTCTCTTGTATTTTTTTTTTGTTTGGAGTCTGATCTATAAATTGAACCTATGACACTAGTAGGTGCTTGAACTGGTTGAGAAGGCGTTGGAATTTCATGACTCAAAATTCTGGCTCCAACCTCAGGATGTTCTGGACCCTCAAAAGGCTCTAAATTTTCAATAAATATAGCCCTTTTAGATTTAACACGATGAACATCACTTTCAGAAGGTCTCCTACGAATATGAGAAAAGCTTGAACCTCGTGGATCAACAGACTTACGCGGATCTGTTGATATACTAGAATCAGTAACTGAGTAAATTGAAGCTTTTGACTCATCACTCAATGATTCAACTTGTTCAAAAGAGCAATGTTCCAATTGTGCAGAGCCTGCATCTGAAGAGGAGGACGAGGTCGAAATATTTGACACAAGTTAAGTTACAGGTGTCATTTCTTGAAAAGTACTTGCGTGAGGAATTTCAGAAGATGAACGTGTAAATGATGATGATGCCACATCATTTATGGAAAAATGTTGAGAATCATGAGTGGCTTTATAAAAAAAGCTTTCATTGGGAATATCAGATGAAGATAATGCACTTGTTACAATGTATTGAGTTATGACTACTGGAATAGAGGAGGTAGAACTACTTGACATCGTAACTTTAAAAAAAAAATTAACTATATACTTATGCTAAGCATAGACCCGTTAAAATAGTTGACACATAAAACTAAATGTGCTCCACAAACTTACCTGCAACCTATGTTGGTCATAGAACAAATAAAAAGTTATGCGAACCTCAATAGACGTAAACAAGAAAAATAGGTAAATGCAAATAAGCAACAAGCCTAGCAAGTAACTGGTTAATTGAAATTTCCAGCAGCTACCATGCTTTAAATATTGTTTGACAGCATCCTTAGGGTTAGGGTTAATCCAAGAGTAGACTTAGGATTAGGTTTAGGTTTGGACAGTCCCGACGCAGGCTCGAGGTCGGCGTGAGGTGAGATGAGTCACGACAACTCGGTCCCGACGCAAGCTCGAGGTCGGCGAGAGGTGAGTTGAGTCGCATGCTCCAGGTCGGCGTGAGGCGGGGGTCTGGAAAAAAAAAATTATTTAAGGACCGTAGTCCAAGCATAACTCATTTCATTTGCGAATTCAGAAGCACACATGCTGCCAGAGCTCTTGCTGCGACAAAGCACACGTTTCTATAGTATTTTGAATACGTTCTCGCTCACACATTTCTTGACAGTAAGATTTTTGTCATTTTTTAACTTTGTTCTTTGCTTAGCATGGGTACTAAAGTATTGCATTACTAAATATTCATGTTTTAGCTAGTGTTCATCTTCTTAAAACTTGGGTGACCTATGCTCAGCATAGGTGGCTGCACAAGTCCTCTCCTCTAACCTATGTTGAGCATGGGTTGTGTTCGGGTCCTGAGTAACAACCTATGCTCATCATAGGAAGTCGGCGTGATGTTTCTCTTCTTACCACCTATCGACCTATGTTGAGCATAGGTCGCACCTCTAGTCCTCTTCTAACCTATGCTCAGCATAGGTCGTCATTCGCGTCCTCTAGTCCCACCTATGCTCAACATAGGATGTCTTCGCATGCTGCTTGCTAACCTATGCTGAATAGGTCGATAGGTGGTAAGAAGAGAAACATCACGCTGACGTCCTATGCTGAGCATAGATTGTTACTCAGGACCTGAACATAATCCATGCTCAACATAGGTCGTTATTCGAATTTCTCCCGTTTTACAAGGCTCAGTCTATGAAAAGTGAAACTTTTGAGACGTTTTAGTAAGAAAATGTGCTGAATTTATAATTCAATTTTACAAAAATTACAAATTTTAGTTATGATTTTTAGAGAATTTTCGCGGAAACTGTTTGTCTATATAAAGTTTTCAGTATTTTCATTAAGGTAATCTTTGAAATTTTCCTAAAGAATCTTTCTCTCTGCAGATTCTCAATTGTTTGTGATATTCTTTGAAATGTCGAAAATTTCTTTTAAAATTTCGGGTAAACCTCAAGATATTACACTGAAGGATAAGAAAAAATTCATGTACTACTTCACCAAAGGGGTCAACAACACAAAGCTGTTTGAGCTTTTTATTCATTTAGCTGAGAAACCTGGCGGAGGAGACTCACAGTTCAAAATTCAAGGAAAAGTGCTTGCTGATCAACCAGATGAGGATGAGGAAGAAGGTTTTGTGAACATGCTTGTAAAGGAGACGGATAAGTCTCGTTCTATCATAATTGTCCATGGCTACACATTGCCACAAGTCCATGGCTACACATTGCCACAAGTCCATTCCATCAGCTGAAAGCAAGAAAGCCGTGACTGAACTGTCGATGTCTTTACTTGGTGCCTCCATCCGTCCCTTACAAAATAGCTCTAAAATTGCTAAATTAAGGGAAGAAATTCATAAAACAAAAAAATTTAAAGAAACAACTTTGATTTTAGATATAAATCAGTGTAATAGGCCACCTGTAGACCCAATAACAGGAGATAGGCCAATGGAAGTAAGAGAACCAAATGAAACACATATACATAATTTGAAAAATCCTGTGCAGAGTCTTACAAAATATGATAATTTGTTTTAACTTGTTTTTTGTAGTGGCAGGTAATTTTTCTTGCTATGCCCGTCATGGAATGCTCTGGTCATAATATATGTTACAATCCTTTAGATTTTTTTATCAGACTAAAATTTTGAGCTCAATTTTAATACTCTCTAAATTCCTTATCAAATAACTTAATTTTTTTTTATTTTAGGTGTGGGCCCCTGTTGATAAATTTTTTGACAAATGAAAAAAATTTCAAATAAAAGACCAACCTGCTCAGGGTGCCTCAAAGTCAAAGAAGAAAGTTGTCAGCACTCAAACTCTGAAGCCAATCCTTACAGAAATGAGAATATCAGAGTGGAAAAACATGCAAGGGATTAGCTCTTCAGAGCTAATAATAAGTGTTCTTTCTAGAGTTGCCGATGGTCAACTTTCTCTGACAAAAATGAGAGAATTTCAAAGGTAATAGTCATAATTTAAATATTTGTTTTCATGTCACTTTTTGTAATAAAGCGATTTTCATGATTTTGTTGGATTTTTAACAATTATACTTTTTAAATGCAGGCATAAATTATTTATGAAAGTTCAAGAAGCCCTTGTGACAGGGTTAAATTGTCAAGATTTCAAAGATTGTCAGAGGCTTTATCCTCTGAGCAGCTGAAATGAATCTTTGACTCCATTTTTTATTTTGTTTAGAGACATGGTATTTACTTCACCCATGCTTAGCATAGGTGCTTATTAATTGTTTCTTTTTTATATTTTATGTCTCCTATGCTAAGCATAACTTTTTATGTATTTAATTATTTCTTTTTGTTACTTTAAGTCTCCTATTCTGTTTTATATTTTTTGTCTCCCATGCTAAGCATGGTTTTTTCTTTTTCAGTCTCTCGAAGATAAGAAAAACAAAGTCCTTCCAGAGCGAAAGGCAAAAGTAGAAAAAAAGGACAGGGAGAGATTAGCACGGGGTGAGACCATTGCGGAGGAGGATCCATTAGAGACCTACCTTCCCAAAAGTGTCGATGATCAACCATGCTTTTACTCAGTTGAGGAGGGCGATTGTAGAGAAATTTCAAAATGTTTAAAGAAAATGCCTTATACACTCTGCATTGCCGATATCAGTTGAAGGAATTATTAAATGTCGATCCCCCCTTCAAATTCACTGAAATTCATAGTTTCATGCAAGGTTTTCTCGAAGTCACAACTCCAATTTGGAGAGTTGTTATTTTTCATTCTTCTTGGCAGTCAGCTTCAGTACAGAAAGCTCTATTAACTTTTTGTAATGCGAGAATAGAAAATGTTGTGTGGTAAGTTTTTAAGTTCCTAAATTATTAATTTGTATTTTAATTCATAATTATACTTTTAAATTTTAAATTTTTTTATTTATTTTACTTGTAATGTTCCATGTTAGGTACAAGCCCAATGTCAGGAACTCGGGAGGAATACGACTTTGCAATAAAATAGAATATATAGCCATCGGTTATTATTTTTTGGATGACAAACGTTCGATGCTTCATTACAACACTTCCGGACTGACAAGTTTTTGAAACCTGTTCTAGTATCCAGCCGTGACCAAGAAACTGCAAAATCCAATGACAGGTTCCGTGGCTTGTCCCTACCAAAAGCCGCAACAATTAATTAATCATTTAATTGATATTTTTTCTCACCCAACTGATTGGGTGCTGAATTTATTTAGCGGTAGTGGCACCACGAGCGCATGTGCTGTTCAGAAAGACAGACATGTTGTTGTAGTAGATTTAGATTCTAATTTAGTTGATTTTGTAAAAATGAGAATGAAATCTCTTTCAGTTTTGCCAAATGAACTATCTGAGGTGGGAAAGAGTTTAGATAGCAAGGACTCAGTAATTTCCTTGTCCAAGGAACCTCAGCCTCTTGCTAGCAAAAACGTAGGCGATACAGAAAAATTTGTTGATGTCTTGGTTCAAGATTATAATGTGGTTACGGTAGTCGAGAAAACTGTAGAAGAGGTGTCACTTGAAACTACAGTGGCTACTCAAGAAAAGAAAAAAAAATGTAAATGACCTCGATGGTTTTTGGGAATAAAAAATTCTCTTTTGTTTCAAAAGATAATTGCGTTTATATTTTTTGATGTATTGTGTTTTGAAATCTTTTTGATTAATTTAATGTTCTTAAATTTATGTTTTAAGGATTTAAAATCAAGAATTTGAAATATCTTAAAATTTTTAACATTGATTAATCATTAGCAAAACTAAAATTGTAACGATTTGTCAAGTTTATAATATTTTAATTTTGGATGTGTTTTTATAATTTTTTTTGTAAAAAAAAAATATTGTTAGGAAATCAAAGAAATGAAAAGATTTTTTTCAGGGTGACTTAAATATTTTCACAAACCATTTAATCTAAATTTTTGTAAAGTAATTTCATTTGCGTTTATCTAATGTTTAATATTCAATGAACTTACATAGGTATAAGTAAAGATTTTAAAAAATTTAAAACTTTAAAAAATACTGATTGAAATTTTTATCATAATTTAAAAAATATTTTTTTCGATACAAGAATTGTAATTTAAAAAACTTTGAAAATTACAAAAAACGAACTATAACTTTTGTTTTTAATAAGCAAAAAATATTTTTTAGTTATTCTAGTGGTTGTGTATCTAATGATTTTATTTTAAATAGTATTATTATTTCATATAAGCTAATTTTAAGCTATTTATGAAAATCTATTGACCAAATTTTTGTAGCTTGCATTATTTTCTTGCAAAATACAACATTTTTTTAACATTACAATATTTTTATCTGAAGCATTTTAAATTTGAATACTTTTTTAGAAAATTTAAAAAAACTTGAAAAAAATGGGTCTCCATGTCATTCCCTTTCTTTTTTGTCATCATGTTTTGGATCAACAAGCCAATGTAGCTATGAATTCAAAGGAGAATGTCGAAGAAAATGATAAGCAGAACGCTTCAGGGGGAATCATCACCATGTCGAACAACTTGAGGAATGGTTCCTCGATTCTGGAGTGACGCAACATATGACAAACCACCAAAAATGGTTCATCGACTATTCGGCCTACATTACAAAAAAATTCATTCACCTTGGAGATAACAACTCACATATGATTGAAGGTGAAGGTACTATTAGACTGAATTTTCAGCATGGACAATCGAAGCTCATACCAAAATTTTGTATGTCCCAAATCTGATGACAAATCTATTGTTGGTCAACAGAATCACTGATTTAGGATATAAGATAGAGTTCAAATCAGATTTATGCAAGATTCTTGACAAATCTAAAATCACAAAACAAAAGCAAACTAGACACTAGATTTTGAGATCTAGATCAATAATTTAGCATACATCAATCAAGAGCAATATAAAATCATTAATCAAACACAAAGTACAGCCCACACACATGTGGAACAATACTCAGTACGGCCTGTGGATTGGAAATAAAGTGTAAATCACTTTGATCTTGCTTGGATCCAAAAAACAATTAAGTACATAAAGTAGAACTCGAGTTTTGCCAATGAGCTCTCAAAAATATTCTAAGTGCTCACTATGGAGGATTCACTACATAGAAATGCCTCTTCCCTTCACAAGTTAGGTGAATTTCCAGCATGTAAAGGAAGGTGATTGAGATTTCTTGCCCTAACTTGCCATTCTAGCCTCATTCCTAGAGTCTTGCTAAGTAGGTGGCTAGTTGGTCAGTTTACTCCATAAATCTAGGATTTAGGTCTTATAATGTAGAAACCACTACCAAACAAACTTGATCAACTTTACAAACATGATCTAACCTACACTAGTGTTTATTCCCACGTGGCACCATGGCCTCACACGTGTGGGACCCACCTATGTACATTTTACATGGTTTTGATCAAGCTAGATTTGCCAATTTTTGGCAATTTTTCATACGCGTTAGAATGCTACAAGCTTTGATGGATAATCGTTTGAAACTGAAACATGATATTGTCTTGGGATTTAGCATCTTTGTTGACAAGCAAATTAATCATGATGCTCTCACAAAAGTGGACAAGTTGAGTGAAGTCTAGTATATGCACACTAGTGCAAACCTTAGCAATAGTGGCATGAACAATTAGAAATAAACATATGCGAGCTCCTATGCAAACTTACAAAAAATGCTTGTTATCATGTCGCCTTGCTCTCAAGTGATAGACATCACCATAAAAATGAACAAAGACTTTGTCTCATAGCCTTCTACCATAATAGAAGATGAGCATTCAAATATATCAATCTACAACATAAATGAAAATGTCATAATAAAAAAAATTGATCTTGCAATGTAGAAGACAATCCATAGTACAATCTTTCTAGAAAAGGTGTATTCCCTAATTGTGGCACTTCTTAAAGATTACCCTTTGCCAAATAATTTTCCCATTTCATCTCACCCAGCAAGGTTGACGTCAATTTGTCTTTGGATCACATAGAAGAAGCTATAATTTAACCATGATGCATAAGAGATATATGCATAATTTGAGGACCTATAACAAGGCGAGCCTCTAAAGAGCATAATCGTATCCTACAAACATTCACCTACTTCCAAGAAATAGCTTGTACCTCAATGAGCCACCAAGTGTGCAAAAAACAGTTCAAAGTTCAAACTCAAAGTTGCTAGCAAATATATATGCATGATGGCTTATCAACAAGTGCCAAGTCTTTCACATTTAATATTTTGACAATTCTTCAAATCTAGTTTTTTAATTTAGCAAAAGCAAATAATTAATTCAATAAAAGTTTCACGAAAGACGAACTTTGTCGTGCTTGCCAGGTTTTTGCTTGAGTTTGGATATGAAAATACTTGTCTGGTTTGCATTTGCAATGAGTAACCTGCAAAATATTCCTTTGATGTTCAGTAGAGTATCAAATACTTGTTAACCAAAACTATTACTTAGAGTAACAAAAAAAACTAGCAACCTTTCCTCCTTTGAAATGAAGAAGCTGAGGTGGTACTTGCATTATCAAGATTTCTTGATAGCAGTTTTCTTCCTCGTCATTGAGCTATTTGTAAGCTTATTATGTCGTCGTTTAAACATATGCATGTATAGTGGCATCCATAAAAAGGGATATATGGCTATCAAAACCTGCAAATGACGAGGTATGAAGAACAATGTCAATATATGGGAAGTTCAAAATGATGCTTGTCTGCTTTCAACCAATTGTGCAAAACTAGAGGCAAGCATCTGCAAAAGTTTTATTCTAAGCTTCTACTAATCTCATGCTCCATCAATCTACCAGCAAATGCATATGGATAAATGTAATACACAAAACAATGTCTCCTCAAAACTAACTAGGAAAAAAACGTAGGACTCAAGCTATTGGAATAACTATTGCTAAGTTATTACATTCCAAATGATAGCCCTAAATGAGAGCTTCAAGTTGAAATCTAATATGCATAGTTGAATGGCTATATGGTTATATCATCATTCTTGTGCATAATGGTACATGCAACTTTAACAACGATCCAAAGACCGAATAAAAAGGTGGCCCAAAGGATACAACCTAGTTCCTATCTCATTTTTGTATTACACTTCATTTTCATTATAAGGAGAGTGGAGATTGTATTGAAAGCTATATGACAGTCTCTTCTTTCACATGCCCTCGGCACGCTCCTTTCTAGAAAGAGGAGAGTCAGGAAGGTCAGAAAGAAAACAGAAGAGTTTACAGAAAAAAAAATCGTTCAATTTGCACTATAGATGAATCATCCCAAAGAGAAATTTCGACAAACACTCTTACCCATATATATATATATATATATATACATCTTACAAGGTAGGGAAGACCCACTAAAGGTAAATTTTAGTGGGTAAGTCTTCCCTAAAGAACTGATTAATTGATGATGGTTGTTGCATAGAATGATGAGAATCTATTTCAGCAGCTTTTCATTTCTAACAAACTGGTATTAGAGCAATGATTCTAGATAGAGCATGTGAGGGAAAAACCTAGTACCGATTTTGGAAAAGAGAAATCAGAAATTTAGCATGGAAGATTGCTTGAGTTAAAGCTTTTTCAGGCTGAAAAATAGTTTGCTTGAGATAGAGCAGGTTGTAGGTCTCTCCTCATTGCAAGCCGACTTCAAGTCCATGTGTTGATCTGCATGGTGATAGGACTGTAGTGTTTCCACCCGGTTCAGAATCGACCTTTTCCGAATCGGATGAATCGTGGTTCTAAATTAGTGTTTCCACCCAGTTTAGAAAGAATTGGCAAATCAAAGCATCTTCGGCAATGGCGTCTTCTCGTCTCTCTCTCTCTCTCTCTCTCTCTCTCTCTCTCTCTCTCTCTCTCTCTCTCTCTCCTTACCTTCCATGAACGCTCTTGCATCTTGTCGGATAAGGAACACAAACAACTACTTCAACCAGCGCATATGTCTGTCCAATCTATTGCAAGAAGATCAGCTTCATTTTTTGATTTAATCAGCTTTGTATCACAAAATAATAAGCATTTAGCATTTTTTTAGATACAATGCTAAAGAAATATTTAATGTATTATGTATAATGTATAAACTCCTCACCCAAGGATCCTATTCTAAGCATGCCAAAACAAGCAACCACAAAGGGAACAGGTGGTGGACAAACCAACCCAACCAAACCTAGATCGAACGGATCTAGCCCCCAAGCTATGGATCAATCTCAAAGAGGAATGAGGCATCACACCAACAACATACAGCTACTAGTTTCACAATCAAGGATACACTAGTGAGAGCCCAATAGGTATACTTATAACCTCCAAGGCCCATGCACCACCAGTAGTGCACTGTGACACCTCACTGGATACCTCTACTGCAGCCTATCTGGGCCACACATCCAGTTCCTCAATGACTCACTGATAGACCCATACAAATCCACAACATGAGTTTAGGCCTACAACCATTAATTATGACCTTATACACATAAGGGCCCCAATTTCCTTATAGTCATAAGTAACTTACGAGTTGTTGGTCTACCGATCTCTAGCGTGACACGCTATCTGAGACCAGTCATGGGCATGACATAATATCTACAATGTGTCTAAAGTCTTATAGATGTCAGATTGCTATTAAAAACATACATTTCAAAGTTCACTATTGCTGGTAGAAAGCTGAAGCCTAAAACCAGATCACAATTCAACGTTCACAACATCACAAGTGCACATAACAATGTTGAATGAACACATTTCAAACTTTGCAAACTAGATTGCATGCTCCAACTTCCACTTAACATTGTAATTTATGATCCGTCAGCAAACATCTATCACACATCTATACAAGGTAAACATTTGAATACAAATCATAACATTGGCAAAACAAAGAATCGTTAATGTCACAATCAAAGTATCGCTCAAAATCAAAGAACAGTTTTTAATTTCTCTGGGTCCGATTCTTTCCGATTCGACCAATTCTTTGACAAATCACGGTTCAAACCTCGGTTCGTGGAAACACTGTAGGGCTGATTCCTCCTTGAAAAAGGTGTACTGAAAACAGTCGTTTTGGGTGTGCATCTTCCAGCCCATAAATCACACATTCTTTAGTGGAATTTCAAGATCAGATTGTGAGCAAACGAGTGCTGAACTATCTGCAAGATGTATGTGGAAATTTGCCAACAAATTGAGAAGGATAGTAGGGCACAAATCTGTCCATAGATCAGGTCAAAGGCATGGAAAAATCAGGTTCAATATCTTCTTGAAAACATGGAGATGTTTAAAGATCAATGGATCTAAGACTTAAAAAGTCATGGAAAATGGGGGAGGGAGTGAGTTCTTTATTCAACAAAAAGCCTAGTTCGCCCCCCCAGTGCTCTTATGTATTGATATGCGCAACTTTAATAACTGTCAACAGTCCTAATTAATAACTGCCAAATGGAGATTGTAAGCGGAAGTTAGATATGGCTCTTCTTTGTCACACCCTCCTCTCAGGAACTAATTCATTGAGGATGATTGTTGCATAGAATGATAAGAATCTATTGCGGTAGTCTCTAATTTCTAACACAAGCAGTCAGCCTACCAGAACATGAAAGGGGTCCATCTATGACCACAGTAACGCATGTCATAACACAGCAAAAGAAATGCTCAATGTTATGGTGAAGCCACATTAAAACCAGAAAAGGAGTTCCAAAATAGCTTACAGTTGTTAACGAGTAGTATCCAAAAGGCAGCAACTCGAAGAGGTTGCCATACAAATTACTCCTTTGTATGTATGGTAAAGCCATATACATTGAGACCACTGCAAAATTAGTATGTGAATAGATCATAAGGGGATTGATAGAAGCACAAATTCATAATTTAAGCCATCTCATATTCCCAGAAAGGAGCTTCACATTTCAGCTTCAAGGGGTCGAACCATCAAATCATATGAGCACACAGTATGCAGCATGTATGCTATAACATTTATTGGTCATTACCTTCAAAGTTCACAATAGGTCCACAATAGTATATTCAGTTTGAACATGTTAGTTTTCAGTTTGAACATTGTCATTTTCAAATGACAACGTTACTACCTGTTTCCTGATATTTTGTTTCTGAATAAGCATTGAGTATTTTGTTCACATAAACGAAAAATCCAAAGGTGAAAATCAACCTTCTCCAAGTATGCCCACCGGATATAGTGGAATAAATGCGGTATACCTGTATCCAGCTCAAATTTTTGGATGTTAATAATTTGAACCACTAAAATTTGGCTCTGCATCATAAACTGAAATTTTGAGGTGGAAAATTACTTACAAACAGCTCGAATTTCAAGGACAAAATATTCATGAAAAAGAGACAAAGTAACTGATCTTGTATTACATATCTTTGAAAGTATGGACCTTAAAATTACCTGATCCACGTCAACCATGTCGGACAAGCACCAAGCATATACAGAACATACTGTGGGTAACGTATCACCTGTTTGATATCGAGATACAATTTTAGTAGATGCTCTGATTTTCAAGTTCGACTATGCACAAAAACCTGATTTTATACACTGCTCTTTGCATATCAAAACACCAGTAAATCACTTAACACTTGGCAAACCTTCAGATCAGTTTACACACATGCTCCTGACAGTTGATAACAAAAGCAAGAAACTTAAATATATCAATAACAATGAGAGACCCTATTTTTTATTCAACATCATATGGCAGTTCTTGCTGCCTGAATGGGACATGTATTTGACACATAAGCACAATAGGGCATGATTTTCAGGAAAGACATGAAGAACTGTGTCCCACAGATCCAAACAAGTAAGTTTTCATCTACACCTCACAGCAGGAAGCCACCACTTCATATGTGAGAACTTGCCATGCCATTAAGTCATAAGTATAATTTTTGTTGAATGCACTTTTCCTACTGCTAATCTTACGTCATTTCATTTATTTTGCCATGTTACCTGCCTGCCTGCCTGTCTTTACATGTCATACTGGCTCTAAATAGAGTTCTCTCCCTTCATAATCAGGATTTGTGGTCATGTATTACATCATGATAAAATGATCCCTGACCAGCTGACGGTAAGCAGCTTTTACTGTTACCTGTGAGAGAAGCACTAAATGTGAGGGGGAGCATATTTTGAACCACCACTATAGTGACAGTGGTGGGCACCCATGATAACATTTTAGAGAGATGGTGATATCACCCACCCTCACCGTTAGATGGTTGCTGCACCATGACTGACTTGTCAGTCCTGATGCAGAATGTGTTCATTCTCAATGTGAAGCACAATAACCCAAGTGCCTCAACTAGACTCCTTTGATCAGCTGTCAAAGCTTTGACAGTCGGTCGAGTAAAAGGCTGAATATTTATTACGGGTCTTTTATACTTATTGTGCACTGTGGACCACTTCCCTATAAGATGATTCTACTAGCTCTACTAGGTCATAGATCCAAGAGTTTGGTATGCCCTCCATTTGTCAGGAGAAAATATAACCAACTGCAAGTACCATGGCACCCTCATCCACTGGTGGTGGCTGCTTGAGAGCTGCAAGCACCATACCACCAAGCCTCCAGCACCCTTTGATGAGGGTGTGGTCCCTAATTGCCATAAATGTATAAACACACTCCCCATTTGTCATTTCAACCCACTAAAGCAGGCAGCATAGAGGTGAGACAAATAGGAGTTGGCCACACTGCCAAATAGCTGATTCCTGATTTGTATCCCATAAGTTTTTCTTCACAGCAGCCATAGCTCCACATCAAATTGTGGGCACAAGGCTTTTACAGTGTGTACATAAGCGTTGAACTAGCGTTCCCTGATTTGCACGAATGAAATTTATATATCTTGAGTCATGAATATGCACTACTACTTCTGTGAGTAATTTTGATGCTCATGTTTGGCATCAAAGATTAGGTCATTTAAACATGAGGTCTATCTTGTACATGCATCATAATAGCCTGGTCAAGGATATGAATATTACTGTTGTCTCTAGTAAAAATCAGACTATCTGTGAAAATTGCTTACTAGGAAAACAACCTAGATCTAAAATTTTCCATTCTCCCGGTGCAACAGATTAGCATGTGCTTTGAAGAGCTTATTCCAGGCATGGGCTTATGCATCTCTGCTCCTTCAAGTGACCTCTGTCTGAAGGTTCAGACCTCTGTTCAGAATGATCCACAATGTATAAATTCTCAGCAAGCCAAACTCTTGCATCAGCTCAGATTTCCAATGCTTCGATCAGGTCCCCAACAATATTTCAACAACATATTTTCAAAATAGACCAGCTATTTCTTTTTCTACATATTTTTAGACTGTTGTGCTATGTTTGCCCTGCATATAACTTGCTGCTAATTCTCATCAAATCAGGGTTAGTTATCCTGAGTGGGATACATGTTTGAAATTCTTAAGTATGTGATGGTTCTGGGGTAGTTCTCAACATCTGTTATAGTTTTACTATTATTCTTGTATGCTCGTTTCGATAAGGTTCAAAAACACATTGGGACATGATAATTTCCTCACGATGCTGGATCAGCTTATTCTAGATATCTTGCAGGCATTCCTCAACATATCTGCTTAATTACTATTCCTGGATAAGAATCCCTCAAAAAAGGGCAAATCTGTATGCTGACACACATCCATCAATATGTTGTTCCTTCCTACGTTCCCATAGCATTTTTCTGTCAATCCTCAGGGCAAATTTCTGTTTTCTCAACCCCTTCGTTTTTTCATATATTGATCCCCTTACAATGTGCTCCTATGTAGATAATCTGACATGAAAGTTCAATCATCTCAATTACTTCTCTCCATCTGCTATACGCAGTCACCTGAAAACAACCAAACCAAACCCTTACTACCCCAGGATATTATGCTACAAAAATGTAGCACTTGCATTACACTCCATAACTCTTGATGGATATAAATATCTATTTGTGAAATTAGACTATATTCAAAGAGAATATACCTATTTCTGTCTATCTCTTGATGGATACACAGAATCACACATAAGAAGACACACAGACACCTGAGCACACTCCAGAGAAATGATTAAGAAATGTGCAGACAATAATCTCCTCCATAGCACATGCAGCTATCGTTAGCAGAGCTGCACATGAAAATCATGCATTTGGTCTGTCTTCCAAATTGTTGCATCAACTTGCTAACACCACCACTTTACCCTTTTACACCACCAGCATATAGATCTTTCATTTGGAAAGTCTTCAAATGAGTACGTCAAGTTTGTTGAAGAACTGACAAACTTTTAAATTTATGTTCAAGTTCTAATGGCCTTTCGACTGATTGAAATTTGAAATTGTCACCACTTCATCAACATGTCAAAAAATGGACAACGTGACTTGTGATTTATCAAGAGCGTTTTTGAAGATAAGACTCACCAAATTATGAAATTTTTACTTCTTCAACTAGCAGCAATGCTTGGGCTTGTCAACTTTTCTTTTCTTCCTCTGTTTCAATTGTCGCACAAAATTAAGGGTTCACTTGAGTTCTTTCAGTTCTTTCATCTTACTGTTTGGGGAGAAACTGTCATCATGCATGGCACAGTTGAGATGGAGGCAAGTACAAGATTACTCGGTGATCTGGGCTACTGCAGGATGGAACAAGGAGAAGAAAGCAAATTGTTGCACATTTGAAAGCTATCTTGCATACAGCCAAGGGGATCAAGGAATGCAAAAAGTGGGCTTGAATGGTAGCCTTCGCAGGGTGTGGTGTCCGTGCTTTCTTGAGAGGACAATATGAAGGTGCTATCATGGCTAGTGAAGCTCTAAGTTCTCTTCGTATATAGGGGTAGCGCTTGCTTTATGTGGACAACAAGGACATTTTTGTAGTTTTCTGGGTCTATATGGACAATAATAAAAAACTATTTCGCTCATGAAAATTTAAGTATGCTAGGTAGTTTCATACTAGTTGTAAGTCAATTTTGAGCAGTTTTATGGTGACATTTGATATATGTACATTTGTTCCCATTTTGGTCTCCGTTGACGTCCGGGACCTATTACTTCATATGGTGAGTACCTGTTACAGTTTGGTGATGCACATGAGTTAGCCATTTATAATGGCCTACCTCACTGGCCTAATTCTGGCAGCTATACTTGTCACCCTCACAGTGGCGGTCATAGTGTGGTTGATTACCTCATGGGGTCACCGTCATCCATCCCTCTCATTCATAGATTCCATATCTCCCCTACCACCCTCTCTGATCATTCGTTCTTATCCTTCGCTATTGGCCACCTTCCACCATTACAACCTCTACACCAGTCCATCCTTCCCCGTGCACCCAAATACACCTTCCATCCCCTCTCCATCCCACTCTACCAGGAATCTCTCGCCTCCTTACTTCACTCTTTTCCACACAATGAACCGCTTGAGTCACAAGCCGCCTTCCTCACCACCTGTCTCCACACTGCTGCTACTTTTGTTTCCCCTCTAAACCTCATCAACACAAACCAGTGCATCCACAATCATCCTGACCTTTCTAGCCACCGTGGTATGACATGGAATGCTGATCCCTTCACCACTCTATCACACATGCTCGTTTCCACGCCCGCCATCTCCTCCGCTCCTCACGGCAATTGTACAATCGTACACTCCGTCGCAAAAAACGTGCCTATGATGACTCCGAAGGTAATCGTCTTGTGAACCTCCTCATCTTCAGATGCTCCATATATTATGAGATTGAGGGAGATATCATTGTCTATTCCGTGACATGCCTACTACACTCAGAGCACTGATTAGTTATGAGGACTCTCGTTGTGTTGCACTTATGCTACGAGAGATGGTCTTGTTGCGCCAAGATATGTACCAGTCAGCTAACCAGCCACATCCTAGCTCTCAGGCTCAAATTACATCCTTCTTCACCAAGAGACGGACATGGTCTGATGACGATGACGATGACATACCACACCACCGATGTCAGAGACAATGTATCACTCATAGTCATGCTGCAGTTCGCACTTCACGCCATGTTATGAGAGCACACAGTTTTCACCCTCCTAGATGACGTCAGCGACGGTCCATGTAACCTCATGTTGCAGCTCATATCACATCTTTTTTCAGCAGCAACACTACATGATATTACTCTACTCCTGGCAGCTATATGGATAGTTGGCAATTTGTAGTTTATAGTTATGTTGTTCATTTCTCTTTTATGAATAGTTTTTTCTTGGAGACGTTTATATACGCTCACATGGTTTTCACATACTTGACATGTACTCCATTTGGTCTTATATGCCTTTTGGCATGGAAAAGACATTAATAAAGCTTTCTTTCTTTCTTTCTTTCTTTCTTTTCTCTCTCTCTCTCTCTCTCTCTCTCTCTCTCTCTCTCTCTCCATGCAGCCATCTCCATCTCCATCTCCATCTCCACGCAGCCATCTCCATCTCCACTGCTTCCATCTCCATCTCCACGCAGCCATCTTCATCTCCTCACTGCTTCCATCTCCATGCAACTCCCTCTTCTTCTTTCTATGTGGCTAGATCTACCTTTTATGTGCATAATACTTTCTTGCCTCACTTTTAGCTACTCTAAGCTTGTTTCTCAAGATTACATTGCTGCTATCCTTTGGCAATAGATCCTCAACGGTTTGAGTTTCGAAAATTTGCTTTTTCTTGATCTCAAAATTTTTGCAATCTATAAAATCTGTACAGTAAGTACGGATACGTACTGTACTGCAAGTACAGGCTGACTACTGCGTAGTACTATGTCTTACCTTCGATCTGAATCAATTTTCAAGTCAATCGGATGAAAAAGTTATGCTCATTTCCGTAAAACTGCTTGATTAGGGTTTGCCTATGTATGCATGTTCTTGCCATAGATTTTCCAGCACACCCTCCTCTCACACTCCATTAATCCCTCCCTCGCTACTGTTCTTGCTGCCTCTCTGATCTATCTCCTGCAAATCATCCTACGGCTTCGTTTCGCCTGCCTCCAGGCTTTGTCTTGGGCACAAAGCGTGGTAAGATGTTTATGTCTACAGGCTCTCGCAAACGTCTTCGGCGTTGCTAGACTCTCTCTATAGGGTTACATATTGCTTGCAGGGGCCTTTAACGCACGCACAACCGCTCGCCAGACTGAGTTCTATGCTGACACACTCTCTTCATCCGCTAGATACCTTGCCACCCATTTGGTGGCGGTCACAGCGTAGTGGACTATTTCATTGCATCTCCTGCTTTCTTGCCCCGCCTAGCATCCTTCACCATCTCTACCCCAGTGCTCGCTGATCACTCTCTGCTCTCCCTCTCCTTCTCCCCAGCGCGAAGTCCGCCTTCTCCTGCACCTTCCATCTGCTATCATATACACCTCATCAATCTCAGGCCTATGTTGCCCACATCTCTCGTCTTTTGGACCACTTTCCTTCCTCCTCTGATGTCACTACCCAAGCCTCCTTCTTGACACACGCCCTGACTACCGCCGCTCATGCCATTGCGCCCCCTCGCCGCTTCTCTTCTCATCACCGTACCCATTATAAATGGTATGACAATGACTGTTCTTTCTTCTAGAAATATGTCGAGTTCCTCAAATTCTCCAATTCTACACTTTCTTCTTTCGCGAAAAAGCAGCTTCGTCCCCTTCTCCACAAAGAGAAAGTGGCCTACTTTTCTTCTCGTTCCTCCTACCTCCTTTGCTCTCTCCACTCTGCTTCCTCGAATACTTTTTGGAAGATCTTTCTTCATAAGCCCCTATCCATTGCACCCATCCCTCTTCAATTCTAGGTCGACTATCCAACCAACCTATATACAATGGCTCACCCTTCCATCTCTCTTTCTTCTCGTCCTACCCACTGTGACCTCTTTGCTCCTGACATTGTCGAAGCCACCATCTACAAACTCAAGAACAATCGTACGTCTGACATTGACCTCCTTTCAGCCGAGCTCCTCAAGCCAGTTGCCCAACTCGCCTCCCCTTTCCTGGCCCATTGTTTCAACCGCTCTGTCGTTTATGGTTTCCCCATACCTTGGGCCACCAATCTCCTTCACCCCATTCTTAAAGCAGGCGATGCCGTGAATGTCCACAACTATCACACTATTATGATCGGTCATAGCATGGCCAAGTTGTATGCCACTATTCTCCAGAACTTCGTTACTGTAGAGGCTGATTCTCGACCATTGATAATTGTATGCGACTGACCAAGATGGCTTCTGCCTTGGTTGCAAAGCAAATGGGCAAGAAGGTATTTGCTTGTTTCGTTGATCTCTCTAAGGCCTTTGATATTGTTCCCCATCATCTTCTGATCAGCAGACTACGTTAGCTTGGCTTTTCCGACTCTATTCTCGCAATAGGGGTTGCTCTGTATGAGAGAGTTCTAGCACGTATTCGGCTGGGTACTGATTTGTCTTCTCCCATCCGTAGCACTGTTGGTGTGAAGCAAGGCTGTCCACTGTCCCCTCTATTGTTTGCACTTTATATTGATGATCTTGAGCGCCTCATTCGTGAAGAAAATGGAGATGGTTGCCCGCTGGCTCATTTCCTCATTCCCATTCTGCGACATTATCTTGCTTTCTCCCTCGCCAGAAGGGTTGCAGTGTCACTTACAGGTCTTGCATCGGTTTTGTGCTGCTTGGGATCTCTCTGTTAACTTAAAAAAGGCGAAGATCATGATTTTCAACACCAATCGATAGAGCCTTCACAATTATCAATTCTTCTTTGACGGCCAGGCAGTTGACATTGTTACCTCTTATACTTAATTGGGAGTCCTGTTTACTGCGCCGCTTCTTGGTTTTTGCCAGGCTGCATTTGCGCACATTTCCTTGGGTCTTTCAGCATTGGTCCAGTTCAAGCGTGGTTGTACAGTGAATCATACTTTTGATCCCGCTACTAGATGCCAGTTGTTTCACACACGGTGGTTCCAGTAGTGATATATGCCTCCGAGATTTGGTTGCCAGGTTTCTCTCCGTGATTGGGCAGGCATTTCCCGCATTCAAGCCACTATGTTGGGTCGTATGATACGTGCCAAGACTACCACCCCTCATGATATCCTATGTGCTGAGTTTGCTACTCCTCCGATCATCCTTGAGGGCTTTTTCCCCCTTATTCTTTTTCTTCAGCGGATTCAGGAGATTCGTGCATCTCACCTGGATAGATACATAGTTGTTGCAGTTACTTCTTCACGTGTCCTAGTTGATTTCCATGCCAATCTCTCCCGGTACCAGCAGGCAGGGCATCTCTATCATGGATCTTCCTCGTGGTACGCATTCATATATCCGAGGCTATTTATTCTGTCGATAAATACAGCAGACATGGAGCTCCCTCCCACCTTCCCGCACTCGCCTGAGCTATTACCAAACACACTTCCTCTCTCTGGATCCTTCTGGTTTGCCATTGTTGCCGCTCTATCTCTCACAGCCCCTATCACACGGCCTATGATATTGTCTTGGGCAGTTGCGCATTTCCTCTCATCAGCTTGCTGTTGAGGCCGGCTGCGCATGGGATATCCCACGGGAGCGTCACCTATGTTGCTTGTGCTTGTTGCAGGAGGTGGAAGATGAAGCCCATTTCCTCCTCAGATGTTTGTTGTATTATTGTCCCTTTCGCGATGGCCCGCATACACTTCATAGTTTTGTCCATTATCCTAATGCTCGTTGCTTGGGACTTCTTGTTCGTGAGATACTTACTCTCTGTCAGTCTCATCCGCCTGTACTGGATCACCCGGGGCTAGACTCCCAGCAACTGCTTCTTACTGGCTTCTTTCAAACTCGAGCACATGCTGATGACTTCGACAATGAAATTTCTATCCATGTGCCACCACGGAAAAAGCTTAGATGTAGTCGCCACTTGCCTCCATCAGGGCCCACTATACACTCCACTCGGCGGACACTTCACACTTACTTTCGCTGATATGTACATATTCTCCACCTGGCCCAGATTGTGGACATTGGTACTTTTATGTAGTTCTTCTGTTATACCTGCCCGATTTGTGGGCTTATTTCACTTCTGCTTTGTTCTGCTTTCATTTGTAGCTAGTTTATGGCATTTTACGGTCATATCCTCCTATGGATGATGCTCATGCTTTCAGGATTCTACTGTCACACTTTGTTTACTTAATTCATATGTAGATCCTCAATGTGTGGCCTTAATGCTACGTGAGATGTTCATGCTTCATAGAGATGTATGTCAGAGAGGCCAATATGGATACCAAGACTCTTAGACCCAAATCATCTCCCTTTCACAAGGAGACGCTCCAAAGACCTTGTGGATTATTTCTAGGTGAAATGTTCAACCTAAAGAATCCAGGGGGATGTTGCCATTAAATCAAAACATTAATGCCAAATGTATCCGAAACCTGATATGGCCCCTCCCAATGTTGATCTTGGACTTTAAAGCATCCGTAATACTACCCAGATAATATAATACCAAATCCCCTTTCTCCAATTTCCGTTCTTGAACGTATTAATTTAACCACCGCATCTGGCATTGCTTAGCCATCCAATTCTGCCAATAAGCATACCCCCGTGTTTGCTACGATTTCTCAAGAGTTTGTAATCTGTTTCTCAAAACCTCATCTGGCATCTGTGTTTAATTGTTAGTTTTTTTGCTTCACAGTAATCCATTGCTCTTGTTGGTATACTATCTAAACTCAACCTCCGCATTCTATGCTTGACATTAAGCTTATTCAAGAAAAATGATCACCAACACCTTCAGAAAAAAGAGAGAACCATGTAGTTTAATATCAAGAGGATTTTGACTTAATTGCATGAACTTCTAGGCTACATATAGCTAAGCACTGACTTGATGTTAACATAAACTCATCTTTACAAATATTTTATCAATTAGAGTACAGCTGTACTAGATGCTAAGGAAAAAATTTCAAGATTTTTAACCGTCACAAAAATCTACATTTTTTTATGTTTCCTTTCAAATTTATAACGAATCATATATTGTAACCATTGTTTGCTTGATAAATTAATCAGAAAACGAACCTCTGAAAGAGACCAAGCTGTGAACACCATGAAAACAAAGGAAGTCTTCTCGATCTAAGAAAATAATCAACAAACAAAGCTCATCAAATGCCACGTGAAAATCAGATCCTTAGACTAGTGATCTATCATACTTCTGGGTCCTTATGACAGGATAATAAATGCAACACAAACAAACGAGTAAAAGTACCTCTTCTATTTGGCATATGATGCAAAATAGAACGTGAGAACGGCCAGCCCATTGCAGTAAGCTCATAAAAAATCCACTGTTAACCAAGCCTAGTAACCACCATGTAATAGACAGATCCACAAGGTTCAGAATTCTGACAATGACAAAGTAAGATTCTTTCAAAGAAATTGTAGCTATACAATAATTCAAACACTCTCTAAGCAAAAGAGATTAGGCTTCGACTTTACATGAACTTCACAGCTATAAATCTTAAGGGCACAAGAGCCTCTATCAAAGTTTGGTGAATGCTTAGCGCACATAAAACTAAGAGATTTAAAAACATGAGATTAGAGCCCGAATGCACATGTGAATAGTTGGCTAACTCATAATTTGGGTGCATGCCTAAGTTATTAGCTAAATCGACTGCTCAATGTAGTTAATTTTGCTAACTACAGGAATAGACAGCTATACCGTTTATCTAACAGCTTCTGGCAGTAGACTGTACCAACCATCTAAGGTATCTAGATGCTCGTAATGTTTATTTTTATACTATCTTGGTAATTGAAGGAACTAACTACTTGCCTGAATGATGGGACTATTTACTCAATGGGATGAATGAATAACTACAAATTGTTCAAATATTTTAGGAAAGATTCTTCAATCTAGGTAGTGCGTGTGAATTTGATTTCTTGTCTAGAAAATGAATCGAGGTAGCAAATCAGAGGGAAGAAGACAACACTGGATCCAGTGTTGTCAAGTGGTTTGAAAGGCCAAAGCTTGATGCTCCTATGAATTTGAGGCATGACTTCGGTACTTCAACAAAGTTTGTATTTCCAATAAGCCTAGTTTGAAGAACAGCATCATTCAAGAAGTACATGACAATCCTTACTTGGGTCATGTGGGGGGGCATAAAACTTTGGATCTGGTCAAACGATTGTTGTTTGGAAAAGTATGAATGATAATTGTTTTCTTGAGGTTTTGTGAAAAGTGGTCAAAGTATTATTAAGATGTATCATAAGAGAACTCCTGGTTTGCTTCATCCCAAAGGAGAGATGAGAGATGCAAAAGGATACAGATGGATCTGATGTGGTTGGAGCCTATTTGAAGGTCATGCTCTCTATTTTCGTTTAACGAGAAGAACGTTTGTGCTGGGGATTCCATGTTCTTCAAGAAGGTTGGAACCAAATGGACATTTAGTAGTGGGATCCTTCTAAGACAAATGGGCAAACAAAGAGGAGTAAAGCAGATAGATAGTGAAAAATATGTTGAGGGCTTATGTAGCTCAGCAATAAATTTAATGGCAAAGTTTTCTTCCTTTTCTTTGTTTAATTTTGAGCTTTATTCTATCCTACATAAGAGAGCAAGAAAGTCTAGAAAGTGAATTGTTTCAAAGTATTAGACTATACTGACCTCTTGATGCAGCTACATGGGAATTAGAAATTTTTGTTACCGGATTCTCTTTTGTTACCCCATCCTTACGGACAAAGGACACTTGAGAGAGGAGGCAGTTACATCCCAAATTATTTCTAGATTACTTATTCGCACTTTGGCATTGAATAAAGTTTTGATTATTAATCTGGTAGTGTAACTGTCGTAATGCTTTTTTGGATGTTATCAGATGTATACCTGAAACGTGAAATGATCCAACCCACATGTAAGATTGTACCTGTTGCATGTTAGTTGCTAAAAAACTCATCATTTGTGGCCATGCATAAGCAATCGACTATATCAATTGCTTAGTGTAGTTAACTACAATGACTGCAGAAATAGATGACTATATTATTTGTCTCACTAACAACTTCAAGTAGCTAACTATAATGACTATCTAGGGTAGACATTTGACAATTCACTCATTAGAATAGTTGACTACTCCAATAAACAAAAGCAGGTGCTCAATGGGATGATTGATTGATCGTAGGGATAGTTTTTTAGAGTTTTGTACCCTCAAGGACCACACTAGGTTCTTTGACAAAAAAGTATAAAAGGTGAGTTAATGCCTTGCAAGGGCATGAAGCAGCCATAAGTACCAAAAAAATGAAAGTTTAAAGAAGAGACCAATGGATTCTGATTGTGTCTTCACATGTTAGAAATGATGTTTTTTACATGAGTTTTTTGACAAGAGTTATTTTTAAGCAATCTTTGTCCCATAAAGGAAGAAAAAGCACGTTGTTTAGAAAATTTTGGGCTCTCCACCTAAATTCAACATTGCTTTTGGGAATAGAGTAGTAGAAAGTACCCCCCATGATGACTTTGGTGTGTTCTATTCCATGATGGCTTTGGAGGGTTCCATCCCATGAATGGTGCCTTAGCTCATACCTCCTCTCCACATATGTATGCAAGTGGATGTGGAGAAGGGAGACACACTACACTATCGTTTTCTGAGTACACATAGAGGAAAGGTGCGTTGGAGAGGAGAAGACCCTACTATTCTCGTCCTATGTTTCTACAAGGAGTGAAGGAAAACTGTCAAATCGACTAGTGATAGCATAATTTCTTTGCGATTGACCTCTACCAAGAAAATCCTTCTTGCTAGAATCAAAATTTCTAAATCTAGAACAATGTTTTACAAGGAGTTAGAAATAGAGCTAAAAGAAGTAGGTTTCTTTATGGACTTCAAGTTATGAGGTTTTTTATAGCACCAACACAAAGAGCAACAACTAGTTTATTCTTGTTCCATCGACCTCCCAAGTCTACTACAAACCAATGGGGGACAACAACTTAGGTGAGAATTAGATTTTGATAGAAAATTCTTTGGTGAAGGGATAGCATGTGGTAAAAGGAACATATTATCAGGAAGTATCTTGCCCCTCCCCAAGTGAAATTCATGAACCGTTAGTGAAATTTGGTGGCCCAACAAATGAGACAAAAAGTAGGCATCAAAATCTGGTCACCAACGTTAATTGCCTCTACCATCATTGATCCAAATATCAAATAAGGTCAATTGTGTATGTTTGCATCAATAGTTACAAAGAATCACAAGATAAATCTCTTACAACTAGTTCAAATGAGTTCTAGATTCAAATCATCTCTTCAAAATTTAAAAAAAAAACCTTTTTTGAGAATGGCTCCCAGATATTAGCAAGTTGCATATTAAATAGGATTGCTAGACATTTGTGTAATTATAGGTTACAAGCGATTTATAGGTGCTTAGAGTTAACAAAACTAGACCAATGCATGCTGGCAATCAGAAGCTCTTCAAGCTATACCAAGAAGCAAGCTAACTATTCTCAAACTTGACAATAGTATTCCTCGATTACCAAAGAAAAGCAATCATTACAAATTACGTAGCCGCTAGGGCTTAGAAGGCACTAGCCCATCAATCTAGGAGTCTAGAAAGAGTGAGAGACGAAAAGAACCCTAAACGAAACGGTTAAAGATTGCAATTCTAACTCTCTCCCTCAATCATTAACATTTCTAAAGAAGAACCAGTGAGAGCATTCATGGAACATTCCTCCACGATAGCATGCTAACAAAAATACCACAATATATCCAGCCGCTGCAGACTCATGTACAATTGTTGGCCGCACGCGAGGTGCGCATTCTCTCTCTCTCTCTCTCTCTCTCTCTCTCTCTCTCTCTCTCTCTCTCTCTCTCTCTCTCTCTCTCTCTCTCTCCCCTTCCTTCCTTCCTTTCTAGAATTTGATTAGGTTAGGGCTATTCTAGCTCTAAAAATGTGCCCAATGGATTTCTCTGTTCTCTCTCCCCTACTGGACCTTCTAGCAGCTATACCAAGTGCACACTAAAGTCTCCTGGATTTGCACAAGGGGTTTACAGAATTTTTCCAGCAAGTTTTGCTGAAGAAACACAAATTTGAAACGCTTCTTGCCGGAAACCCTAAAAGTGTGCCCAATAGCAGATTTTTGTTGTTGCAAATCAGCCACAATTTATCTCAATATCCTGGAAAATTTGGCAACTACCCTGCTCTAGACTAGAAGACCCGTTCTAACTTTGAAGGAAGACACTCAATTTTTCAAGAATTCGCAATAATTGCCTATAATTTGGCTTTGCTAAACCCCATACAGCCAAAAACCCTGAATCTTATCATACGAATGATGATTCTGTCTTGCAATCGAGGCTCTGATACCAAGTTAACAAAACCAGACCAATGCAAGCTAGCAATCAGAAGCTCTTCAAGCTATACCAAGAAGCAAGCTAACTATTCTCAAAGGTGACAACAACATTTCTCAATTACCAAAGCAAAGCAATAATTATAGGTTATGTACAGGCTAGGGCTTAGTAGGCACCAGCCCAATGATCTAGGAGTCTAGATGATTGAGAGACAAAAAGAACTGTAAAAGCAACGGTTAAAGATTGCAATTCTAACTCTTAGAATCTACATAAAGTGTATTAGTCATTGTATCACCCATTTTCAATATTATCTATAACTTTAAGATTTTTACAAGATGTATCATCTTGATTCTTATAAGCCTTGACAAAATGTGACTTTTCCCAAAAGAAACATCTAGCAATTTTTCTTGGTTTCATGGGTATACACATGCTGGACACCCATCATTTCTAGAGTGGCATGAGAGGCCATTGACTTGGTCCATGCTCCCACTTATGTTGTCCTAGAGGCCTTTAAGGAAACTTTCTAAGCACTTGCCAAAATAGGGTTAGGGATAACATCACCACGGCCCATCTAACTATGCATCAAGCAAATCCATCAATGAGTTTCTGGTAAAACAATTACATAGGACCATGTACCTAATAATGACTTAGGGTCCACAATAGTCCCCAATGCCATAATTCTAAGAAAGATGTCCAAAACTCTCCCCTTCTAACAAAGAAAATTGCATTCAATGTGACAAACATAATAGCATACACTAAGAGCTATTGTCTCTATTCTTGAAATGCAAAATAGATGGCCCAAGACTAGGGTTGTGGATCTTAAGTCGCTGACAATTGAATTGTAGTAACAAGTAACATGGCCTATTTTGAAGCAATGGAGTGTGAACAAAAAGGAGAAATGGGAAAAGATAACTCCCTGAAAACTAAAGCAATGTGGCGGAACACAGGTATGCCCAATACAGGCCCAGAAACAGGTTGTTGTGGAAGTGGACTGGGGTCTGCAAACATGAGGTGCTCTTCATTTGGATGGAGCAATGCTTCGATCTTCGAAATTCACCAAAACTTGCTGAAAATTTGCCACAGAAATGCGATAGAGCTGCAAACCAGTGCAATGGAGCTAAAGACAGGTGCGATGGATCTGCCTGTGAAAACAGTGCCGGAAATTGCCCCAAAACAAAACTGTCAATTTTTTTTCCTCCTCAAAAGGTGAAAAAACAGCAAGTAAACAGCGGTGGATAGCCTGTTTTCTGATTTTCAGATGGGCAGGAGGTACAGCTGAAGTAGGTCGCCCTCCTTTCAAGATGCTTCGTGTCAAATCTTAGGTCAAACGGACAAAAAACAAGAAAGTTATGAGATTTTGCAGCAAATCAATTGATCTCTTGGGCTGGAACAACAGTGTTGGAGGTTCTCTAACACCTTGAGAAGCTGTCTCTCCCACTTTCCCCCTTCAAAAACCCCAAGAATCCTGCGAAAATCACAGATTTCTCCACTGCCTCTCTCTAAAACCGGGCATTCTCTCTCTAGAACGAGGCTTTGATAGCAAATGTTGCACTCCAATCTCCCAGGAGCTCTCCAAACTCTGATGGCTGGTGTGTAGAATCATCCACCCAACGGTAGGTGCCCTTCTCTTGAGTTTATCTTATTACTATTCTGGGCCTGAGACACATGGCTGCCATGCAAGGGTGATCAGTCCTGATGGTGCAATGTAAATCCTCTACCCGTAATCAGTGTTTGGCTCTGAGTCACCACTCCCAAGCCCTGTCATGGACCTTTGACACAGACGGTCACCCAGCGTACTCCTAGCTAGAGGCATCTCCACTGCTGACAACTAGGGTCCATACGATCATAACTCTGCCTAGTAGCACCCTTTCAGGTGGTCACACCGAGTCACTGCCAGTGACGCACCGGACCCAACTGGTCCCTTGGTGTCCATCCCGGTTACTGGCCCTTGGCCCCTAGTAACGGTCGTGCCGGTAATATGCTAGGGCACAACTGGCATCTGACACTCTCTCCCACTTGGCCTCACTTCAATCTATTTCCATCTCTCTACTCAACCATCTTTCCTTCCTTTTACCTTAACCTCATAAGCATTTAATACATATGTTTTATAAAGATCAGTGACATTCAAGTGACCTGGGAACAAGAGATGATTCCATGAAAGAATAATTCATTGGCCATTTCTTTGGGTACTTAACCATTGTTAGCTTTGGTGCTTGAGACCTTTGTGCAAGCTTGGCTCTTTGTGCAGGATCACATGATCAAGAGAAATCCAATGTTTAATGTGACCACCATGGAGTTGGTGCTTGATTGCATAATCAAGGAAATTTTCTAACCCCAGGGGGTCATCTTGGACCCTCTATTTGGTACTTTTGCACTTTGGATTTGTGTGATAATGTTTTCATTCACTGATTGTATTGTGTTTTTTGCATTTACTATAGGTTTAAGGAACATTTCATGCAGCTCTCCCTTTCCTAATTGTAAATCCATGACTAAAAGTAAGGAACGTGACTTTAGGCTAGTGACTTTAGGCTAGAGGCCTCTCGTTGAGTCGCATTCATAATGTACATTCATAATGTGACACCTCAGTGATTGTTGGTCACCTTGAGAGGTGACCAACAATCAGGCAACTAACAAAAATAACTGCAGATTTCAAAGTAAATTATGAGTGACTCTTAAAGCAATGATTAACATACCAGCTGCTGCATGGATGACCTCTAGAAAAGCGGCCAATTGCAGTTGACCTGAAGCCGATGCATGAAATCATCAGCTGGCTAGAGGTAAAAGATGTAACTCAAGTATCATCACCTGGCCAAACTTATAAGGCTTGCATTGAACCGCTTGAACTTTGGCATTGCATCTCTATCTCTCTAATACAGTTGCCTCATGGATCAGACTACTATCAACACATTACCCATGATTTTCAGCACGGTAATCACAATATAGAAAGACCTATCATGCTGTAATATGTTGCTGATACCAATAGAAATAGCTAACAGAAAAAGTACTGGTTCTACGGTATCACTACCTCAAGATCATAGCATGGCATTGTAACTTCATGATCTGTGATTCAATAGTACATAGCAAGTTTTTCAAGTGTAGAAATTAGGATTGTTTTTTTTTGGAAAGATAGAAGTAAAAATAAATGCCCAAACAATTTAGTGCTTGCTTACATATGAGTATCCCAGCTTCATCATAGGCTACAAGGATAGAAAGATCCCTTATTGCTCTCTTACTAATTTTAGATAGCACTATTATCCTGCAAGATGTTCGTAATCAAGCTTTTCAAATTAGTCCTTAGCCCTAGACAACCCAAAAGTTACACTAGCTTTTAAAAATAGTACTCAAACAACATTTCTAATAAAAGGTTTGGGAACAGCACAGTTACTATCTCAAGTTTTTGATGCCCTTTTCTGCACAGAATAAAACAAACAATAACATCATTCTGGTCATTATTTACACTAAGTTGTCATGGGGAGTTCATTTTTTCAACATAGCATAGAGTGTTCAAGCTATTCGGAGAACCAAAAATTATTGAAATTGGGCACCACTAGACTGATCTGATCTAGAGGTGATTTACGATCACTTTAACATGTCATAATGTGGATTCAACTACAAGTAAGCAGAGCTGAAAGGACAACTTATCTCCTCTCCCTCAACTACAAGTTGATACCACTAGTTAATTGATTAAAATGGAAGTAAATATGGATGATTTATACTACTAGAGAATGGCAAATTATAAGATAAAACTTCCAAGTGTGGAAATCCAAAGCGGAATATTTACTGGTGATGCTTGACTTATGGGACTTGACAACGGGTCATGAAGAAGACGAAGATGAAGAGAATGGACAATCAAATGAGAAGCAAAAGAAAGCAATGATAAAAGAGCACGAAAAGCATTGTGTCTAATCAACATGTCAGGGGACAGTAACATTATGCCACATGCTGAAACAGCTTCTACACAAACTGAACCTTGGAGTATTTTTCAAAATATGTTCAAAGCTATGTCCTCTACCCAGCTAAAATATCAAACTATGAAGATGGTGGATGACAATTTCATGATTATCCAGATCAAGGAGATACATGAGCAATCATTTGCAATTCAAGAGATTATCAAACATGTGGATAGTTGTGCACCATGCTCAATAATCTACCAAGCTCCTATCAAGCTTTTGTGAGCACACTTATGGTAGGAGAAACAACACCCTCCCTGATGAAATTTCCATATACTAACAAAAGATAGTATATTGACCTATACAATGTATCCATGGTATCTTGACTTTGAAGAGTCAGATTTGCAAATTGTAAAATCCACTAGGAGCGTCTTTTTGTACGAAACACAATCATACAAAATTTTACAGCAAAGGACACAAAAAGGTATGAAAAAATGAAGTTCCAAAAAAGGGCGGAAACTTGAAAATGCAACATCTTGAGCTAGAAATGTGAAACCAAGGAGCCGTAAAGTGCTATAAAGTTGAGAAACGGCAAGGAATATGAAAATCTACACAACATCTAAGCAAAACCTTTATAACAAAAGACATGATATTTTGTTGTTTGACTAAACTTTGCCTAGCAAGATTTTGTTATAAAAAACTCCGATGGACAAATTTGAAAGTGCTATGAACTCATCTGAAGGTGAGAAATATTATGAGTCACTAGGAATTTGAGTAGAATCTTGCATAACAAAAAATAGAATATTCCCAGTTTCAAGTCCTCCAAGGATCCAAGACTAGGCAATTGAACAAATGAAACAAAGAGAATCGGGTGGTGGATAAAGCAACCCAATCAAACCTAGATCGATTGGATCTAGCGCCCAAGCTATGGACCATACAAGCTCAATAGGAGAGAGGGATCACACAAGCAGCATATAGCTACAATCACCAAAATCAAGCATACACTAGTGAGATCCCCATGGGTATACTTATACCCTCCAAGGCCCCTTCACCATTGTGCTTCACTGGACACATCAACGGCCTAACTGGGCCACCTTATCCACTTTGCCTATGAGTCACGTTAGTTCCATACTAATCTACCATCTTGAGTTTTAGGCCTCTAACCATTAATATGACTTTAATTCCATGAGGGCCCCAACCACTCATAATCATAATTAACTGAAAGTTCTAGATAGGCCTACTAACCTCCTTACGGGGTATACAACCGAGATATATCCAATAGATGGGCATTGCACCTAGTTTGATCAAAGATTACCAATCAGTTATCCCACAAAAAGCTCAAGCAATACCAATCTCCAAAGCTGAATAATGCTATTTATACCCAATAGATGTCTTAGAATGGATTAGTAGAATCTCCACTCCAGGTACTTAACTAAAATGGTTGGCCCTTGGCCATCCCAAAGCATAACTGCATAGAAATGGCCTTTATGCTTGTTTGTGAATAAGAAGGGGCCCATGGCCAACATATGAATAAAAAGAGCATGTTGAGGTGAATACAAGGAGGTGATTCTATGTTTGTGGCTCAAGGCACTAGTTGTTCCTTTACATACATGGGAATCTACATCATGAGGTTTTCTGGTACTTGACTAGACTAACATTGTCACTTAACATGAGGAGGTGGCAAATTTACTGGGAGTTGGGACACTTAACCAATAGTAGATGAGCAATTGACTCAAGAGAAAACTAGCATGCATGATTTTTTATCCCTTGTGGGAACCATGAGTAAGAGCAATTCAAGTAGAGGTTAATGCATGGTCTACTAGGGATTTATGGTGTGTAAGGTAGCTAGTACTACTATCCCTTGATGTCCTCTGGATGTAAGTTGCCAAGCCATCTAGCATCCTAAATTCTTGCCTCTATCTTGAATATATTGTACATCAATACTAAGGGGAACAATCAAGTCTCTTACCTCTACTCAAAACCTTACCCTTATCTCACCTGGGTGCTCTTCGGCCTTAAGGAAGCAACAACAACACAACAACCCATGGGAGAAGAAATTCAAGAAGCGGGAGAAAAGAAACATCAAATCTTATATAGGGACTTCTAGCAAGTCAATGGCAAATAAGATGTGAAAGGAGGAATCTGTAGCCAAAAGCAAGGAATATCTTTGCTTTCTCTACAATAAGCTAGGACATCTAGAAAAGGTTTGTACTCAAAGGAAGAGTAAGTCATCATCTGAGCTGCAACAACTCAAATTGTTGACAAGTGGCAAGATCTCTTCAATGGAAGTTTTATAATAAAAATTTATCGTTGTGAATGCCATTTTAGTTATGTTGTTGTCATCCCTAATAATATACTTTGTAGGTATATTATTAAGGAGGGCAACAAATGTTCTATTTGGTGGTGTCTCCTCACCCAATTTTATAAGTGCTCATGTGATGTAGAAGCAACAAGTTCCCATGACTATAGAAACATGATTTACTTGGCAAGTAAAACAAAACTAAGATTTGGAACCAAAAGCTTTCTCATATAGAGCTTCAACTGCAATACCATGCAGAGCTAGTTACCTTTCATGTTATGAATCTTGATCATACAGATGTCATCCTCCGATATGAAGATGGATATTCCTCCTTATTCTTGTATGTCTTTGAAGCTCGAAAAATCATTTTGAGTACGGAGTATGAAGCTTTTCATATCTTATGAAAGTCCGAAGTACATTTGAAAAGCTTTGAGAATTATGATTGTTATCTAGATTTTGTGGTTTTTGGAAGCTCTATTTCTAAAATAGTATGCCATCAATGAGAAATAGTAGAGATATTAATAGAGGAATTCAAAGATCTATTTGCTAAAGACCTACCTTATGATCTACCTCTGGAGAGAATAGTATATCAAAAGATAGAGCTTATGCCAACAAGCAATCAACCTGTCATTAGGAAATTGCATTGGTTCAGCCACAAAGAAGATGACAAAGTGGCCAGGCAAATAGAAGAATACCTTGAGATGGGGCACATTAGGTCTAGTAAATCCACATGGGGTGCACTTGTTATTTTACAAAGTAAGGATGGAATGATGCACATGTGCATGGATCATAAAAGTTTAACACTAATCATTAGGATGGATGACCTAGTAAAATATGGAACTAAAAGCCTCACCAAGGTCATCATCAAAGTAAAGTTCAAATGGAAGATGCTCCTTGAACAAATTTCGAACTTAATATAGGAAATATGAGTTTTGAAGCTTACCTTTTGGTCTTACTCATGCTCCCACAATAGATGATAAGCGACCTATTTTATCCATAATGGGAAAGGTCATAGTAGTGCTTTTAGATAGTAATCTTATCAATAGTAGATCATTGGAGGAGCACATCAAGTATCTCATGACTGTCATGAGGATTTTGAGACAAGAAAAGCTTTATGCTAGAGAGGTTTTTTGATTTTCTTAAGCAAAGAGCTGTTTATCTAGGACATGTCATAACGGCCCATGAAATGAGACTTTAATACTAAAAGATAAAGGCAATAGTGGAGTGGCGCATATTTGAGAATAATAGATAGATATAATGCTACTTTCCAAAATCTTTTGAAAACATTGCAAGTGTTCATCTATGTTATCTGATATATTAAAAGCACTAATAATCAAGTAGTAGATGCTCTTATTAAAGTTGAAGAAAAGAATTCATTCAACCACAAATCTCCATTGGCTTCTATCTTTTACTTGAAGGACTTTTTCGGACTAGTTTATATTTGGTCGAATATGGCATATGTTTCAAAAAGGGAATTCAAGCTCGAGTGATGAAACTAGGGTGCAGGATATCAAATCAAAGGGAAAGGAGGATAACACTTTAATACTCTATTCAAAATGGAACATAATTCAACATAGTAAGGTATGTGTGCCTGGAAATGAAGGTATAAGATGTCAAATTTTGTACGAACATGAGGACTCAAGCACCAAGACATACAAAGAACTTGTAATCATGTATGGACGTATTCTTATCGACAAAAAATGAAAACCTTTGGGAGTCTTATGTACTTATTTGTAAACGATGCTAGCTCAATATAGAGAATGTATAAGAGCAAGTGGCCTAGTGCATACATTGGTGATTACCAATAAAAATCAGAAAAGTATCTTAATGGACTTCGTAGTTGGTCTTCCAAGAACCCACCAGGGCTGTCTACATTGTCGTGGATTGCTTGACCAAAATGGAAACATCTATCTGTATGAAGAACATTGTTGAAGCATTTGAGTTGACCCAGATCTTTGTTGATCAGTTATTAAGGCTTTATGGATTATGTAGTGATTCATTAAGTGACTATGATGGTCAATTCATTTTATTCATCAAACTTCCAAAAGTTGGAGTTATAGTTCATCATATCATTTTGAATTTGGTGGTCATGATGAAAGGACTAATTAGATGATGGAGGATATGCTTAGAGCATATGTTTCTCGTAGCAAATAGGAACCTTTCCATTTTTGAAATTTTTTTGAAACAATCATAAGCATACTATCACTAGGTACAATCCCTTTACACTCAAGCATGGGTTTTAACCAAGATCATCCATAACTGTGGAAACTAGAGGGATTGAGTTTCAAAAGGTAGCTGATTTCTTTTAGGATACGCAAGACATGTTCCGGCTAGCATGTGAGAATGCACATTATGCAATCTAGAGAGAACTCCCTAAAGAGTTTCAAAAAAGTATTTGTTTGTATCTCCAAATCCCACAAGACTAGAAGCAATGTGGACGTGAAAGAATTACAAAACATCTGCATATTGCAGATTTTTACAAATATGAAAAAAAGTTGGTACTTTGGCTTACAAACTAGAACATCCAGGAATTGAAGTACATCTCATCTTTCATTTGAGCAAACTTAAAACTAGTATACAAGAAGGAGATTCACTTATCTTTGAGGATGAGTTGGGACATTTTGAGGAAACTTCATCCAAGGATTCTTTGAAACTTGAAAGAGTACTCGATTCAAGAACAAAGCAACTTAGAAATCATCTTGTCTTTCAATACATGGTTTGTTAGAAGGGACGATCAAAAGATGATGAGTCATGGGAGAGCACTAAAAGCCTTTGAGCATAGTTACAACCAGTTTCAAATCGAATAGATTCAAATCAAGATTCAAAGATTCACATTCGTCGTTTGGAAAGATGCGTATCAAACAAAGTATCAAAAGAATAAAAATCATTTGAAAGATAGGAGCATGCCTAGAGTTTGGAGTTAACTATTAATGGATAACAAATGCATAGGTATCACCAGTGGGAGTTCACTACAAGCGCATGCAAGTGAGTCAAGGGTTGTGGCTATATATACTTGAGATGGAGGATCTCACTAACTATTCTTTAGACTAGCTAACGTGAGCTTTCCTAACTCGTCATGGGGTCGTTACTATTAGTTAACAAGTTTCTTACATTTGACTTTTGACTAGCGAGTTGACTGAAGTGTTAAAGTTTGAAGGGCTTGCAATTCTTGATTTTTGACATGTGCATGCACTACTCCATTATGAAGCCTGAACTCACTCCTAATAGCAAACTAGTTCTTTATGGTCTTAATCATATATATAGTATGGCCTTTGGTAGGTGCTTTGTCTAGCTCCTATGCCAAGAAAACACAAACTAACTAGTTCTTTATGGTCTCAAACGGTGCATTCTCATCATCAAGCTAAGCACCTGCACTCTAGATGGTGATTTGCAAAAGCGTTTCTACAAGCGTGACGTTAGCAGTGGACACGTAACACTACAGTCTACAGCCAAGCCGGAGATAATCAGTCTAATAAAGAGCAAAGTGGTAACAGGTTGCAATGGCGTACGCTCTCGTAACAGATTGCAGTTAGCTACTTTCAGTTAGAAGTTTCGTCTTAATCCTTTGCAACGTCCAATTCTTGAAAAGCCTTACTTAACTACCTCAACAAAAGATAAAGTTTATGAACTCAGTATGATGATTCACCAATCGCAAATGCTTCTTATAATCGCAACAAGAACTATAATTAGCTCAATTCTACCTCATTGCAGCATATTCTGTTACAGGAAATGTCCTGCGCTTCACAAATGCAGGCAAATCCTTTCTCATCTGCAGCAAAGCTACTGTGCCCAGTTCAGAAATATCTACAAGGATGATGATCATGACTTACCAGCCAATGGCTTGAAGAGAATTGTAGAGGATGAGGTAGAAATCGAGAATCCATGGCAGCGCCAGCTTGGGCTTTCTACCCCGATCCATGGATTGTTCGTTGGTGGACGATACTCCAGCTCTGACACCAGGCCTTGTGGGTAAGAAGGCAGAAAAGGCACCACCATACATAAGGGTTGCCCTTAAAAACCTTGGGCACCAACACATTACTCTCCCATGTTGGAAGAAAGGCACAAGAGGGACCACCTTTACTAACATCACCCACAACTTACTTTTTTATCTCCAACTATTGCCTTGTTGCTCAGATCGGACGGGGAAGGTGTGAAATGGGGCCCCACCCTCAACCAACTATGCCCTTCATTATCAGGGAAAGATCGTAGTCATTCTGCATTGTGGGATCGATGATGGGTGGGACCCTACCTTATAACCCATGGGATTTATGGAGAGATTAGGTTTTTCCTCAACTAGACTGAGGAGGGTGGATACAAGGCGACATCCTCATCCAACGATCCATGAGTCCTGAAACTTTTTTATCATCCATTATGATTTTGGATGGATGATTTTGCATTGTTGGATGAGGGTGGGCCCCTTCTTGCACCCTCAATCCACATGAGGGATACACTGATTCCTTACAAAGTAGGAGGAGCTTATTACTCAACTGGACTGAGGGTGCCAAGAGGGGCCTACCCTCATCCAACGATCCATAGTAGTCCATTCATAATCGTGATATATGAAATATTTTAAAACTCATGGATCGTTCGATGAGAATGAGACTATGTCACGCTCCATCCCTAGTTGAAGAATACAGCCGCCCTATGTAGTATATTCTCCTCCCTCCCATGGGGACAAATTACGTCCATACTTACGCCCACATTTCACATATGATCAAAATTTACACACGCATTCATGTAGATGTAGTTACTACATAGAAGAGGTTGGGCGAGTTCTTGTCATTTCTGAACAAGCTTTTCACCATTGCATTTATTAAATTTTCTCTCTATCTTTTTTATGCACATTGAGTACTTATGGATTCTAAGGATATTTGTGCCTAGAAGCTTTATGAATTGTCTGCCAGAGTTTGTGGATAATTTCAGATTGTAAGTATTATTATTTATTCTTTAACTTTAATCTCCTAAATTTAAAAATTTAAAGTACATTAACGTAATTGGTTCACTTGGTCAACCAATCATCTACCCCTTAGGCTTCAATCACTTCCTCCCCTCCCAAATGTGGCTCAAGCTGAAAGCCCCAGATTCGGTAAGAAAAAAGCCTAAACTTGAATTAGTAGAGTTTCTATCTACTGGTCATTTAGACTGTTTCGATTGTTCACTAGTTAAGTGCACACTCAACTACTGGCAAATCTACATGTCGATCTGCATAGAAACCGTTCCAACAAGACTTGTGTTATTCTTGGTCTTTATTGATCACATAAAACAAGAAATGTTGTCTTTAGTTGACAAATTCCAAAATCTTCAACCAAAAGTGAAAAGTACTGTGACCTTATAGAACTAACTGATTTCATATCACTAAGGTCATTCACTTTATAAGCTATCTCTGCTTGATCAAAAAACGGACGAATTTGAACAAATCCAAAACATCCACAATTCTTTCAAAATTTCACGTAATTGGGTTTTTCAAATTCCGTTCGAGATGGACCAAAACTGTGAAAATCGATTTATCCCATCGACTTCATAGTTTCACAGTAGTCATCCCATTTCGAAACATGCATCAAACATGACTTACAGTGATTTCTAAAAAATCAAAAAATAATTACGTAAAATGCCTAGTAACTAGGGAATTTGCTTTTCGACTAGCTTTTTATAAAACTGTATTCAAGCATGAAATTACATTGATCAACCTACTGTACCACCTTGTATCATGCATCCAAACATGCATACAGGTTCAACCAAACATTTTCAACACCGGAAAAGCACTCTGATGCTTCACAGACATGCATGCAATCAAAACAATTCAAAAAATTTCATATTTTACTCTAAAATTTGCCAAACTTCCGACGGCCCATAACATGTGCTATAGTACTCCGATTTGATCATTGTAAAGCACAATACAGAGGGATAGGAGGTTTGCAAGACACTCGCCATGTCACTCTGCCACGTATGCTTCACACGTGCAAGCTGTAATTGACTGAAATTGCAATAGGAGGGCACACTTTTACTAGGTTGAATTTCAAACAAAAACATTGAATATTAGCTCAAAAACCACAAAAAACCGTAAAAAATCCATAAATTTCCATCATTTTCTATGGAAAATTTTCATAATAATGATCATTAGGCTGAAAGCAAATTAAAATCAAAGAAGCCACTTACTTGGAGGTCAATTCCAACATCAGGAAGTAGAAAGTAAGGAGGATATACCAAAAAGTTGGAAAAAAGCAAAAAGCAACTCTGCCTTTTGGTTGATGCAAAGCCTTGCTCTGATACCACTGTAATAATCGCCAAGTGAAGATCTACCTAGATATTGTTGCATGCAATCAAAAGGACACCTAGGGAGCCAAGCCACCCAACCAACAGGAAATAAATGGTCAAATCCCTAACAGCTTCGCCCCCGAGCCACGGTGATTGAATGCAAGAGAGGAGAGGATCATGGGTCTTGGAAACAGGAATTTAGAATGAGGAGTAGGGCGAGTTTCTACAAGATATATAAGCCCCAAAAGCTGAGGAATAATCAACCTATTCCAAGCCAAAGCATTGGATCTCTTATTCTTGCACCAAGAGCAGTCAATCACCATGCAAAAGCTCCATAGGTCCAATTAGAGCACCTGGGCCCTCACAAGGTTATTAATTACAAATCTGGCCTAGTTCGGAATGACATGGCATAACTAATAATCTCGTACACTGGAGTACCGGATATCCAAGTCTAGAATTATGCCGAATCCTATATACAGGACATGGACGCAACATAAAATCATGTTTGATAGCACATCGTAGCTGGAAGGCGTAAAAAATGGAGCCATTAAGGAGGATAACAAATCAATATCAAGGTAGAGGCCCTTATAGAGACTTCAATAACTTCGAGGGAGGCAAACTTCTTGCATCAAATGAAGAGGTAGTTTCAATCTATTCAATAGACGAATTTTCATTCATGTCAACTTTGATGATGATTGCAAGGTGTGCCTAGTTCAATTTTGCTACAATATCTATGTTTGCATTGACATCACAAATTACCACAACCTTTGAGGACCAAAGGCCCAAAACCATAAATTTAAATCCAATTTGTCCACAATTACATACACTTGAAGACTACTTGAACGACTTCAAATAATAGTTAAAAAACATAGATAAACTACATCTTTTTCACTTCACAATGACCCGGACTATTATTCTACTTCAAGGCAAAATTTTGATACTAATCAATTGTGACATTTTCAACTCTAAATGATTAAAACATATCAAGGGTTTCATTCAAACCCATTCAAGACAAACTTTGCTGAGAAAGATTTGCAAGCCTTTTTCACCTAATTAGTGTTAAAGTTGCAATATTCACCAAAGCATTCACGAGAGAAAAAGTTCAACAAAGCATATATGCCTATGTACCATTGAAAAGCTAATGTCTCAATCTAGGGCTCATGTGCAATTTTGACAAAGAACTTTTTTAGTACTACTAAAAAATTGTGAAAAAACATTCCAAAAAAAGTCTCACCTCTTTGCCATTTAGACAATTCTATACACAACCTTCTTAGTACTGACTAGATACACAACCTATCAAGATTGCAAAATAAACCCATCAATCTTCACTCTTAGCATATCAAGTTTTCACAAATTAGCCTCTAGCATTGGAGATGCAACAAAAACTACATGTTGAACCTCTTGAACTTATTAGGCCACTAAACAACCCAAGTGAGATGGACCATAAGGCATTTACGACCCTAGAACTTGAACTTACTGCATATGTTGTAAGTATTGGTGCTCCCTTGTTTGCCGACATGTTTCATACCATGATCCAATTTGGTTTTGATCCAAAATAATAATAATAAGTTCTCACTTGTATGTTTTCATTTGTGTTGCAAATGGAAATTGAACTAGTAATCTCAAAGAGAGAAAAGAAAATCCTAGCTACTTGCACAAGCTTTATCAACAAAACAACCAACCTCTTGTGACTGAATAATTAGTTTACCATCACAAGTGGCCATATACTAGCCAAACTTTGTGGGACATCCTCAAGATTATGTGAAAGTTGAAAAGCAAAGGCACACCATCTTCATGCCATGGAAAGAGCGTGTTTTCTTTTTTAGCACTCCCATGTCCACCATATTTTCACTCTCAAAGATATAGAGGCTGCCAAAACAAGAGGGAGAGAATACAATGTTTTGGACCATGTTGTGCTTTTGATTCTCTTGCACAACATATGCTTATGAGACATGCATGACTTGACAACATGATTAAAAAAAAAATTGCATACATGATTAAGCAACTAGTGGTTGTTATATACAACATACATACAACTTGGCAATGCCATTTACGGAGCTCAGCTCCTTAGATGTCACCACGCAATGGTCAAGATTTGAGCTTGCACCTTTCCAGTGGCAATCCACAACTTTACCCATAGAGCCCACAACGATGGACAAACATGATAATTTCCACTTTTGAGAGGTTCAAGCACAACAAAATATTCAAGGCAACAACATTATGTGATTGATGCGTTGTAAAGTCATAGATACTCGTTGACTATAATAAGCTCTAATGATAGATAAAGGTGAGGCACCACGTCCTTGGAGCTTCGCTACAAAACCTGCACAAGATATAGAAAATCATCGAATTTCTTATGCAGGCACCCATATGTTTCCAAAGCAAAAGGAATAAAGTCTTCTCCAAGAGTGCGATGTGAATAATCTCGCTCTTTATCTTGAGTTGCATGAGAAGCAGCGGCACCTTGAGTAGTTGAAGCACGACGAAGGAGGTCAGGCCATGAAGGATCAGCAACAACAACATCTCCAAGCGTGCGAATCCCCTCGCGCAAAAGAACGAGATCAACTCGATGCCGAGGCGACTGTGAATCAAACATAGGCAAGATGTGGGTCTACTCCCGGACAACATGAAAGCCGCACTCATGTGCAATAGATGCCAATACGTCACGAATGGAATCGTGAGTCGCAGTGCGCTCTCCGCCAGAAGGGCAACGCATGAGATGAGTGCCAATAGAATCAAGAGGGTGACCACAGGAACATTTCGTCAAACCTGCCAGCACTAGATGAGGGAGACCCAACCTAATCCAAAGAGCGGTGACAAACAACTCTGAAGAAAGGCGCAAGTGTAGAACAACAGGGCACGCAACAAGCCAAGCACCAGCACTCGGGCCTGCACAAGACAGAAGGCGAGCCCGAGTCTCATCGGAAGGTGAATCACTGAGAAGCTGAGTGAAAGCATGTGAGTGGAAGCGCTCCAAAAGATACTTTTGAAAATGAGCACGCTGATGGCTAAGCAAAGTCTCAAAGGGAGGCAAAGAAACTCGCACAGATGGAGGGATGAGATCCTTGGCCGCACGAAGATGTTGTTGGAAAGAAAGAATGTTTGTTTCCACATGAGCTACTGAATCAAGAAGGATGGGCTTGTTGTCCTACTGAAACCGAGAGATAAGTGCAGAGGCAACAAGGGCCCAATTTCCCATAAAAGCACTTGGAATAATAGAAGCTATGCAAGTAAGACCAACACCTCCGGAAGAAGCGAAAAGAGAGACTTGTCACTTAACGAACTGACCATTGGGAATATGAAAGGATTCTGAACCCATCAAGCAACCCAGAATATCTTATAAAGTATTATCGAAATTTTGTAGCAAAGCCAAAACATCAGGAGAGGGAGGAACACATCGTAGAATATAACTTGGCTGTTGAGCGAAGCATTGAGTGAGAATCCCTAGAGCAACTTGAGCGTTGCCAAGCTTTGGTAGCAAATCAGTGTGACGAAGATGCGTGCCCAAAGTGTCTCTAGGTAAAGGGAGCTCAGGAAGGAGGCCCTGAATACACCAAGCAATGCACTTAGAGGGATTCACAGTGAGGCCCAAAGTCGAAAGTTGCTAAGAGAAATGTAGGAAAGCCGGAAAGATGTCATTAGCAGGTCCTACAATATGCGTGTCATCAACAATAGAGGGAAACAAACAAGAAGAAAAAGCAGAAGAAGAAGCACGCAATGTCCGAAAGTGCGCCAAAGCAAAAAAGAACACCACCCAAAGGATCACCTTGCCTGATACCATCAGCAGAAGAGATAATCGAAACATCACCTAAGCAAGAAGCATGACTGAAATATAGAGGCGCATCCATGGAATAAAAAGAGCGAACAAATAGGATGAGATGAGCGAGAGGACCGTGCGGCCGCACGAAGTTCTTGGAAAATAGCCCCTCGGGAGATAGAATTGAAAACGTTTTTAACATCCACTTGAAGGACAACCCAATCAGGATGAAGATCCAAGATAGCACGCAAAACATATACGATTGTCTCGCAACCGCCAACAGTAGCACAACCAAACTGATGAGGAAATAGGTAGTCATGAAAACCGTCACTATGCTGAAAACCAAAAGCCCTAGAAACCAATCTGTATAAAACCTCTCCAACAGCAATGGGACGTATGCCACCGCCAGGCTTAATCAAGGCTATCAAACGAACAACACCAAAAATACGAGCAATAGAAAGAAGGATACGGCCACATGCTATTGTAGAGCAAACTTGAAAGAGGAAATCAAACTCGCTAGCAGAATCATCAGGAGAGAAACAGTCATGAAGATGCTCGAAAACCATACCAGAAGGACCCCCAGTTGACAGATGAGGGTTGCGTAGAAAAGAATTAAGAAAATGAGATTATGAGAATTACAAATTGGAATCGGGTTCAAAGTCCTCAACAAAAGAGGGAAGACAGTCACTTGTCGGTGGATGAAGAAGCTCCAAAGCTTGAAAGGTGGCAGCAGAAGGAAAAGCTGGACTAGTAGAAGCTAGAGCACAAGCTGCACGAGAATACTCACCCACTTGTCCAAGTAAAACACAATGACGCAACCGTACGATGAACAGGGGGTATAGAAACACCATCCGAAGTCGAATCCCGCTGAGCAACAAGCGCATGACAACGAAGGAAATGCTCTTCTTGCAGATTTTTCCAATCTCCTGACATAAAGTGACGAATCCTGTTGCGAGTTTCCCTTTGACCAGCATCACCACCCCGAGGAGGTAGAGGCAAACACCAGAGAGGAAAAAGCAAAAAGGCATGCCAAGCTGCGATATCAAAAGGGTTGGAAGCCAGATGAGACAAAGGTAAGGACAAAGCTCTCTGTACGTCTAAGCGCAAGGCAAAGAATATGTGTGCATAAAGACGAGGATGAGAAAACCTAAGTGAAAAGCGGTGAAAATATCAAGGAAGCGAATCCAGGTCCAAGCCGAGTCAGGTGGCGAAGTAGGAGCAGGATGAGGTGCAAGGTCGACATTGGTTAATGCGAGCTGTTGATGAAAAGTATGGCGAAAAAGACCGGCACCTTGCACATAAAGGCGACCACAACCCGCACATGGAACACGGGGACGAGAAGAGGAAGAAGGAGAAAGCTGAGAAAGAGAGGAAGAAAGCTGGTGACGAAGATGGGACGGACAATATGGCACCACCTGGCCAAAGGAAACAAGCAAGGAATTCGCAACATCACGATAGGCTTCACGATGGGCGTATGAAAAGGAAGCACTGGAATGATGGTCTGAAGGTGAAGCAAGTCTCTTTTCTCCACGCCGAGCAAGACAATTGAAATCCGGGAGATGAGAAGATTCTTGAGGAACCATATTGACAGGTAAAGATCTTCCCAACTTTAAAACAACACAAGGAATGCACAGGTATAAGGCAATGATGATAAAGAGGTGGTTGCTGCTTCTTTTGAAGGATCAACTGCTACTGTAGCATGAATCGGAGGAAAAACGGTAGAGGCCGCAACCCATCACCAGCAATGCTCCTCAACAGAAGAGGAAAAGATTTCACAACAATTTAACCAGAAAACAGCGCCTAATCTAGTCTTCTAAGAATTTGATGCAAGAGTAGCACAGATATGGACATAAGACAGATATGCGATAAAGCCGATTATGTAAAGAGGAAGCGGAAAAGCTTTCATACGTAAAGCCATAAAGACTACACATCTATGAACCCTTGCTCTGCTTGCTTGAGGCAGAAGATGCACCCTTGCCAAGACTGCAAGCAACTAACCCCTCACTGTTGTCCAAAGTCTCAAAACATTGCATGTGTTATGAAGTGTTGTCATTAGGCATAATAGTGAGAGAAATTTTGGAAGAAAATATCTTTTAGATTGTACTTTTCACTAATGATATGTCACGTTTGACAACGAATAGCATTCAACTCTTATGTAGCTTTACACATCTTTATTATGGCAAAGCATGTGATGGAGTGATCAAGAATTAAGGTTTTGTCAAAATTCAAAACTAAACTGTTATTGAACATGAAAAATCATGGTCAGCTACAATAAATGCTGTGTCACAAAATACAATCATATCAATGTGCAAGGAGTTCTCCAAATGAGCCTTTTAGGCCACATCCGAAAGAAATTTGCACACAACTTATCCCAAACATATCAACAGATATTGATATTTCACTGGTAGATAGTAACATAAAGAGAACCTGTCTAACTATTTTACTTGAAACATATGGCCATTAAGGAGAAGATGAGCATCATACTTTCTAGTTGGATAATGTTCCCCTAATCTCATGCCACAAACAAAAAACTTAGTCCCAACGAGCATGTCTCATTATAGGTTAATGTTGTCTTTAGAATTGTAAGCCTCAACTAGTAACTGAATTACTTCATTTCTGCCATTAATCATGACTGTAAACTATGCATTATTCCCTCTTTGAAGAACTTAATGCTAATCAATCAGAATCAATTCACTGCAGACAGATCACAAATGCTCCAATAAATGTCAATTGGATGCATATTCATCATTGATGCCAGACCGGCATTTTGAAGTGTCAGATTGAAACCATTGAATTATCAAATTTTCATATACTAGTTATATGACAAGCTTAACAGCTTGGCGTACTGACAAGAGCTTGGAAGTTGGGCCAGCAGAAATAGCTTGAATGAAAAGCACAGTAAAGGACAAGGCTATGATTATTTGCCAATTTCAGCTGTTAACATTGTAGATTACTTTTTCTATTAAGGTTTCCTCACAAAATCCAACAAGCAATATCTTGCTTTTGTCATCTCCATTTCACTTTTTTTTTTTTCACCTTGAAAATAAAGTCATCTTCTTACAACAAGGGGGTGAAACAAGCTCACTATTGACTCTTTAACAAACAGCTTCCTCCATCAGCCAATATTAAAGAAAAAGAGAAGGTAATGAAAGTGGAAGGGCTGTATAACAGCCTGAAACTTTTGTCAAAATTGCACTTAATGACGGAGTCAGGATGCACCTTTCAGCTCTTGAAAATTAAAAGAATGAAACCATGGGGACTCTCACATTCGAATTTCAAAATTTTGGATGTTGAAGCCATTTGTCGTATGATCAGGCCATAACATACTATCTTCAATTTCCGCATATAAGGGAAAAACAGCATCTCACACTTTTTTTTATCAAGAAGTCCGAAGCCATCATAGCAGAGCTTAAAGGTGACAACCTGAACTTCCTGATTTAAAGTTGCATCAGAATTACTTATCATTATCATCACTATCAATACCAGAAGATGTACCTCCATCACTTACATCCTTGGGCTCAGCAATAGACTTTTTACTAGCCTTACTGTCTTCATCATCCTCATCTTCACTATATTCACTTTCGTATTCTTCATCATAATCTTCATCCTCATCCTCATTCGCATCCTCATCGTGCTGTCCATTTTCTATAAGCGCACTTTCCTCCACAATAACACCAGTTCTTGTCTTCTTTCCGACTTTAAACTTTATGTTAAATTTCTTGTCACATCCAATCCAGGTGTCTGACAAGCAGAAAGCAGTGAGATTATATGTTCCCTCTGAGGGGGCTTGAAATTTTACCATCACCAATCTGGAGCCTGCTTTGACTCTCGCAATAGCTTCCTTCACAGCAATGTTAATCTCACTGTCACTTGCCCCAGTTCCTTCCAAAGATTCATGAATAGCCTTGGATGCTTGAGATATTGCTGCACCTTCATCAATAAATGTCACTTTCTGTGAGACCCAAACACTATTCAAACCTATGTCTGCCAGCAATAACCAACAAGTCTCATCCTTCAAATATGGAAAATAAGGGGCATGGGGATGCGCTGACACTAAATTATTTCCCCTCTTCAAGGTAATCCAAGCTCGTAGGGTTACTATATCTCCCTCTTGTACACCCTCTTCTCCTTCTGTCTCACACACTGCCTCAAGAGAAATAGCAGGCATGATATTTAAAACAAGTTCAACATCGACTGCCTCCTGCTCTGAAAATCCACCAACCGTGATTAGTAGCTCCGCCCGCTCCTTGGGGTTCAACTCTTTCAAATCCTGCAGTGACCTGATTTTCTGCACACACAAAAAATATCATGTTTTACTGACGTGTGTGTGTGTGTGTGTGTGTGTGTGTGTGTGTGTGTGAGAGAGAGAGAGAGAGAGAGAGAGAGAGAGAGAGAGAGAGAGAGAGAGAGAGAGAGAGAGAGAGAGATGCAATTCACATCTATGGATCTGACAAGTCACAAAGGCAGAGGCCAAAGAGCAAACTTTCCCTTTCTACAGATTCCCTGATTCACATTATATTTCTCAAGACATTGTCAGCCTCGATTGATATCGCATACAACTACACTCACACAACTAAACAGAGAAAACTTGCAGAAACGTTTCGTCCAAGTTTCTTAACAACTGCATCAGTAAAATGTGGCAACTGTAAGAAAGGAGCAACACCATCTAATGAACCACCTGAAGCAGCAGCTCTCTCAGAAACTTTCCTAGCACTTTAGAGGAACAGCCTGAAATTGTTTACTCACCTCACCTCTGGGGCCTTCGCTCTCGTTGATTATTGGCTTGTAAAGGAGCAAACATTTAAATGGGTAACCTATAATCACGGAAGAGGACAATGGCCAGATGCCTAAAGCTCCACCTTTATGCACCACTCAAAAACAAACACAATCCTCACCCAAAAGCTGGCCAACCATCAAGAGAGACAAAACCTCTTGAATCTTCCCCAATACAAACATTAGTAAGGTGTCAACAGAAGCTTATCGAGTCATGATGACTATTTGTCTGACCAGTTTAGCCATTCCACTCCAACATCAAGAAAACTATGGTTTCAAAGCTAAGCTAATGAATCCAATACTTGCACTGACAGTTATATTGAAATCATATTCATTTACTAGAATCGTCTTAAAAGAGGCTCAGAAAAGTACAAAACCAACGTATCTGTAAGGTATTTACAGGAAATTTGATAGTGCTAACAATGGAATTAAATTTCACCTTTCGTCCAAGCTTCTTAACAACTGCATCAGTAAAATGTGGCAACTGTAAGAAAGGAGCAACACCATCTAATGAACCACCCGAAGCAGCAGCTCTCTCAGAAACTTTCCTAGCACTTAGAGGAACAGCCTGAAATTGTTTACAAATAGAAACTTATCATGTAATGTGAAACTATCTGCAGGCCTATAACATAAAATAGAGCTCCTGCCACTTCATTTTGAAAGTGCAGACGTGACCTACCTGAAAAATACTTTGGGAAAGCTCCATCACTCCAAGAGCAGGCCTGAGCCAGCCATGGCCTTCTGCATTTCTTGCAAACATCGCCATCTGTTTACAAATGCAATTTATTAAATTCTAGTATACACACAAAAGCATCACCAATCACAAATGATGCAAGTAAAAACTTCCTTATACCTGAATTCCTAAACTATAGACACTTCACATGGCTGGACCACAGGAATGGCCTGTTGCAAACACATGAGCATTCTAAGACCAAAGAAGTGCCCAATCACAACTTACAAGCATAGATAAAAAATTGACAGAACTGTATCTCCGGAAAAAGGCTTCAGAGAAAACCTTCAATGTGTGGATGAATATCTCATTCAACAGTTCTCTTTGAGATAGTCAAGTTTAAAATTCACAAGTTGCAACCTCAAACCTCATGGAATATGTTTGCAAATCATGTAAGCAGAATGTAGTACTCTCACTATGAAATCATGGGGGCCAAAAGTCAGTTGCAGCTCACAGACCACTCTATCAATATTGATCTGCTTGCCTTGTACAATAAACACATTTCATGCACAGACAAGGTATTGTATTTCGGTCCCTAGCAGTTTGCACGGCCTCAGCAATTGATTCTTGAATATATAAGTGACTAAAGCATCAAAAGCTCAAGGCCCAAATAGTTGGCTTCACCAAATTCCCTTACACAAGACAGGGTTTTCCATGTTAGTCTGGACTTTAATTTTGTTGGAAAGTGGTCCTCTTTCTGCACAAAATGCACCGAGCATCTGATTTTGACATACAAAGTTCAACCATCGCTTTCTTGAAACAAGGTCAATGTCAATAGAAAACTGTGGTGCCTCTCCAGAAGAACTTGGACCACAATTAGGATGATATAGCAAGGCATGATGAAAAGACTAGTAGTACTCACATAAGAAAGCATCCTCAAGATGACCAGACAACCACTGCTACCAAAGGTTCTCAAATAGATAGCCTCTGGTCATTTAACCATCTAAATCTGACATTATGTTTTTTTGACGTGACTCCCAAGCTTGTAAAGGATTCTTCAAGACAAATAATCAATAAGACAGTATGTTACATGACCTAGAGAAATATTGATTCATATGCTTTCCAGAAAACAAATCAACAACCTATGTTTAAAAATTATGCACATGAACGAGAGCTTTCATTCACAAGACTCGACTCCGTTCTACTAAAATGCCTTAAAACGGTCACTGAAGGGAATGGCTAGATGAAGCCAGTGAAGATGAAAATGATGGGAAACACTGATATTGAGAAGCACTCCGACACAAATGCAGCTGAGGGCCTTGACCAAGGCCAACTGCACCACCCTTCCCAAAGAATACGTCATGCGTATAACCAATGATCAAATAATTGGAGCAAAGAGCAATCCTTAACATGAGAACCTGCTAACCAGTTCTGAACATAAAAGACATGTAATCTTCCAAGTTTTAGACCATCAACTCCAAGAGAAGCATGCACTCCATGCTACAATATCCCTACTTGTATCATGAGCTCCCGAGTGTAGGTTTAGTTCACATGCATAAAGAGATCTTGATTCTCCACTTCAGCTTGCATGCATTTATACAAAGACCAACATGCTGAGGTTAATCACTTTTCCCAAGATGAAGCACGGCTTAGCCATGATGGGGACAAGCACTAGAGAGAATATGCAATCGATTGAAGTCCCTACTGCCTCGTTGAAATATAAGAAAAACTGCATATTGTTTCTTGGAAAAAAAAAAGTATTTATCATAGTTGCACAGAAACACGTTTCCGAAGAAAAAAGTTTCTAGAAACGTGTTTCTCAGAAACTCATTTCTGGATTCAGAATCTCTGGAAAAAAAAAACGGATATTAAAAAATCAATAGGGATTGACAGAATCCAGTAGGAATTGATGCACCTAAACTGGAGCCTCCCACTAAGAATCCCTTAAGACACTAAATCCTAAAAGCTACAAGAAGAGGAGCCATTCAAGGGTGTTAATAGTCATCATTCAAAGCTGTGTGCCCTACAATAGGTCACCACAATTATTATGCTATATGGATCCAAGCGTAATTTATGAGACATCACAGACAATATAGCAATTATAGAGATGTCTAATGTAATCACTTTCCTTAACTCTTCCGTACTAACAAGAACACGGTCCACAACATTTGCCAATCTCCCAAAATTTATAGCAAAGGTGTCATTTAAACAACATGCATATGTCGAGAAAGATATCACATAATGCATATGTCAACAGAGAATGCTGTAAGCAAATGCAATACGAACAAAGATGTCAAATGAAGATATGCTGCCAAAAGGCTGACGAAAAAGGGTGCCACAAGAAATCCTGGTGGAAAGAGTAGGGTTCCCTTAAAGGGGTGACGATGCTAAATAGTAAGAGATATACTACAAAGGTTATATGAAATACACTGCCAAACATGACTGTGAGCATACATGAGTTACATAGGCTAGAGATTAGACATTACCAATTGTCAGAGAAGGCTTACAGCCTGAACAAACTAACCATGCACATGCGTGATTGCATGACCAAACTGCCAGCAGTTGAGTCACCCACGTGCAGTTAAGGCGATTTCCATTTCAATAAGTAATTCAACCACACAAATTAACATAACAGCAAACTTTCTTATTAACCAGTGAAAATCTAGTAGTTCCAGTAAATAGTCATGGCTAGAAGCATAACTCAAAATCATCAAACAGGTATCCTATTAAAACGAAGAAAACATTTCAGAGAGAAATAAAACATCATTTCAATTAACGAATTTGTAGAGCTTCATTCAGAACTGACCGGTTACTCCTTAGCCAATCCTAAACGAACTGATTATAATAGCTCTCTAGAAAGTCTTGAAATTTGCTATCTTCTGAGCAAATTGATATGGAATAGACAGTCCTATAAATCTCTCACGTTTGCAAGTTCCATCTCTATTTGAGGACTCAAAGCCCATCAATTGCAGCGTCTCAAAAATGTCCACTTTCAGCTTTGTTTTCCTTGTTTCCACACTCTCAAAGTCCATGTTCCATCTAACTAGACATGTTAAAGTCCACCTCAAAATTGCTTGGGATCATAGGACCTGTTATATCCATACAGGATATATGACACTAAGTAGACCCGCAACTATTAGGGTCCCACAATTCTTTATTGTTTTTAGACCCCTTTAGAATACATTTAAGCCTATTTTACATGGTTCCAACTTCCTACATTGGGCACTAATATTTGAATTTTCATATTTTCCTCCCAAGTAACATTGAAGGAAGGTAGCTTTTGCTTAGAATAAAAAGCCACTAAGGCTATTTATTATCCAGTCATGAATTTGGAGTCTTAAGCTCTTTGAAGAGGAGTTCCATCTTTGTAATGGAGATCTTTGTTAAAGATCTGCATGAGGTATCGGCAGCCACTGATTTCATCAGTCTTCTTTGTTGGACAATGCTTGTGAATGATTATTTTGCCGCTTTTGCTACTTGTTATCTTCAATTCTAAATTTGTAATTACGTTCTTAACTTGGTATCAAAACATTTTTCGTCCCTAGTGGGAGTGCTAGTCTTTATTTTTACTTTTTTCTCCACACTCGGACAGCGGACAATTAGCGAACATCCTTCCACTAAACTTGGCGACCCAAAAAAAAAACATCTAAGCAATACCTATTTCACTTTCTAGCACCCTATTTGGAGGAGGTTTCGACACTTTTTCATCAGCATTTGTTTTCTGACTTTTGACAGTCTTTTGGAGGCTCCATCGCCTCATTCTTTAAGTTATTTTAATTTAGACTTCATTTGCTGGTTTTTCAAGGCAGTACCTATTGTTTTTGCTAGTGGCCTATTTGGAGGTGATTTTGACATGCATCTTATTAGTGATTGTTTGCTTGGTTTTGGCCTATGTTCTAGCCCTTGCATCTCATTTCCAACACCTATCTTTCATTGTTATCGTGCAACTTTTGGCAGCATAAGTCTTAGTTTTTGCATCGTCTTTTTTTTTTTAGTTAGGAGCTCATTGTTTCCCTCTCTTGTTTGCCTTCTTGTTTATCACTTTGCTATCATACCGACCACATGGGCCTCTGGTATTAAGGACATCACTGCCCGTTTGGATGATCTGATTTCTTAGCTTGATAATGTCCAACGCAGTGTTGCTGATATCCCTTCTCAGATAAGCATCACCACGGCACAACCTTTTGATGCTCAACAGCCACCTTCACCTCATTCTCCTTCACATCCTTCCCAAGCTGCTCTCTTGGATCCACCCAATCCTATTTCACCCATTCTTATCCCTCCAACACCACCTGCTCCTAACACTACATTGCGAGATTTTCATGATAAAGTTCAACCAACCGTCTATGGTACTTCTTTAGATGGCCATGGGCTTGCTAATTGGCTCCATCAAATGAGACTTATTCTTCTTTGACACTGCAGAGTCCTGCTCAACAAGTTCAACTTGCAGCCATGAATCTCAGTGGTCGGGCCTATACATGGTTCCAGACACAAACTTTCAACTTGGACTTTTTTTATGTTCTTAATTTTTCCGTTTTTCTATAGAATAAAACCAGTATACTTCTTCTACCATTCCTAGCAACCCCCCTTCTCATCTGCAATTTAGAAGGGCTATAAAAAATCTGTTGAAAAGCCCACCTTCCTTAGAATTCACTACTCTTTTCTCTTCTAACTTCCCCTCCCCTTTTCACATTCACCTTCATTGTTTTCAAACAAAATCAGCATCCCAGCAAGATTCAAGCAGATTCCAACAGATCCAGCACATTGCTGCAGCTCGACAATCTTTCCTCCTGTTCAGCAATCACAACAATTCACCAAGATCAAGATCCAAGCAGATCCATGCCAACTAGAATACAACAGATCCGGCCCCTACGGGAAGAAATACCCATCTATCAATAATCTATCAGTAAAATATCGACCAGTTCCAAGCTTCATCGGACGCAACGAACCAGCTTCACAAAACACAACATGGTGGTACTATGGGAATAGCACCAAGATAGTGTGGGGGGCATGTTGTCCATTTACAATACATGTCCAACGCACGAAAAATGTAAATAAATTCTGAGGGCTTTCACAGCCTCAATTTTATAAAGTTATATGATTAAATAAAAGTCAAACATTGCGTAACAATGCACTTGTACTATTCAAAGCGCCAATAGCTGCAATTACACCTTGAAGCATTAGAAAGAATCAACATCCCAGCAAGATTCAAGCAGATCCCGACAGATCCAGCACGTTGCTACAGCTCGACAATCTTTCCTCGTGTTCAGCAATCACAACAGTTCATCAAGATCAAGATCCAAGTAGATCCATGCCGACAATCCAACAGATCTAGCCCCTATGGGAAGAAAGCCCCATCTATCAATAATCTATCAACACAATGCTGACCAGTTCCAAGCTTCATCGGACGCAACGAACCAGCTTCACAAAACGCAACAAGGTGGTACTCTAGGACTAGCACCAAGATAGTGAGGGGGGGGGGGGGCGCACGGCATATTGGCCATTAACAATACACTTTTAACGCACGAAAAATGTAAATAAATACTGAGGGCTTTCACAACCTCAAATATATAAAGTTATGTAAAAACATTGCATAACGGTGCACTTGTACTATTCAAAGCACCAATAGCTGCAATTACGCCTTGAAGCGTTAGAAAAAATAAGCGGCCAATTTGATTAAGTGTGCCTCGAAGCACAATAGGGAATTTATGTGACGTGGCTCAAGTAGAAGTTGCAAAAAGCATTGTAAAGTCAAGTTACTTGCAAGATAAATAAAAGCAAGTTAACTTAGACTCTCAAGTTTTAGAAATGAGCCAATAAGCAAATGCTACTTCAACCTTTATGGACCCAAGTATATAAGGGCCAAATCCTTTGTATTTAGAATGTTATGAATATGTCTTTTGGCCGTTTATTAGAGTTTATGTCTTAATTTACTTCGATGACATTCTTCTAGTTATCCATGACCTTTCATCTCATCTTTATCATTTATCTTCAATCTTGGTTTTATTATCTACATATTAGCTTTATGCTAAGAAATCCAAGTATACTGTATCTAAAATTCATTTCCTTGGATTTGTGGTTTTTGTTGGCTTCATTCATGTCAGTCCAACCAAGGTTGCTGCTATATAGAATTGGCCTCAGCCACGTTATATACATGAGACACGGACGTTTCTAGGACTTGCTACTCATTTATGTAAAAGCCAGTTCCTGATTTTGCTACGATTGCTCACCATTTACATGTTCTTCTTCACAATAATGTTATTTTTTCTTGGATTTCTGATTGCCAAGAGTCGTTTGATCAAATCAAACATCTGTTAATCACAGCTCCTGTTCTTGCTTTACCTAATTTCGATCATAAGTTCTTTGTTGAGACTAGTTCTAGTTCGGCCGGGGTAGGTGCTATTCTTCGTCAACCTGCTAATGTTATTGCTTATGAATCTCGTTGTTTGCGGTCTTGTGAGACATGTTATTCTACACATGAAAAGGAATTGCTTGCCATTGTGTATGCTCTCAAGAAATGGCATCATTATCTTCGACATGCTTTACAATGTTTGCACTCTCAAAAGACTCTTAGTGATCGACAATTCCGTTGAATGCAGTTCTTACAAGCTTTCCATTATGACCTTCAATATTGATCCAATAAAAGTAAAGTTCGTGCTAATGTCCTTTCACGCTTACCAGATAATCCACTTACGTGAAAGGCTAGATGGACCTTGATTCCTTGCAGAAGATCTAGTTGATAGGCATTCTGATTGAGTTTCTTTACAATATGGAAGGGCCCACTGAAACGAGAGGACAACTTAGGACATTTCCCCGTAGTCTTTCGGAATTCTAAGTAGACCCCCTCCACAAAGACTCGACGCTGCCGCTTTTGATTGGCATAGAACTAGGCTCTGTCTTGAGTCGTTTTTACGTTATCTCGAGCGACTAGCAACATCTCTTGCGTGTCTTGCAAAAAATCCAGTAACCTTGAAACATTTGAAGCCGACGGAAATGGGGACACGAGGCTGGAAACTGTACATCAACATGAATGGACTAAAACCTGTCGCAGAGTGCTTTGTGTTGTTATATGCAAACTCAACCAATGAGAGGTACTTTTCCCAATCCGACTGTCGTCTGGAAACATATGCTTGCCAGAATTTGCCAATGAACTTTGAACCAGACGCTTTGGTTGGAATGAACTATGCCATTTTGGTCAGTTTATCAACTACGACCCAAATAGCATCATTTTGCTTCCCCCATCCGAGATAGCCCAACCACAAAATCAATGGAAATGCTTTCCCATTTTCTTTCGGGAATTTCCAAAGGAAGTAATAAACCAGCTGCCTTAAGTCTTTCAGCTTTATTAACTTGGCACTATCCGCAATTGCGATAATCAGCCTCAACTTGATCTTTTAACTTTGGCCAATAGAAATTTCTTGTTTTAGATCAAGTGTCCTCTGTGAGCCAGGATGCCCAGCACAAGGGTTGTCCCATCCCTTAGTATCCTATCTCGAGGAGACGTCTTGGGATCTGCTTTCCAAGTTCAAAACTAGATCTAGAATTTCTTACCCGGACATCTAGCCAAATAGGACCGAAGTACTAGTCAATATTACACAAATCTCTAAGGGATAAATACAAATCAGATTGGATCTTAGAAAACCTTAAGTGATTAACCTCTCCAATCCAGCTTAAGGCATCTGCGATACAGTTTGACCTTTTTTGACATATGCCATCTGTCAAAGGATAGAATATTATAGGGGCAAGTCCAACGGTAAACTAAACCATTGTTTATCTGTTCCTAACGGTCCTTAGGAAAATAGAATAAACATTTAAAAAAGAAACACCAAGTGCCAAGAAGGACATGATAGGATATGGACCATTCTCAGCAGGTACAGCAAGCACGGACATTTTATTCCTTGCCAAGACACTATCAATGCTCCCAAAGGTGGTCGTTGTTTGTATATATGAGACAAATTTACTCTCTCAGATTGCCAACATCCATCTTGTGTCATAAAGACACTGTGTGTATGTGCAGGCAGGCACTTGGTATGTGAGATCCTGTGGCTGTCCACTACTTCCCTCCTAGTTTTGATAAAGAAATAAGAGAACATAATGAAGCCACACATTGCAAGAGAGGCAATTTCAACTTCATGCTCATTCAACACAAGCAGAAGTACCAGACCTGATTATTCTGCTTTAAACAAATCCATAATAGTAAAATAGACAAACTTGATGTGGCAAGTCAATCTTTCCATCTATGTCACTTAAGCTCTGAGAGATCTTCATGGGCAGTTGAAGCTTTAAATGCCATTGTTACAAATGCTAAGATGTACCTTCATTAGCTCTTCAAGAAGACGAGGGGTCAAGCGAAGAACATGAGCAAAGTCTGCTTTGAGCCCATCAGGCACTGCTGCAGACTGCCTGGTGAGGTGTGCCAAAAGCAAAAGTTCTGTCTGGAATGAGAATGACAACAAAGTTAAAACTATATCAGTTTTTACACTGAACCAATGAAACGTATTATCAATTACAAAATACATTAACAGATATCACATAAAACAAAGCCCATTCTGAAAAATTAAAGGCTACGCTTGCGCCTTTACAAGATAAAACACAACTTGTATCTGTGTTACCTTGATAACAGCAGGATGCTGCTTCCAGAACTTTGTCTGTTCTTGCTTTAAGTTCTTCGGATCAAGATTCAGCTCGCTACGGACTGTTATAAAAAGCTTCTGTAAGGGCTCATTATCACTACGACGTATGGGGATTTCTATGAATTCTGCAGCTCTTATCAACACATCCATCACCTTGCTGCAGACAAAGCCACTCCGTTCAGAATCGGGAAAGGAATATTTGTTCTTGTTTGGTCCCAATTAGCTTTCGTTTGTTGTGTTCCAAACAGGAATAGTACATCAAAGTTAGACAAGCAATAGTAATGCACAACTTCATCTCTCTCTCTCTCTCTCTCTCATTTTTTTACAAACGGTGGGTCCAAGATGATGACTCCCTCATCCCTTTTAGACACCATGCTCAGCATTAAAACGTCTTCCTAAGCCCGTCATTTATCACAATCTTCACACCACTCCAGACACAGTACCAGGTAGGTCCACTTCAGATATTAACAAAATGCAACAAGCTTTTTGGATGATTGCCAATGAAAAAGACAGGTGCAATCTGAAATGATGAAAACCATTGCAAACAATAAGGAAATCAAGAAAGAATTGCTACAATCTGAGAAAAAATTGCCAACCTAAAGCATATGAACTTCTTAGCATCCATAGATGCATCCAAGAAGAACAAGCCATCAAAAAGAAAATGTAACAACACAAACGGAAAACATTGAGAACATTAAACCTATGGCTGAGCCACGCTGGCAGAGGAAAGATTAAGGGACTGCAAATCTCTTGATATAGGGTAAGAGGAGTGCCAGACGTTCAAAAATGAAACCCAAGAAGCTGAACATTTTCTTGAGGTAACTCTTCGGATAAAAACCATAGGAATGAATAGAGTTTGACGCACAAAAAAGGATACTACAACCTTGGTTGTCAGGTTCGATACACTAGATAATAAAGAACAGTACTTTGACAAAAGGCTAAACTCAAAGGCACACAAATATTCCTTTGTATAAAAACGTATGTTTCTATTTTTTTTCCGAGGGTCTTGTTCCGGAACAGAACGCGCTCTGGAACACGTTTCGTTCCGGAACGGGCAACTAAGGTCTCAGGCCTGATGAAGGGTAGCAAAAGAGCAAAGCCAGTCAAACGAAGTATTGCCCATCAAATCTAATGATTGTAGATATGCTAAGGATTCAAATCGACAGAAATATGAGAAACTTAGTGTTTTCACCCAATTCAGAATTGACATTTTCAGAATCGTAAGAATCGGCATGACTTGTGGTTCGGAACCCGGCCCGTCCTGAAAGAATCGGCAAATTTTCTTTTTGCATTTTTTTTGATGTAATGCTAGAAAACATGTCAAGTAATATCCAAACTAAAATTTTCTAAAATCCTATAAATACTAGATTTCTACTGAATACATGCATTTGAAAGTTCGTTGTTGCTTGTAAAAAGCTGAAGCCTGAAAGCTCAAACTAGATTAGTGTTCATTGTTCTGTTAGAAATAATAAATGATAATGTTAGTTTCCCATAGGTTACTTTGACCCAAAAGATTGAGACTTGTGTAACCATGGGGTAGGTCTATTATTTACACCATGTTAAGATAATTTTAGTTAAGTTGGACCCAATTTTGGTCTAGTGGTAACTCGTGGGTCCAAGTAAAGTCTAATTATGTTAAGGGACCCTATCTTGACTTTTGGGAGTGCCCTATAATTAGTAGTGGGTTTGGAAGGTTCTAGAACTTAGAGTTTGGAAGAGTCTAGGCCCTTGGAAGGCCTATTTATATGTACTCATTGTTCATTTGTAATTCATTCCCTTTCAAGCATTGCTACTACTTTCTCTCTCCTTGAGGGCGCCTAACCCTCTCCCTCTTCTTCTTCTTCTTCTTCTTCTTGTATATGGGGATTGAATGTTAGAAGGATCTTGGCACTTTGATTTCCTACATGTTCATAGAATCATGATACTTCAGTCTCCCATCAATGATCACACATCAATTATCAGTAGCCTCCGCATACTAGTAACTATAGTGTAGGTACTAATTACTAAGTTGTAGTGAGCAGTTACTAGTAAGCTAAGTACATTGGATAAACTTTTGAACTTTGAATCGAAATTTAAAAGTTACAACTTACATTGAAAAGCAAAATCAAATAGCATTCGAGCATACAATGAAGTTATGAACTATATAGTGAAAACTAAATAGCTAGTATCAGACTATACACATGTCACAAATAATACATGATATCGAAATGAGCTGAACAGTGAACAGTTAATGGCAAATGTTGAATCTAGAGTCATGGCTCATGAGTCAATTGTAGTCTACTTTCTATCATAATAATGTACTGGTAGAATATAGGTAAAGCGTGAAATAACTAGTCTTGACCTAAACTCTAGAATCTAGACTATGAATTGTAATATAAATCTAGGTGACCCTCCTCCTTGTCCTCCCAATGGGGGTGGCATCGCAGCCTCCTATACATGCTCCTCCTCCTCCTCATCATCATCATTATCCCCAGCCTCTGAGGCCTCATCAAAAGATGACCCTTGGCTCTGATACTCGCTCTCCTCAATCCCCTTGCTAGAGCTACTGAAGCTGCCTTTGAATGTTGTTGCCGAGCAGTGGCAGTGTGACTCCATTGTGATGCACCTCGAGTCACAGGTCCTGCACATAGAGATTTGCAACTATTTGAAAGTACCCATTGATGATAGCTCAATATTAAACTTTGAAGACTCAAGACACAAGAGGTGACTTAGATAGTAGAATCTAGATAGTACATACTACAATCTTGATAGTTGATTAAAATACAAGACTCAAGTAATCGAATTTCAATTACCAACCAAGGCTCAAGCCTCAAGAGTCAAGCCTAACCAATAGTGCAATAGACTCGCTATGCAAGAGGGCATATATATCCTCCTCCTCTGACCTAGGTGGTAAATCAGGGACCTTGGCGATGTCGTTCTCGTCAGGGTTTACCTAAAGTTTAAACAATTCACACATCCACAACTAGTCATTCATTTGTCACATGTGACAAATTCACAAATTACAAATGGTTCATGAACCATCAAAGTTCAAACTAATCAACTTTCAGCTTTCAAGACTTCAAGTAGTAAGTACCAAGATTCAAGTGATAAGTTTCAACACTAAGCACTCAAGTTCAAGTTCAAGTAGTTCAAGTTCAGCCTCAAATACAAAGTTCTACATGTCGTGAGTGTTGATTACCTACATTTGTTCTTTGGCCTCCCTCATATTATCTAGAAGGTGTAGGTTTGAATGCACAAACACTAGCCTTTCTAATTGCTCTGTGGAGAGCAGGTTTCTCTTCTTGGTGTGTATGAGGGAGTAGATGCTCCAATTCCTCTCACAAGCTGTTGCGGTGCAATCCTGTGAGAGGACTTCTCAATGATATACGCTGTAGCCTAGGGGTACAAGCTCCATACTTGTCCCACAAAGAAACTAGCCTCAAGTGGCCGACTCTATCTTGTGTCACGGCCCTCTGATATGTGAGGCAGTCTCTCTGAAAAATCATGAGCTCATCGTTGCAGGCCTACTGCTCTGCAACGTTTGGTACAACCCCCTGGAGGTATTCAAACCACCCATCCTCACGCTCATGGTCATGGAACTGCTCTAGACCAGATTTCTTCCATAAAGGATGCAACGCATTGGCAACTGCATGTAAAGGCCTATGAAACCAATTCCATCTACTCTCCCACTTTGTCTTTATATTCTTGGTGACAAACCTCACCGAGGGCCACGCAGTATCTTCAACCAAGGAAGAGTTGGACAAAAGCAAGACATGTATGAGTCGTTACGAAAAGCAAAGACAAACTGGAGTCTAGTTACAACTTACTAGGTCCAAGGAGCTGCTTATGCTTGAAAATTGATAGCAAAATCAAGAGGCTTGACTCATCTGTGAGCCGTGACCAATCAACACTCACGACATGTAGAACTTCAAACTTAAAGTTCAAGCAGGCAGTTTGTAACTACTAACTAGTTGCTACTAACCAAGATATATTTGCGATGTCCTCAATCAGTAGGTCAATGTTATGTGCAACGCATGGAGTCCAAAAGATAGAAAAATAATTTTCCATCACCAAATCTCCCATGGCGTTGCAATTTGCTACATTGGCAATAATGAGTTGCACAACATTTTGAGGCCCTACGTCCTCGATCTTGTGTGATATGTGAGTAGATGTACTCACCTTTAACATTAAACAAATTACAACGAGCATTGAGACTAGCATTAGAGATTCACATTTTAATTGAGCAACGACTCACGAGCATCAAAAACTAAAATGATAAAATTCTAAAAATCAATGAGCCATGAGCATTGAGATCCAACAATTGTCATGAACCCTTTACTCACCTGAAACAATGGTGCCAGGTGCCGATGTGTCGATGGCTCTCAAGAACCTGATGCCCACACAGGAAGACACTAGAATATTAATGATAAGTCGCCTCCCAGTGTCACTCCAACCATCAGTCATGATGGTGCATCCGAATTGTTTCCACGATTCACGAACGGGCTCCAATTCTTTGGTTACATCTTGAACCTCCCTCATCAAATGTGTGGTGCATAGGGTCCCATGCTAAGGCCACGGTATGTGGCCCTTATCGCAAAAACACTCTCCATCATATCCCCCCAAGCAGGGTCTTCGCTAGATGGAAGGGGCGGTCACAACAGTAGAAGAGTCTTCTGATAGCCACATATGCCCACCCTATGCATGTTGTCACCCTGAAATGACTGCACATAATACTCTCTACCAGTAACACCTCTCCGTGGGAGTCTAAAAGTAGAGGGGCCAGCTAACATCTACATGGGGTGTAGATGTGTCGGCCTCTGGCTCTGTCTCATCCTGACCTAAGGGGGGTGCATGATGCCTAGCAGTTGATCCTATCGTAACAAAAGAAATCGAAAAAACATTAAATCATTACAATGACCAGTCTACAAGTGACAATTACTTTCATCATGCACATTGCAAAATTCAGAATTCAAAAGCAAAAGTTTAAAGAATTAGATAACAAGTGTATGATGCTCACTTGCACTGACCGTCGAAGGAATGATCTCCTCTCTCTGAATCGCTCTTGGTCTCGCAGTTGTGCTCGATAACCCTGAGGGTGCATGTGGGCATGCTCCGATCTCTAGCCACGCAAACAAAGGTGGTGTGCTTGAGTACGCACTAGACCACTTGTGTAGCTCACGCAACAATAATTGCACATCCCCGTTTGTGCCCGAGCTACCGTATCCCATATAGGATCATATGTCTCACTATGACTGACTCTCAACTCCCAAATCTAAAGTCTCAACTCCTAACTCTCAAGTTTCAACTCCTAACTCCTAACTCTTAACTCTCTTAACTTCTAACACTCCTCTCACCTCTATTGCCTAAGTTCTAACTCTAAACTCTACACTCCTGAGTCCTAACAAGTCTACTAAAGTGTAACTAAAACTAAATTCACAATTTCACACACACACACCTCTTGCCTAATCTCTCTCTCTCTCTCTCTCTCTCTCTCTCTCTCTCTCTCTCTCTCTCTCAAGGATGCTTTGCTTCGTCAAAAGGTTCTACATAAAAGAGGTTGCCTGAAGGGATCTACTATTTTTATGGATGAAGACTTGACACCCATTCAATGGACTGAGAGAGAGAAAATTATCGCAGATGCTAAGGCCAACAGCTTTTGGGCTCTCTTTCGAGACAGACGCCCGGTCTTGGTTAAAATTGCAGAACTTAAAATTTCAGATTCTTCTCCCTCTCCTACGTGAGAGATGTTTGAGCTACGGTCATTTATTTCCTCTCCTGCGTGAGAGATGAGCATTTTTACATAGCGAATTACGTTTTAGTTTAGTTTTCTGTTGATGGCATTGTTCCGTCCGAGTTCTATTTCCTATGTTGTACTCCTTTTCGTCTTATAGGCCTGTTGGCATGGAAAAACGTTAATAAAGCTTTCTTTCTTTCTTTCTTCCTCTCCTACCTCCAAGCTCTAGCCTCTCTCCTTCACTCATAGTAGTGGCTAATACTACTAAACACCTAAATTCTAACTTCTCCTAACTCCTATTCTGATTCCTCTCCTGCAAAATGCATTTAACAATCAAGATTAACCTAAGTTCAAGCACATTGCACATTCACCATAAACGCCATTTCCTCTCTCCTGTAAGCTCTTTCCTCTCTCCTCAAGGCTCTCTTTTCCCTCCTCTCCTTTCTCCTCTCCTCAACGTTCTCCCCTTGAAAGAGGAGCAAAAAAGACAAAGTGAATCATGATAGAATCGGGCCTGGATTGTTAAAAAAAATTCTAGTCCCGATTCATTTTGGACCATTCGATTCTTTGATGAATCGCGATTCATCAGCCAACAAATCGCAATTTGTGGAAACACTAGAAAAATTGCTAGGCTTAATGGGAATGGTAAATGGATGAAGGGTTGAGGAGAAGTGCTGAAGGGTCCATGTGGCTCAGCAACACTCCACATGTCATGCCAGAGTGGTTTGAAATAAGTTCTTGAAATGGTGTTGATGGAGGTCATAAGTACTGGACTTAATAAGATGGTGCAGCTCAATGCAAGAAAGAACATCTCGATATATTTAAGTCTACTTCTCTTCTTGAATCTTGCCAAGCTTTTTTCTAGTGCATAATCTTTAGCCTAAAACACTTTGTACTGCCTTTAAATAGTGATTGATACAGAGCCCGTTTCTCATTCTTTTCTGCACAATAGAATGATTGTCCACACCTGTATATTGCATGCTACAGTTCCCCTCTCTCCCTCTCTCTCTCTCTCTCTCTCTCTCTCTCTCGCCATGGTTCCTCATGCCATCCATGTCCGCAGCAGGCCCTCTCGATCCTCCCCTACCCCCGCCCCCCTCGCTGCAGCTGTGCCACCCCCTGCTGCCACCTCCCCTACCTCCCCCTCACTGCAGCTGTGCCGCCCCCTGCTGCCACCTCCCCCACCTCCGCCCCCCTTGCTGCAGCTATGCCACCCCCTGCTGCCACCTCCCCTACATCTCCCCCCCTTGCTGCAGCTGTGCAGCCCCCTGCTGCACCTCCCCTACATCTGCCCCCCTTGTTGCAGCTGTGCCGCCCCCTGCTGCCACCTCCCCTACATCCGCCCCCCTGCTGATTGCATACCCTCCCCCTCATTGACCTCGATGATGGCATCATTGTTGGCATTACCTCTGCTAAGGGATCAACCCTACCTGCAGCCCTACCCATCCCTCCTTCCGAATTTGCTGTTTCCTGGTCCAAGGTAGATCTTTTCTTCGATTTCCCTGAACCTGAAGCCCCTTCCTTTGCCTTGTCTTTCGATTTCTTTGGAAAGAAAGGCCTCTTACCCTTTACGTCGGGTAAGACACTAGTCTCAGGCTTAGCCATCGTACGAGTATCATTGTAGATTCTGGCGAAGCGAACAGCATCCTCGAGGGTAAGAGGCTGGTTCCTCCTAACCTCTAGCTAGTAGTCTCTTGGCAACCCCAGTATAAAATGCAACTTTACAAGCAAAGGATCTATTCTAGTTGCAAAACGAGAATAGACCTCTTGAAATTCTTGTAAATACTGATCCAGGGGCCGGTTCCCCATATGGATTGTTGCATACTGACGGTAAAATTCAAAATCATCAAGAATAGGAAGGAAGGCCTTACAAAAATATTCCCACTTCCTAGGAACTTCAAGTTTACCCCTTATATCTTGCCACCAGGTAAATGCTTTACCTCGCAGGTACATGACGGCTAGATTGATCTTGTTGTCCTCGGATGAATCATGCATGGAAAAGTGCGAATTCCATCGATCCAGCCATTGCAAGACCGCCTCCGAGGTTCTATCCTTCTTTTCCCCAGCAAAAACTTCAGGAGTGAACAAGGGTTGATGCACCAATTGCCTTAGCTGCGTCAATTCCTTGAGATCCTGCTGATCCCGACTGTGCTTTGGTTGCATATCCACAATCTATTGTTGTAGACTGTTAATAGCCAGCATCAAATACAACAGAGGCAGGTACTGTAGCGAACAGGGGACATAGGCTGTGTAGTAGGAGTAGGCTCCATTTTTACAAAGAGAAGAGAGGTGAATTAAAAGCTACTCAAGGAAGATAGATACAAGGCTGCTCTTGCTGTCTCTTCACAAACCAAATGGTATTGTCCATGGCTGCCAAGAGGAATCAGAGAAAGCAAAGAGAAGGATGCACCACCACCTCCACCTCTTTTCACACAAAACAGATGCATGGAAGAGGCATACCTCCCTCTTCGTGCCATCCAACCACCTGCCAAGTGGCCTTGCCTTGCCACCTAGCCTCCACCTCAGCCTTCTGGCCTTCTCCTAGCAATCTGCTAGGTGGCCTACAGTTCCCTTCTCCCCTTCTATCTCTAGTTTTCCCTCAACCTGTCCATCGCTGACAGATAGCAATAGGAAGGGGAAAACTTGTCTAGATTTTCAGGGAGGGCCCCGATTTTCTCAGATAAGGATCTGACATACATCGCAATAGGAGGGCGCTACCAGCTGCCACCTCTCCTGGCCCATAGATGCCACGTGGCAGGTTTTCTTAATGCTCTTTGGTCACTCCCGCTGGTCAAACAGCCTTGGAAGGAAATCATGTTTTTGTTTGAGGCTGAGGAGGGCCCCATCGTGACTAGGAATTCAGAATGCCTAAGCGGATTTCTAATAGGAAGGACCGCCGCCTGTCCCCCCTTGGACGGTGCCACGTGGCAGGGCTTCCATGGGCCCCCACAACTGTTTTCCCTAAACTTTTCTACTTCAAAATTTTGAAAAAACAGCGGGAAGAAGAACCTTAGAAGATGCATAAAAAATGCATTTTAAATCCGTTTTGAAATCCGTCAGAAGCACCAAAACTTACAAGAGAAAGTCTACAGATCAACACACTTGCTTTTAGCATGCAGTGGCTCTGATACCATATGTTACAAACTTACTTACAACAAACCTCCAGGTGCCGGTTAACCACAAGAGACCGAACGATTCACGTTCCACCTCGCCATAGGACCTAATCCGGGTCCACCCATCGTGCCCTGGCCTGTGACCGTATCAAGCTGGATCCGACCTCCATCCCAGACGGCGTCCCATACCACCGCCTAGGCTCTCAACCATCTCCTCCCTCACTCTAGCAAACATCCTAACCGTGCTCACGCTCTCCATCCACCTCCTCCTAGGTAGATAGAATGGATGGCTTGTATACCTCCAAGGAGAGAGACTCCAACCATGCAGGTTCACGAGTCACTGGTCAAGTCTACAGGCCCAGTCATCGTCCAGTCTCAAGTCTGGGTTTGGGACCCAAGGGAGTTGGGTCCGTAACAAGTGGCCACAACGTTGTGGACTATTTCATGGGGTCACCAGCACTCATACCCTTTTTATCCGACTTGACTGTTTCTCCCACCACTCTCTCTGATCATTCCTTACTTTCCATCCACTTGGACTCAATGTTGGGTCTATCTCCATCTAACCCCTCTCCTATGGAATGTGCCCCCAAATACACATTTAGCCATGAATATACACATCTTTATCGAGAAGCTCTCTTCTTTATATTCTACAATTTTCCATATGATATCTCAATTCACTCCCAAGCATCGTTTCTCACTACAGCCCTTCATATCGTTGCTTCCATGACTTTCCCCATAAATGCTCCACACGCATGGAGGTACGTCATCCTTACCAACCTTGGTATGATGATGTATGCAAACAACTCCACTTACAAGTCACCTACAGTCCTTACCGTTTTCCCATCTTCATAATATCAGACATTTATATTGTTATATGTGTCAGTACGAAAAACACTCATATGAGACCTCTGAAGGGAAGCGTCTTGTAGATCTTCTTTATAGTTCTTCCTCTGGTGCTGGACGCGGCGAATGTAATGAGCCGAGTCCATAACTCTCCCCGACACAAAAAAAAGACCCAACTGCCGAAAAGATAACCAGATCAAGTAGCAGCAAGCCCTGGTGCATCAACAACTAGAGGAACATCTGATGTAGAGGAATCAACAAGTGCAGCAAGAGCACGAGCCTGATCCGCAAGTAATGGTGTATGATAAAACACATCAATAGGCTCCCATGTAGCCTCCTCAATAGGACGACCATCCCACTGGACCAAAAACTGAATCTGCCGGCGGCGTCGACTATGGTATAGATGGACCTGTAATATAGCAGCAGGTAAAAATGGAAATAACTCTGGAGCAGTAGGAAACTCAGCATCACAAGGAGCGTCATCCTCAATAGCAGCACGTAATAAACTGACATGGAATACATCACAGGCGCGTGTGGAAGCAGGAAGCTGTAAGCGATATGTAACTGGACTAAGAACCTCCACAATGCGATAAGGCCCATAATAATGTGGTGCAAGCTTCTCAGTAGAAGCATGGCCCTGGACAAAATGATGACGTGCAAACCGTAAGCGTAGATAAACCATATCTCCAAGCTGAAACTCAACATGGAGGCGGTGACGATCAACTGAGGTCTGATAATGCTGCTGAACATGCTGTAAATAAAAACTGGCCCGAGTAATAAGCTCTCGAGCACCTAAGTGTAACAGGTGTATCCTCAGGAGGAAGAGGAATGCCAGGTGAAAGAGGTGCATAGCCATGAGATAATAAAAATGGAGAGACACCTGTGCTGGTAGCAGAGGTATTATAGCTATACTCTGCTAAACATAAATGCTGATCCCAATCTTTCCCTGAAGGAGTAACAAAATGGCACAAATAATCCTCAAGGATCCTGTTAAGGACCTCAGACTGCCCATCAGAAGTAGAATGATAAACAGAACCCATAAAAAGCTGAACATCCAAAATACGCATAAGCTCTGTCCAGAATATAGATGTAAGCTTACTATCTCGATCAGAAAGGATAGTACGAGGAAATCCATGCAGGCGGAAAATCCCTGATAGGAACAAACGTGCACACTGCTTTGCTGTGATAGTACTGCGAACTGGGATAAAATGTGCCTGTTTCGAGAACCTGTCAACTACCACCATACATGAATCGTGACCACGCTGGGTATGGGGAAGGCCAAGGATAAAGTCCACTGGCGATGAGGAATAGGTGAGTGGCTAGCCCAAGAAACATACGAACATGATGAATATCAGTAGGTATAGGCCAATCCTGGATGGCCTGAACCTTATGAGGGTCCAGACGAATGTGACCATTACAAATAAGAAAACCAAGAAACTCGATCTTAGAAACAGCAAAAGAACATTTAGACAACTTAGCAAATAACTGGTGGTGTACAAGTAACTGAAAGACCGAAGAAAGATGGGCAACATGCTCAGCAAGAGACTGAATGAAAATAAGAATATCATCAAAATAAACCAAGACACAATGACCAAGAAGCAGACGTAAGACGTTATTCATCACATTCTGGAACGTAGGAGGGCCATTAGTAACACCAAAAGGAAGCACACGAAATTCATATAAACCAAGATGAGTACGGAAAGCAGTCTTATGTTCGTCAGAAGGGTGCATCCTGATTTGGTAATATCCAGAACGAAGGTCTATCTTGGAAAAGATTTTAGAGGTACCGAGCTAGTCAAAGAGGTCATCCATGTGTGGAATAGGACTGATTACGAATAGTCAACTTATTTAAAGCACGGTAATCAATACAAAGGCGTTTGGTACCATCTTTCTTATTAATAAGGAGAACAGGAGTAATGGTGGTAGCGTCGTAGGTTCTGAAAAGACAAAAGCATACTGATGTAATAAGTCAGAAATCACCTGAGGAACAACTGCTGGTGTAGAGACTGGAGGAACTGGTACTGCCCGCTGAACACATAATAAGGCAGCACAATGAGCCTTCGGTAGGCTGCGAATAAACTGCTTCCCAGTAATCAACTTGAAGTCTCCCTGAGAATCAATGCCCACAAGTGAGTGTGTAACTGCATCATGTACAAATGTCAATTTCTGCTGTGTCAAGTCCAGTGTAACGGCTCCAAGAGATGCAAAAAATCAGCACCAAGGATAAGATCATAACGCTCCATAGGGATAATGTAAAGATCTGCCTGTCCAGAGAAATCTCCAATGCGGTATGGTAAACGCTGAAACATCTGAGAACTAGGAAGTAGTAGTAGGGAGAGGCTGGCGGCAATCACAGGCAAGATAGTCAGGACTCTTACAACGAAATCAAAGATGCTTCTGCTGAAGATCAGCGAACTCTGCAGGCGTGTAACGTCGGTCGGACAAAAGCAGGTCGAGGAGTCGGAGGACGAGGAGGCGAAGGGGCAATGGAGAGAGCTGGAACAGAAGGGGCCAGTGTAGGGGTGAACGTAGTGGGAAAAGATGAAGCAGAAGGACGAGGTCGGGAGAAGCGGGAAGGAAGGGTGTCAGAGTACTTATGCTGTAAAGTACTGGCAAGAGACATCGCTTCAACAAGTGTGGTAGGACGGAAGGAAGAAACATCATAACGTAAAGCACCATGAAGCCCAGCAATGTAACGAGAAATAAGCTCAGTGGGCTGTAGATCTGTGAAAAGATAAGAAAGCTCCATAAACTGATTTGTATAAGAAGCAAGATCACTGGTCTGAGTGAGACTACGGAATGTATCACGTTGGCGGTCAAGCCACTGAGGATCAATCATAGCATGGCGGAGGTCACGGCGAAAAGTATGCCATACATGGAGCCCTTCCCGATCAGGATCAACTCTATAAACTCGTCACCACGTGGCGGCACGTCCATCTAAATATAAAGCAGCCAACTAAATCTTCTGAGGATCAGTCTCGGGGTAAATCTGAAAATATGTGTCAAGCTTAGCAAACCAATTCTCTAATAAGTTCCCGTCGGAGGAACCGGAATAGGTAGCAAGATGTACCCTATCACGAAAGTCTCGAGTAAAGTGTGGCTCAGGAAGGGGGGGACGAGGAAAGAAACCAGGAGGTGGGTTAGATGGAATGAACGGTCCACCACCAGGCTGACTAGCAGAAGAAGATGGAAATCCAAATGGAGGGGGAGTCCCAAATGTAGGAAAAACAGGAGCTTTACCAGGACCATGAGGCTGTAAAGAATCAATCTGTGACTACATAGTAGCAAATCTGGTCATAACTGAATCGAAGCGAAGAACGAGGCCAGAAAGGGTCTCATCCATGCGACGAAACTGATCGGATAAGGTTTCCTGAGTAGTCTCACTCGGGGTAGGTGAATGTGCCATAATGATAGTGGAAGGAATAGACAAAAACTTGAGGGAGCGGACTCTTGTCGTCACCCCAAATTAGCCTATTACAACCAATATTATCACAACTGAAAAAAAAACAAACAGCAATGAACAATGGAGAAGCTGTAAAAATGCGCTGGACAGCCAGGGATACAATGTGAATTTGAAAGAGTAAACGGAGTCAGAATTCCTGAAAATGTGGTGGAGAATGAGCGCGCGACAGCCTTTTGATAAGCTGTAAAAGATGGCTGGAATTGGAGGAAAAAAAAGGCAAAAGTGACAAGAGTGTTGAGGCAGCGATTTACAGGTTGAAGAATTTTAGCTGTTTGGAATAGCAAATGATGTCGGAATTGGGTAGTTTTTGGATGAGGATGGGCGCTGGACAGTCAGGGAACTAACTGTGGAAGATGGTTGCAAACTGGAAAAATATCAGACGAAAGAGATAGGTCGGAAGGCAGGGACAGCGATGGAGAGGAAGAGGAGGAGCGCTGGGCAGCAAAGAAAAGAGGGGACAAAACAGGGGGAACGCTGGGCAGGAAGGAGTGGAAGGAGCAGCGATGGAACAGGGCTGTCAAAACGGTAATGGAGCTGTAGGAACAGCGATGGAGGAGCAAGGCAAGGCAGCAAAGAAGAAATTCCAGATTGTGCTCAGAACTGATACCAAGTTACGAATAGAGCCACAACTGATCTAGAATTAAGCTATGAAAGCATCACATAAGCAAGACTTAACCCTAGAAAGCAGGAAAGAGAGAGATCAATATCATCAGTTGAATGACAAATGACACAGTTTCCCTACTTATAGCCAAGAGGAAGCCCTAAAAGAAAGCTTCTAGTGGCTAGGGCCCAACTAGGAGGGATAATAGTGCGCCCTCCAAGAAGGCCCCCTCCAATAATATGTCCAAATGGCCTAATAATGAATAATAAGGCCAAAGGCCAACCATATAGTCTGAATGTCACTAATGAATAAAAAAGGGCCCAAGGCCTGCTTATGCATAAAGTAAAGTAACTGTAAATGTAAATGGATGCGGCGAATGTAATGAGCCGAGTCCATAACTCATAGAAATAGGCCTTCCAAGGGCCTAGACTCTTCCAAACCCTAAGTTCTAGAACCTTCCAAGACCCACTACTAATTATAGGGCACCCCCAGAAGTCAAGATAGGGTCCCTTAACATAATTAGACTTTACTTGGACCCACAAATTACTATTGGACCAAAATTGGGTCCAACTCAACTAAAACTGACTTAACATGGTCTAAATAATACACCTAACCCATGGTTGCACAAGTCTCAACCTTTTGGGTCAAAGTAACCTATGGGAAACTAACATTATCATTTATTACTTCTAACACCACCTTCTCCTTGTTCACCCCTGACATGGTCTCTCTTGCCATTGAGAAAATAAAGACCCACCATGCATGAGATATTGAGGACTTAGACGCAAAACTCCTAATTCATGCCACCGATATACTTGTGCCCATTTTAGCCTCACTCCTTAATCATGTTGTCATTTCTACCTTTCCTCCATCATGGTGCACCAATATCATTATCCCCATCCACAAGAGTGGTGACCCCATGAAGCCTGATAACTATCGCACCATTATAATTGGACACCGAGGTGGTATCCTCTTATACTTATTTGGGGACATCCTTCATTGGACTTGCCTTCAGTATGAGACATGTCACCACAACTAGACTGCGGAAAGGTCATGCTTCGCTAGTTATTCTGTTTCAGGAACTACATTCGGGATGGCCTGAGTAAGTGTAAGTTGTTCGACACTATCGTTTCACCTACCATAGTTGTGTCGAACCGCCGGTTTGAATTGGCCCGGTTCAAACCATTTTTTAGTTTGAACCAGAAAAAAAAAAACGATTCAAATCATTTTTTTGGCATTTTCCAAAAAACTATTTGGCATCATGCCAAAAAAAACGGTTCGAACCGTTTTTTTGGCATTTTCCAAAGGACTATCTTTCTAGTCATGTATGGATGTACCTACTAGCTAATGTCACTGATGATATCATATAGATCATAGCTAAAACTGCAGGCAACAGATGGATCAAGAACCCTAAATCACAGGTGACATGTATTGTTAGGTAACAAGACTCAAGAGTTGGAAGTTAGAATTTCCGCGCCAATTTTTGAATTTCACTATCGATTAATCACAAAATTGGAATTATAATCTACATGTTACCCATTAACACTAAGAAAGCACTTGTTTTTGATATAATCAAAGGGTAGAAATTAAGGGAGGGAGGGGGAGAAAACCCTAAATCGATTCGCCGGTTCAAACCTGGAGAAGCAGATTCCTTCCCGATTCAAACACGGTTCAAAAAGGCGATTCGAAAGGTACCATAAAACATTGTCACCTACTGCTATGTATGTAGCAAAGGCTTGGTGCACAAGGATTCTTGAATCAAAGTGGACTAGTATTTCTTGTTTAGAGATCAGTATGCTTGCACGTATGATCCGAGCTAAGCCATCCATTCCTCATTATCCTTGCTGAGTTTGCTATCAGACCACTTCGGGTAGATGCTATTTTCAAGTTGATCATATATCTCTAGAGAGTGATCAGTCTTTTGGTTTCAAATTATCCACACATAGCTTTACTCTCTTCTCAGCAGCTTCATCACCAAGGTCATCAAGTATCATGGTACTCTTAGGCTTCTCGTCTCCTACATACATATGGCATTGATATTTCGAATCTACCAGAGGGCTCCCATTTTTACATCAAGAGGGTTCTTTATCGTGCACATTCTCAAGTGACATGGCAAGGTCATCTTGGTGTCAAACCGGACTTCTACCGTTCTAGTTTCCTAGAGCTGGACAATTCCAGGGTCCCAGTTTTACCTCTTTACTTGGATACTGGACTCTCACATTGCCTCAGATTTACATTGGGACAGTTCTGAGTTTCCTCACACCAATTATATTTGGAAACCGGGTATTTCTAGGGCATTCCCCATATTAGTAGACTTTGCCAATTGTGTACATTGGGAGAGGTGGAGTCAGAGGAGCATTTCTTATTCAGATGCCTTGTTTATTATGAGATCAGGGGACGTTATCATTGTCTCCAGATACCCCTTCTCGCAGTCTTCACCAGGATCAACTGCAGCATATTGTTAGAAATCCATAAATCATAATATGGATGGACAGACTAGGATTCGAACCCAAGACCTCCCTCATACCCGATGGGATGCTCTACCACTGAGCTATCCGCCCTGTTTGATAGTTCTCTCTAGAGTGTGGATTGATATTCCAACACCCCCCCTCAAGCCACACTTGGTTGGGGTCCTGGCTATCACCTGCCCCACAACTTGGGCCACCTAACCATGGCTTTGACACCATGAACTGTTAGGTCTAACTTGGCTCTGATACCATGTTAATAATCCATAAATCATAATATGGATGGACAGACTAGGATTCGAACCCAGGACCTCCCTCATACCGGATGGGATGCTCTACCACAGAGCTCTCCGCCCTGTTTGATAGTTCTCTCTAGAGTGTGGATTGATATTCCAACACATATTGCTTCCAGACCACACTTTATGGCTATCAAGAGAACTTCGTAGATCCAGAGCCACTAAGAGGAGGCCCACAGTTTCCTCTTTAGTAGCTGCATCATCATCTATCCTTGCTTTTTTCAGCAGGCTCCTGTGACATGATCGATCATGGAGTTTGGATTGATTGTTGTTGTACAGCTTTTACCCCATTGTATCGTCTCTCAACATGAGAGTAGAGCAGAGATCTGTCTAGTTTTAATAGGTTAATCATTTTTTATTTAGTAATTGTTCTGTTTCTGGAGACATTTATATGCTCCTTTGAGTATTTATCATACTTGAGATGTACTTACTTATATGCCTTTTGGCATCAAAGACATTAATAAAGCTCTCTCTCTCTCTCTCTCTCTCTCTCTCTCTCTCTCTCTCTCTCTCTCTCTCTCTCTCTCCACCCTTCTCACAAAAATGGAATTCTCTTTATATTTGGTGCATCTAAAAGATCCAAAACTAACTTCGAATAAATTTCAAAGTATGCACTGAAATTCAAACATAGAAAGTTTAAAAATTACAAAGGTCAGAAGAGGACTAACCTAGGTGCAAGAGAAGGCTTCATGAAATAGTAGTAACTTGACAAAGTTTGGTGCATAACATAATTCCCAGTATACTTTGAAGATCTTGATAGGTATACAACTGCAACCATAAGAGGAAGCAAAATACCAAAACCAACCAGCCCCAGCAAGAGAATGCCTGCTGCTGCTCCATGCATGTCGAGCAGAAACAACGGCAGTGCTATTCCCATTTGCATTCCCTGAAAAAATTATACGAATTATAATACAACCCACTATAACAGAACAAGTAACTAGAAGTCAAGAAAGCCGCACTGCATATATCTAAGCATTACTTCACCAAATCCATGCCAAACCTGTCTCCCATCAGGATGACCCCATTTAGCAAAATTTTCTCGAGCCACGGGATCTGTTAAAGCCTGATAAGCCTTGGAGATATAATCCACAAAATACTTGTTCGCCTCTACAAAAGCCAGGAAAATGATGCACGCCCATTGATAAATCAGAAGTACAGAAACAATGCAATCATTATTATTAATCGAAGTATTTACAAACCCAACTGCACATCACATGCACCTATAGCCTCCACAAAACAAAAGCACCTACAGTACTGACCTGGATCGGGATTCTTGTCAGGATGGTAAAGAATTGACAACTTTCGATATGCCTTCTTAATCTCAGTCTCTGATGCACTGGCATCTAAACCAAGGATTGAAAAAGGCTCAAAAGGTTGGATCTGTTTGCAACAACATTATTGTGAAGACGATAAGCAAGCACTATGCAGAAGCAGCTCTTACATGTCATATTCATTGAAGCAACAGACAAGTAACAAAGATCATTCTTAACCAACAATCTGCTGAGAGAAAATTTTGAATGAAACTCTAACTTCTTCATCCAATTTCACTAATTCAAGGATCTCTTTGCAAGAACCTTCAGAAGATGTTTCTTGGGATGATTTGAGCCTAGAACTTAGCCCGAACTGCTAAGAACGTTTAGCGCCACCTTCTTATACATGAAAAATGCAACAGCATTATATATCATGTTTAACAATATAGCAAGGAATACAAAGAAAGCAATCTCAAGTGTATTTTATGGGCTCTAATCAGCAGAGACCAACAAGAGAGGAGAGAAAGAAGCATTAAGAGGAATTTGTTTACTCCAGCTTGAGAAAGAAAGAGACAGAAGATGAAGATTTATTAAATAACTTTGGTACCAAACAACTACCTAAGGCCAAAAGCAACATGTCAAAATTTGACTTCTAAATAAGGAAGAAATTATATAGTATGAGTAAGCCCAAACTTCTGAACTGGGAATATACACATAACATGTCCAACTATAGGACCCTAATGTGGTTATATTCTCATTCATGGTCAACACAAAAGTAGGACATCAGATATGTTAGAAAAACTGTTCACAATATGTGTATTGGAGAATAAGCCAGTGAAGAAACATAAATTACATATGGTAAAATTTGAGCCAAAAGACCAATATAAGGACAATTCGCCACAAAATGGGGTCCTTATGCATAAAAATTTTGAAAGTGGTGCTATTTGGATTGTATAGCAATAAGTGAATGATGCAGCACTCTTAGCACTATAGGATATGAACATACTTGGCTCGCCACAAAAGTAGAAAAATGAATCTCTTTAATCTCCTTCCAAACTAGACATTTGAAAAATAAGTACAGGTCACTCTCCACCTGGATTTTCTCCCCGGTTTTGCTCCTGCTTCCCGAGCTCCTTATGGCATGACTAAAGCTAAGATCCACATCCAAATTACTAACTTATTACATTGAGGCCTCATCACTCCTGGTCAGAGTCCAGTTGGTGCTTTTGTTCTCCTGGTTGATAGAAAGACTGTTCTAAACATATTTGTATAGATCTTAGAAGCCCGTTCCGAGCCAAAAGGGTCAGAACATATGACAGCTCGTGAGAGGGCGACGTAGGTTAGTTAAGACTGAATGGTGGGAGTTTTATGATGTATGTTCTGTACAGTACGTTCCTGGACGTACTGGGTTGGAACGAGTTAGTTTATAGATTTAAAAAAAAACGATTTAAGACCCTGCTAGCCTGCGAGTTCACCATTTCACAGATAGCGAGCAGGGAAAGTGCGCGCACTGCCTAGTTGGAATGAATTGCGCCATTTGGTTAGTTAGTTAACTATAACCCAAATAGCATCCTTTTGCTTCCCCGTCCGAGAAAGTCCAACCACAAAATACATCCATTTCCTTTCCGGAATTTCCAATGGAAGTAACAAACCAGCTACCTAAAGTGTTTCAGTTTTATTTACTTGGCATAGTCCGCATTTGTGAACGTATGCCTCCACTTGACCTTTTAGGTTTGGCCAATAAAAATTCCTTTTTAATAGATCAAGTGTTCTTTGTGAGCCAGGGTGTCCTACACATGGGCTGTCATGACATTCATCCAAGATTTGGGCCCTAATATCATCATTTTCTGGAGCACACACTTTCTCATTTCAGAAAAGTAGCCCATTCCTTATGGAGTAGTCCCTAAATATCTTGTCCGGAGGAGAAATCTTGGAATCCTACATTCCAAGCTCACCATTAGATCTAGAAGTAACCGTCAGGACGTCTAGCCAAATATGACCAAAGTACCTATCGATCTTACACAAATCTCTTAAGGACAGATAAAACTCAAATTGGATCTCAAAAAAGCTTAACTGATTAGCTTCTCCAATCCATCGTAAGGCATCCACGACATTATTAGATGTAAAGATGTACGCCTTCTGGTACTTAATTTCATACTGAAATTCTTGGAGCATTTCTGACCATCTAGCTTTACGACCCCTAAGGTCAACCGCATCATTAATATACTTTAATGCTTGGTGGTTAATAACTATGGTAAATTTGGATCCATACAAGTAATGTCTCTAGATTTTTAAAGCATGAATTATTGCTAAAAATTCCTTATCATAGGTGGAATACCGCCTTTGAGCAAGATCCAACTTTTTGCTTTCAAAAGCAACCGGTCTACCATCCTAATATAGGACCACACCTGTGGCATAGTCGCACGTCCGTTTCAAGCACGTACGGCTTGTAAGGATCGACTATGTGTAGAATAGGAGCTGTAGACACACAGTATTTGAGGTTCTCAAAACTCTGATTGATCTCTTCAATCCAAGTGACTGGAGGACTAAACTTGCCGTGTCGGCTAGTTCTTTTCGCCCCTTTACATTCATCATGGGTAATGCAATTATTGCATAACCCATGATGAAGCTATGAAAAAATCCTATAAAGCCCAAGAAGGACTTAACCTCATGGATAGTTAGGGGTATAAGCCATTCACGAACCTTTTGGACTTTATTAGGGTCAATTTCTGACCCGTGGTCCGAAAGTATCAGATGTCATTTGTTGTCATTGAAAATGACTTACTGTCTGAGACAAGAAAGGCTCAGCAGGAACATCCTCACTGTAAGAAAGTGGAACAGGAGGTGAGTCATGGCCATGCAGAGTCTCAAAAGGAGAGCTCTTCTACCTTGCTTCGCACTTATCTTAAGTATTCCATAGAAGATGGAATAATGATGAGAAATGGCAAGGCTCTTATTCCAGCTTGTGAGGTGCTGCGAAAGAGGATCTTGCATCTCTGTCACGATAGCCCTAGTGCTGGTCATCCTGGTGTGGATAGGACCTATGAGTTGATACGACGTAACTTTTGGTGGTCGAGACTTAAGAAAGAAGTAAACCATTATGTGAGACATTGTTTTAAGTGTCAAGTTAATAAGGCTGAAAGGATTAAAGTGCCTGGATTATTACGCCCGTTACCTATACCAGAAGGGAGATGGGAGAGTATTTCCATGGACTTTATTACATGTTTACCGCATATGCAACAGCAACATAATGCTATCCTAGTTGTGGTTGACAGACTCACGAAAATGGCTCATTTTATCCCAACTAGTAATAAGATTGATGCACCTGGTACGGCTGATTTGTTTATACAGCATGTATTCAGACTTCATGGATTACCTAGATCCATTGTGTCTGACAAGGATTCTCGTTTTACTGGCAATTTTTGGACTGTAGTATTTGAGAAGTTAGAGGTGCAGTTGGGAATGAGTAGTTCTGATCATCCTGAAACAGATGGGCAGACTGAGAGAGTTAACCAAACCTTGGAAGACATGCTTAGGGCGTATGTGAGTGAAAGGCAAACGCAATGGGAACGTTACCTACCATTGTTGGAGTTTGCCTATAATGATAAAAAGAATGCATCTACGAAGATGAGTCCTTTCGAGCTAATGGTTTTAGACCAGCCAGTCCAGTTACTATACGTATGCCTCATAAGACACCTAGTGCTATGGAATTTCTAACTCACATGCAACAGATGTTGGAGTTAGCTAAGGAAAATGTAAAAGCGGCGATGGATGGAGCAAAGACATGCTGATCTGGATCGTACGCCAAGAGAGTTCGAGGAAGGAGATATGGTATTTCTCAGGATTCCAAAGGACTCGAAAACCCTAAAGACAGGGAAGTGTTATAAGTTGTCACCTAGATACTGTGGACCTTGGAAAATTGTTAAAAAGATTAATAGCGTTGCTTATGAATTGGATTTGCCTGTTGGTTGTAAGGTTCATCCTGTTTTTCATGTTTCACGCTTAAAGAAGGTTTTACATGATGGTGATAACTTGTTAGCTGATGGCCTTGTATTGTTTCAGGAGCATGGGGAGGTGATGCATGGACCAGCGAGAGTATTGGACCGGAGGCATAGACGGTTGCGGAATTGTTTGCTCCGTGAGTACTTGGTTGCATGGCATGGACGACCTCTCAGTGATGCTACCTGGGAGACCGCGCATGGGTTGCATGCACAGTATCCAGACTTTGCCATCGAGGACAATGTCATCTGAGGAGGGAAGGGATGTCACATGTACTTTGAATCCCTTTGCCCAATGTATGGTAAATTGTAATTATTAAATTGTAAATGGCTAAGTCACCGGCCTGTGGAGACAATTGTAAATTGCAGTGTAAATATTTGTTATAGTGACTAGATACGAGATGGCCAAGGGGGTATTGGGTCTCATGAGTCTGCTGGACTGACCTCCTAAAAAGTAGGAAGGGTTGACTGGTCAACGTGACACATGTCACATGCTCACTAGGACACTTGGTCCAGTGCATGAGTGACACTTGTCAGACGGTCAATGGACGGGTCAACAGGACATGTGTCATATGCTCATTGGGACACTTGGTCCAATGCATGAGTGACACGTGTCAGACTGTCCACCTACTAGCTTGCCTATGTGTTAGGGTACTGCCAAGTGGCAAGTGTCGGCTGTGCATGGAGTTTGCCATGTGTCGACGTCAGGATGTGTCAGGGTTAAGGGGTGCTTGAGGGGATATAGGGTGAGCCTTGTCAGGCATTCCTCATTATGATTATGATTATGATTATGATTATGGTATTCCTATGCAGCTATGGTTGGGAGGAGACTTGCAGCAGAGCTCTCATGTTTGCTTGTTGATCTATGTACATTTGCTTGAGATTGATAAAGTGACGGATTTGCTGGGTAATTCTGTGTATTTACTTAGGGTTTGTGAGCTTGTGTGCAACAGCTACCACGTGGAAAGCCACGTAGGTCTACCATGTGGCAAGTCTGCCCACGAACCGTGGACATCACCTGTTTGAAGTTATGACCATTTTTTAAGGAATCCGACCAATTTCTGGCATGATGGGCTTGTGTAGCAGGCCATATAGGCATGTCATAGGTCTGATATCTACCAAGCCTGTCGCAGACTGCCACGCGGCAAGCCATGTAGGCCTACCACATGGCAAGTCATGCAAGCTTGGGGTTTTAACCACATAGTTCCAACATAGGCTTGCATGGCAAGCCAACCAGGCTTTGTCACGTAGGCCTCAGTGGACATAGAGAGAGAGAGAGAGAGAATGGGATGTCGAAAGTTGTCACATGGCAAGCCACGTGGAAAACCATGTAGGCTTGGGACTGTCCATGTGGCAAGCCACGTAGGCCTACCATAGGCTTGTGTGGCTTGTCACATGGCCTATCATAGGCGATGTAGTCGGCCACATAGGCCTACTATCTAGCAAGCCTATCATAGGTTGCCACATGGCCAAGTAGGCCTACCACATGGCAAATCATGCAAGCTTGGGGTTTGCCACATGCCACATGGCAAGCCATGTCGGCCTACCATAGGCTTGTGCGGCAAGCCAACAGAGCTCTACCATATAGTCCTGAGTGGACCCAGAGAGAGACATAGAGAGGTGGGCTCGAAAGCTAACACATGGCAAGCCATGTAGGCCTACATAGGCTTGCATGGCAGACCACATAGGCATGGCATAGGCCTCATGTCTGCCATGCAAGCATGTTGTAGGTTGCCACATAGGCTTGCCATAGGCTTGTCTGGCAAGCCAACCAAGCTCTGCCACGTAGGCTTGAGTGGACATAGAGAGAGAAAGAGATGGGGCTTGCAAGCTACCACGTGGCAAGCCACGTAGGCCTACCGCGTAAAAAACCATGGAGGGTGATATTTCCCATGTCGTAAGCCAAGTAGGACTAACATTGGCTTGTGTAGCAAGCCACATAGGCATGTCATAAATCTACTATTTGCCAATCTTGTCGTAGGCTGCCACACTTGCAAGCTAAGGGTTTGCCATGTGGCAAACCATGTAGGTCTAACATAGGCTTGTGTGGCAAGCCAACCAAGCTTTGCCACGTAGGCCTGAGTGGACCTAGAGAGAGAAAGAGGTGGGACTCAAAAGCTGCCACGTGGCAAGCCACGTATGCCTTCATAGGCTTGTGTGGCTTCCCACATGGCCTACCATAGGCTTGTGTAACAGGCCACATAGGCCTGCTATCTAACAAGCCTGTCATAGGCTGCCATGTGGCAATCACGTATGGCTGCCACGTGGAAAATCATGCAGGTTGGGGTTAGTCATGTGGCAAGCCACATAGGCCCATCATAGGCTGGCAAGCCAACCAGGCTCTGCCTAACGTAGGTCTACAGTTATGGACTCGGCTCATCACATTCGCCGCGTCCATTTACCTTTACTTTACTTTATGCATAAGCAGGCCTTGTGTCCTTTTTTATTCATTAGTGACACTTAGACTATATGGTTGGCCTTTGGCCTTATTATTCATTATTAGGCCATTTGGACATATTACTGGAGAGTGGGGGCCTTCTTGGAGGGCGCACTATGTTCCCTCCCAGTTGGGCCCTAGCCACCGAAAGCTTCCTTTTAGGGCTTCCTCTTGGCTATAAGTAGGGAAACTGTGTCATTTGTTATTCAGCTGATGATATTGATCTCTCTCTTTAGTCTCCTTAATCTCTCTCTTTCCTGCTTTCTAGGGTTAAGTCTTGCTTATGTGCTGCTTTCATAGCTTAAGTCTTGCTTATGTGATGCTTTCATAGCTTAGCTTTAGATCAGTTGTGGCTTTATTCGTAACTTGGTATCAGAGCACTTTCCTGATTGCTGAATTTCAGATCTGATTTTCTGCTTGGGTGCCCATTTTCCTTGCTGATTTTTCTCTCTTTGCTGAGGGCGTTTGATATTCCAATTTATCACTTGCCTCCTGGCTGTCCAGCGCATTTTCACAGCCTTCATTTTCACTTTTTTTTATTTGTTGATTGCTGTCCTTTCTTAGTTGTGATAATAGTGGTTTCAATAGACTAACGTCTATTCCTTCCACTATCAATATGGCACATTTACCTACCCCGAGTGAGACTACTCAGGAAACCTTATCCGATCAGTTTCGTCGCATGGATGAGACCCTTTCCGGCCTCGTTCTTCGCTTCGATACCGTTATGACCAAATTTGCTACTATGCAGTCACAGATTGATTCTTTACAGCCTCATGGTCCTGGTAAAGCTCTTGTTTTTCCTTCATTTGGGACTCCCCCTCCATTTGGATTTCCATCTTCCTCTACTAGTCAGCCTGGTGGTGGACCGATCATTCCACCTAACCCATCTCTTGGTTTCTTTTCACGTCCCCCACTTCATGAGCCACACTTTGCTCGAGACTTTCGTGATAGGGTACAGCTTGCTACCTATTCCGGTTCCTCTGACAGGAACTTATTAGAGACTTGGTTTGCTAAGCTTGACACAGATTTTTAGATCTACCCTAAGACTGATCCTCAGAAGATCCAGTTGGCTGCTTTACATTTAGATGGACGTGCCGCCACGTGGTGACGAGTTTATAGAGCTGATCCTGATCGGGAAGGGCTCCATTTATGGCATACTTTTCGCCATGACCTCCGTCATGCTATGATTGACCCTCAGTGGCTCGACCGCCAACGTGATACATTCCGTAGTCTCACTCAGACCAGTGATCTTGCTTCTTATACAGATCAGTTTATGGAGCTTTCTTATCTTTTCATAGATCTACAGCCCACTGAGCTTATTTCTTGTTACATTGCTGGGCTTCGTTGTGCTTTACGTTATGATGTTTCTTCCTTCCGTCCTCCCACACTTGTTGAGGCGATGTCTCTTGCAAGTACTTTACAGCATAAGTACTCTGACACTCTTCCTTCCCGCTTCTCCCGACCCCATCCTTCTGCTTCATCTTTTCCTGCTGCGTCCACCCCTACACCTGCCCCTTCTGTTCTAGCTCTCTCCATTGTCCCTTCGTCTCCTCGTCCTCTGACTCCTCGACCTGCTTTTGTCCGACGTTACACGTCTGCAGAGTTCGCTGACCTTCAGCAGCAACGTCTTTGCTTTCGTTGTAAGAGTCCTAACCATTTTGCTCGTGATTGCCGTCAGCCTCTCCCTACTACTACTGCTATTTTTTACCATGAGGGCACTACTCCTGATAATTCCAATATCTACATTCATATTTCTGATGAGCTTGACCTATCCTCTGAGCCTTCCACTAATCTACTTCCTGCTACTTGCCATGCTCAGCTTGCCTATGCTACTTGGACAGGGCGTCCTGGTCCTCGCTCCATTCGGTTACGTCTACGTATTACAGGTCGTGAGTATATTGCTTTAGTTGATACTGGCAGCACTCATTCTTTTATTAGCAGTTATATCACTCGTCAGATACGTGCTTCACCTATTCCTGCTTCACAGCCTCTCACAGTTGAGGTTGCTAGTTCCCATTCTTTTCCTAGTTCTTAGATGTTTCAGCGTTTACCATACCGCATTGGAGATTTTTCTGGACAGGCAGATCTTACATTATTCCTATGGAACGTTATGATCTTATCCTTGGTGCTGATTGGTTTGCATCTCTTCGAGCCGTTACACTGGACTTGACACAGCAGACATTGACATTTGTACTTGATGCAGTTACACACTCACTTGTTGGCATTGATTTTCAGGGAGACTTCCAGTTGGTTACCGGGAAGCAGTTTATGCGTAGCCTGCCAAAGGTTGACGATGCAGCTCTTCTTTCCATTCAGAGTACATCAGTTGCTGCTTCACTTTCACCATCTGTGGTCCTCTTCCTCAGGTTGATGCTGCTTCGGATTTACAGGTTGTTGTTGTGTGCCTTGTGCCTATATGCCTTGATTCAAAGATATCGTATTCAGTGGTCATTCCTGGTTTCATTGATATTGAGGCCGTATACCTTGGTGGTATTTCTACTATTGCTTTTGTCATGATTTTGACCCCTTTTGATCCCAAAATCCACTTCAAAAGAACTCAAAGGTCTCATTGCACTATTGACTCTAAGGACTCTAGCAAAAAATATGACCCTTCTCCTAGCAAAATTGTTGTTGTTGTGCTCTGGTGATGTTTTCCAGGCGTTTCCCACTTTTGTTTCTATTTCTTTTGTCATCAGTACCATTGGTCTTAGATAAATCAAGTGTTGTACAGTCATTGAGATGGACATCTTCAAACATTGGATGAAGTTGTGCACTAAAAGTCAGTCCCGTTCAATAATGCATAGGCTTATACTACACGAAACTTAATAAAAAATAAACCTTATCACCATGTAGTATGGGCGATTTTGTAAGAACCCTTTTGTGCTTTCTTGTTTTTAGCATACAAAGGTACATGGCTTCAAGGTAATGCCCTTAATACAAGGGACTAAAATATTTGGACTCTTAAAGACGATGTACAATGTAAAGGCCTATTCCTACTAGGGCACTTCAAACGGAATACTCTGTAAGCCTCGTCCCATCGGGATGCTCTGAAGGCATTTCAAAGGCTCTATAAGGCCTTTTCCTATTAGGACACTTTGAAGATAGCTCACAGACATTGTAAGGCCTTGTATTATCAAGATGCTTTGAAAGTAAAACTTCCTATTCAGATAGGCATTATGAAAGTTCAAGCTTGCCTTGCCTTGAGACATCTATTCTAGAATCGATGATAACTTCTTACTAATTCTAATCTAAGTTATGTTCATGAATTGGATAGATCTTTCGAAGATTTTGATGATTTCCTAAAAGTCCCTCATGGACAAGTAAACATTTTGAAAGGTTCTTCTACAATATTCTACTAAATCATGGTTCTAACCTTATCAAACCCTGATTCAGGTTTACATTTGGAATCAACTAGTTTAAATGGAAGCTATATCTTTTGAAAATCGTATTTATTCAAAATCTAACCTTCATTGAATAAATGCTCAAACCTCTCCTGGAGTTAATAGATCTTAAATTCAAAAGCCTGACGTCAGTCACTCATTTGCAACTAACAATCAATATTCATGTTTGCTTATCGATTTGGATAGGACCTTTTACAAATGAAGTCAGCTAATCCAAAGGTAGTTCCAAGTAACCTGCAAGCTCCAAGATGCTCCCCAACTCCAAGCTAGGATGCCTCTACCTACAAGTGAGGATCTTCAAGCCTCCATGGATCTCAACAAGTGGCCTCAAGTATTCACCACCCAACCATAGCTAGCTAACACATGCAATCCTGCAACTTGGCTAATCTAGCACCCCCTTGCTAACCAATAACTATTCACAAGCATACCACCACAAACCATAGCATACTCAAGATCCAAACCCTAAGCATACTACACACAAGAAAACACTCTATACACTAGTAGCCACACTAGAGCATAGGCATAGCAAACTAAGGTGAGCCATATGCTTGACCTCACCTGCACTGTAAGTCAGAATGTCATCAACAAAGTTTACGACAAATTTACCCATATACGGTCTGAGCACATCATTCATCATCATCATGAATGTAGCTGGGGCATTAGTCAATCCAAATGGCATCACAAGATACTCATAGTGACCGAACCAAGTTCTGAAGGCAGTCTTGTGTACATCCTCTTCACGAACTCTAACTTGATGGTATCCACTCTTTAGGTCTATTTTACTGAACACAGTGGCACCTGACAAGGCATCAAGCAAATCATCTATACGTGGCATAGGATATCGATGTTTAACCGTTATCTTGTTCAAACCTTGATAATCCACACACATACGCCATGATCCATCCTTCTTTTTTACAAGAATGATTGGAGAGGCAAAAGGGGAATAACTAAGTCGTATCTGCCCCTTGGCCAGATAATCATCGACCATCCGTCTCACTTCCTCTTCCTCCTTAAGACTTATTCTGTAAGGACGTCTATTGACAGGACATGATCCGGGTATTCATTCAATCGTATGTTCAACATTCCTCTTAGGAGGTAAAACATATTGAAGATCATCTATGAACACATCTGAAAACTCTCTCCCAATCTCTTGATCCAAATTGGCAAAAGTACTGGTTTGCACACACTGCATGCTACTCTGACTAGTATTAGTAGACATATCAAGTAGAAAGCAAACACACATGTACTCACAATGGATCCTACGCAACTGCGTAGCTGAAACAAGCGGTCCAGGAGGCACATCCCACTCACCACAAAGGGAATGCATCACACCATCAAACTGGAACTCATACACATGAGTATCCCAGGCTATGTGTGGCTTCCGCATCGGGTGCCAACAAATGCCCAACACCACATCAAACCGCGCAAGCCGTGTTATTTCAAAATCCAACTCTTCTGTGTAACTTTGTACAGTTAGTCGAATGCCCACAACCCTCTTATCCCAAATCTCTATACTCTTTCCATCAGCCATTTCCACTGTGTACTGGTACAGGGATGGTTGAGTATTCACACCTAACTTTCGTACCAAAGTTGAATTCAACACATTATGAGAGGACCCAGTGTCAAATAGAACCTGAACATCTCTACCACACAGCTGTCCTCACATAACAATACAAGAAGTGTTAGGAAATTGATACCCTTGGCGAGCCGATTTTGACAAAAGCGCTGGTGGAGCCGTGTCCACTCTCCTGACCACCGAAACATTCATGAGGCATGGAACATCTAGATTGGCTTCCTGCTCGATCTCTTCCACTGTCATAGGGTCATCACCCTGGTTCATCTAGTCCACCTGAAGATTATATGTGGTCCGCATCAAGTTCCATGGACATTCCTTCCACCTATGTTGTCCCAAACATCCAAAACAGAGGTTCTCCCTCTTTGCACGTTCTTGGTCCTGTGGCGACAACATTGAAGGACGCTGACCCTTTTGGGCATTGGGCTGCCCATACAACCCTTTGCCTTTTGGAGCCCTGCACCCTTCTTCCTTTGGTCACCCCGAGCTTGCCACTGATTGGTTTGACCTTCAAACTTTCTCTTTTTGTTCCATTTGCCCTTGCGTCCCCAAGGTTGCTGACCACCTGTACCAGCTACCGCAAGAGGATCTAGGCCTTTTTTCCCATCTTCATAATACAAAGCCATCTAGATGGCTCCCCGCAAATCATGAGATTGCTCCTTCCGCACAAAAGGGCGCATACTCTCTCGAAGTCCCTCCACAAAGTGAAATATTTGCATGTACATAGGAACTTCCTGAGGAATGTGTAACAAAGCCTCTCGGTACTTGTCTGCATAATCCTGCACGCTCAAGTTACCCTGCTTCAAATAAGACCATTGTTGCATGGCTCTGTTGTCTCCATCCATAGGCACCCAGTTTTGCGCAAACATTTGTCGGAATGCCTCCCATGTGGTTGGAACTAGGTCATCCTTTTCCACCTTCCTCCACCACCTTTGTGTTGACTCTTGAAAATGATATGTGGCTTCAGCCAATCATCTCAGTTTCATCGTCTATGCCACACATCTGGAATGCTTTCTCCCACTTTTGCAACCAATTCTCAACGGCATCAGTAGTTCTCATAGATACTGCTCCAGTGAACTTCGGAGGTTTTAAATCTTTGATAGTAGTAGGTAGCTTTCTCTTTCGAAACACCAACTCAGCTTCATGGCCCGTTGACAATGTCCTTTCTGCCTCCATAGTTGTACCACTGACTCTCTCAGGAACACTAACCCCTTTACCTTTGAGTTGCTCTAAAATCAGCTTAAGAGTAGCTTCGATAGTATCCACCTTGGAACATACAGCATCTAATCTCTGTGAATCTTGACTGGTGTTGCTTGCGGATGCCATAGCAGAAAAATAGGTAGCAGAAACAAAGCAAAACCAGGCTCTCAGCACCTCAAATCACTACACAGATAGGTTGCCCTGAATTCCTAGAAGAACTAGATAGAATAGATCTCCTACAGCCAAGTTCTAACTACACATAGACTCTTCTTCTCCAAAAAACCAGCAAACTAGGGTTTCAAACTGAAAATTGGCAAAAAACTATGGATGATCACCGAATCAGAAGGCGAAAAGCCCTACCCTACCAACGACCTACCCCAAGAAGCTTATTGCAACTGACAAATCTGAAAAATACTGAGTATTGAAGAAGTTACAAACGGATTTACAAATCCTATGTGGGCTGGATTTTCACAAAAGCGAAGAGAATAATCAAGCCGCGTAGTAGAAAATGCTCAAAGGCTGCCAGAAGATCAGCAATCCACCATAGGGCTTCAATCTGCTATCTTATGGGCTCCAAATCTGACACAAGTCTTGAAAGTAACTACTCTGATACCAAATGTTGCACACAAGCTCACAAACCCTAAGTAAATACACAGAATTACCCAGCAAATCCGTCACTTTATTAATCTCAAGCCAATGTACATAGATCAACAAGCAAACATGAGAGCTCTGCTGCAAGTCTCCTCCCAACCATAGCTGCATAGGAATACCATAATCATAATGAGGAATGCCTGACAAGACTCACCCTATATCCCCTCAAGCACCCCTTAACCCTGACACATCCTACGTCGACACATGGCAAACTCCATGCACAGCCGACACTTGCCACTTGGCAGTACCCTGACACATAGGCAAGCTAGTAGGTGGACAGTCTGACACGTGTCACTCATGCATTGGACCAAGTGTCCCAATGAGCATATGACGTCCTGTTGACCCGTCCATTGACCGTCCGACAAGTGTCACTCATGCACTGGACCAAGTGTCTCAATGAGCACATGACACGTGTCACATTGACAGTTCAACCCATCTTACTTTTTAGGAGGTCAGTCCAGTAGACTCTCATGAGACCCAGTACCCCCTTGGCCATCTCGGATTTAGTCACTATAACAGATATTTACATTGCAATTTACAATTGTCTCCTCAGGCCGGTTAATTAGCCATTTACAATTTAATAATTACAATTTACCATTTACATTGGGCAAAGGGATTCAAAGTACATGTGACAGACACCTTGGAAGTGCGCCCTCCTACTAGGTCCCATTGCCCAAGTTGTGCTTGTATACTTTGGTCCAAGACCAATAAAGTGATATGGTTCAAGGTTGAGGCCCAAGGTTTAGAAAAATAGCCAAAACACCCACGGTAATGACTTTATAACACCTCACTAGGTTCCATACCTCCGATCAAGGCATAAACACCTACTTGCCTTTATCCAAGGACACCAGTACCTTAATCTAAAGGCACATACCCTTAATCCTAAGGGTACCCCTTATCCAAGGGTAACTTGATTCCATACCTCCGACCAAGGTATAGTCACTTGCCTGCCCTTATCCAAAGGTACCTACCCTTAATCCTAAGGGTACCCCTTATCCAAGGGTAACTTGCCATTTAGCCCCCAACACTAAATGGACATATAGGGAACACTAAATGGACATATAGGGGTCACTGAAGTACTGCTAGTTACATAGGCATGTAACAGGACCCTCATAAAGCTCTCCTATATTTAATTCGTGTGAATCTAGTGTCTAAGGGCCTATTCATAGGTGTATGATGACCTCATTGCAATGTTAAGAGGGCACAATTTAGGGCTAGATGTATAAGTGTGGCATGTCTTGTAATCATCGGGTACCTACTTTGATGTTTGATCCAATTAAAAGAACTCTTCAAGTTTCTTAAGTTGTAAGTCATAACGAGCTATAAAACAAAGATACGTGATTCGAGAATCAACAACTAGGACTCGATGAATTATGGTTTGTGTCGTGCGACGTGGACATGTCATTGTATAGATTGCAGTTACAAGCAAATTTTTTAGGAAAACCCAATCTGATTTTAGAGTGGCCGAATCTAATTCAATGTATAAGGGGTTGAATTGAATTAGTTCAAATATACAAATTGGCCGATTCAAATGGAGCACAATGGTATCTTAGATGACGTATAATGGACCCACATCTAAAGGTTCCCAATGGATATCTCAAAGGTCTCAATGGACATTGAAAATGTCCTTTATGGGCTTCTTGAAAGAAAACATTTCGTTGGACTATCTGGATGAAAGTTTGACCTAAGTAGTCACATTTCTATGGACTTAATCAAGGGATGCCCACAACATAGAGAGCGCTTGTTCTACTTGACACATTTTTGTTCAAGGTGATTTTCCTATGGAGAAACTACCTCCACATATTATCGTTTTGATCACATCATGTCTTGCTATTGTTGGGGCATGCAATACCTTAGTTGGAGACTATTAGCAACCATCCAATGGAAGAATACCTATCATTCATCTTATGCTCAATTTATTCAATGTCAATACTAAAGTCTTGACTCTTAGTTAGCGACCAATATATGATCTTTGGTTGTTTGTCTTGTGTGATGTGTTACGTGATATTGTGTTCTTAACTCTACAATAGTTTTAAATAGAGCTTCCACGATTTAGGACCTTCAAATTGTTGTTTGCTACTTGTGTTATACACTGCTTTCTCTATAACAATTCAAATAAAACTTCCATGATTCTTATACTCACTAGCTAGAGTCGAAACAAAAGAAAGCCATCATACGAAAAAAACCATTTCAATTGTCAGCATTGAATCTAGAAATTCTAAAAATTATTTAGTATCTACATAAAGTAAAATCTAAAAGTACAAAGTGGCTACCCTATGAGTTAGCTATCTCGGTCTTCTAATTTTAACAACACTTCCAAGCAATCAAAATAACATTCTGCTCAAAAATTCCAGCAAACTATGACAGTCTGAGACAGAAAATACCGATCCTCCAAACCCCACCGAAATGTTTCAAACTAGTATTCAAAGCCCTGCTATGGGCTGCCAACACCAACCAACCATTTCATCTACATATCAAAACTCGAAACACAGATTCGTTTGACCCAGGCCCTCAGCTTTAAATGTGGTGATGAGGATGGCTAGACACGACTGCAAGCTCATCAGGCAGCTAGTAGCTATCTCGGGTTACAAGAAGAAATAATAAAACAAAAGTATCATAAATGTAGTCCCTATCTCCCATTAAAGGGTAGATAGAACCCCAATTCTAACAATGTCTAGCAGCAAATAAAAGGATTCATTGCACAAGACTTGAAACTTGCCTCACGAGTCATAGTTTTGATGTAGTAGACCAGAAATGACATTACGATCCATAAAAGCACAAGCGTAACGTTGCTGCAAGTTGAAAATTTGCCTATCTGCATACATAATAAACGGACGCAAATCCTTGATTACTGTCAAAGCTTGCACTTAAGCTTAGAAACCTTTGTATTGTAGTCTTTTCTTGCTGCAGTAAAGTTATTCTGAGCCAGAACCAGCTTAACCTCTGAAACAAATTTCTAAAATTATAGGTAACTAGGAACACCTGCACTTGGAATCAAAGGACAGGACAGCAAGTACTAACCCGCTTCAGCAATGATGTTTGATACTTGGGGGAACGCAAGCATAAAGAGCAGCGACAGTGCATGCTTTTCGTATGCCGTTGGACAGCCTTGGTTAATTGGTAGATAGTCCATGGAATCACAAAAAGTCCCAACACTGACAATATAAATATGGGGAAAAGAGAGCTCATTTCCTCAGATGCAGCCATGATGGTAAGTTGTTTAGATCTTTCAGCCCTCTAAGATCAAATTCAAAAATAAGTTGCGGGCAACAAATAAACGAACAAATAAACTGTGACGAATCTGAAAAAGGGCAGCATAAAGAATTTCTACAGAGTAAAAATCCGTTCTTTGTCCGAAAACTTCATCTCTGCAGCATAATAGGAGTTGTGTTATTGTAATTTAACCCTAACTTTCCCCTGCTCAGCTTTGAAGCATGATCCACCCCGGAACCTAACTACACCAAAGTGCTTCTCAGATCATTGGGAATGATCCTGCCAGAAGAACAACACACTCTCAGCTTGCGCAATTGGCAAAGCACTTGGTGGTGGTATTACAAAACCGAGATCGGGCGGCATATGAAGGAAACCATTTGTAATGACCACCTTCTTTCCCCTTCTTTGCTCTCTTCCTCACATCCACAAAATGAAATCCAAAGAAATCCAAAAGATCGAAAGAATTCCGAAGTATTGATCAGATCCAAGCTATTTTCGGGTTTCTTCTTCCTTTCTTTCTTTTGCTCCTTTCTTTCTTTTGCTCCTTTCTTCTTTTCTCTCTCTCTCTCTCTCTCTCTCTCTCTCTGCCACATTGACTTACACATTCCTTTGACTTGAAAGGCGTGATTTAGTTTTTTTCTTTTGGCCCTGGCGTAGTAGGCAGGGGCGTTTTCATGTTTGGTTTAACCTCCTTGAGATCCTTTTCTTTTCTTTTCTTTTTTTAAATATTTTTTATATATTTTGAGGGGCCTTATGATTATTGTGACATTGACACGTATTAGTGTACTTAGTTTTTAAAAGCATTGTATTTTGAAATTTTTTAAGCCAGCATTGATTGCTAATAAGTGACTTCCTGTCTGATTCTCAAATAGTCATCCAATTTGTTGAAAACACAAACATGCTTCTGATTTGTTCTAGATGAACATGACAATAGTTCTTCATCGATAAATGTAATGAAATACATCGATCCATCGCATGATGCCATTTGCATTGGGCCACAAAGATTTCAATGAATAAGACCTAGAATGCCTTTAGCTTTACGAGCTTGGCCTTTGGGAATTGTTGACCTTGCATGCTTTCCAATAATACAAGTCTCACAAGTCTGTGTTAGTGAGAACTTTCTGATATCTAACCCTTCGACAAGTTTGTTGCAGAACATATGAGTGATGGTCCTCATATGGAGATGTCCAAGGCGTTGGTGCCATAGAACATTTTTGTCGAATGAAGGTGTAGACACAATTTTTTCTTCAGAGGTGAGTGCACATTCATGACTTAATGTATACAGATGACCACGCTGTCGCAAATCAGTGTAAACGGAGACAATTTGAAGTTTTGCTATTTCTGTCTCACGTTCTTTGCCTTTTTGGAGCTTCTCGCTGGTCTGCATGCAGTGCAGGTGTAGATGTGTGGGTGCCACCTACGCGATTTGATCTGCTGGCACACAAACCATTTCAATCGCAGTCTCCTAGACCATTTCAATCGTAGTCTCCTACAAGAATCCTGTGATTTATAGAGAAGCAATTTTGAAAAGAGAAAGTGAATATCAGACTAATAGAAACTGAAAGAGCGTGATTTTGAAAGGAAAAACTGGGTATCAGATTCGTAGAAACAAACGGAAAGCAATATAGCACACGGTTCTAAAGTTTATCAAGTTCAAATTTTTGGTAAGATGCTCATAATTTTGCATAAGCTTTGTGGTGATGTATAGGCAGGCGATGATACAAACTTGTATTTGTTTTATCAAGAGCTTGTACCATTTCTGCAGTCATGTCCCTTTTTTAAAGTACGAGATGTATTGTGATCATGAGTCTGCATAAGAATTTGCTTCGAACTACAAGAAATACATTGAATTGATTCCATTGTCCGCCATCTACAGTCTAGAGTATGACGTTCCATCTGGCATTACGATTCTAGATCTGTAAGATATACTTTTTGAAGGACCAGAGGCTTACGTTGAAGACATGGTTGTTAAAAAGTGAGATCGAAAGTCCTCCGACACACCAAATATTTAAAAAGTTTTCTGAACTTCTTCTAAAAAGTCTGAGACTTTGTATGGTAGTTTACTAATCATCTTATAAAGGAATTAAAATTCTTCAAATCACGCATTCAAGAGTAATATATGCATGCAGGTTGAAAGTAGAAACTATGCACGAAGGCTGGAAATCAGTCAAAGGGACCTGTCCCACATTTAATTCGAGCAAGCCATTAGAGCTTGTTCCAGTTCTTGGTTATCGAGATGCTGCTGCAGCCATCTTAGTAGATATATTATTCCGTATTTTATTTCTTGTTTAGCTTGATGCAATAGCACCTTCAACCCCAAGATGTGACGAGTCAACATCGGATTAGCTCCGCATTGTGAACATGAGGATTAAAATGTTGATGGATCCCCTCGATGTGGACATTCAGCACGACGGTATTTCTATGTGCCAAACGTGTCCTATAGTATATATTAAGTATAGCATTATGTGTTCCAATTCCAATATTCCTTGATTTTGCTTTTAGAATTTCTTTTGTATATCTGCTAGATCCGAGATGTGCCTCAGAATCTTACCAAGCTTGGCCTTTCCATTGGAATTCGTCACCTTTGCTGCCAAGCTTCATTGGACTCATCGTTTTCCTGTTCATCCTTCACAAGCAACCTATTGTTTGATTCATTCATCTTTACACAATGAACCGAAGTGAGAGAAGAACCTGATCAACACTTCACTCCTATGAGCATACTCTTGCACAACTTTTTCTTAGTCTTTGCTCCACCTTGAACGATAATTGCCTACATTGAGCATGAACTATTTCCAGCTTCTTTATTTCAGGAGCTGAATAGCCCCTGGCCAATAGACTTCAGCTCGTACATGGATGCAATACAGACACGTGCACATTGCAGTTCCTCAAACAGGCAATCAGACACAATGAGATCCGAAGCTAATGCTGCAAGCTAATATTTCTAAGCCAAGTTCTAGTAAGCTATAGAACACCCAGGGGGTATGAGCTCGAAATCGATCTTGAGGGATGAGACCACCCAGCATATTTCCTGTCAGGCCACCAAAAGCTGAACGAATCGGTTCTTCCAATTTGTTGTTGTTCAACGAAAGTGTCAAAGTCGTCATCTGTCTTGGTTTATTGGGAATGGATCCTGTCAACTCATTGTTTTGGAGTTGTGATTGCATGCATTGAGCTCCACCATGGATATCATGAACAATTTCCTGATAAATTCGGAATTAGGACTATATATATATGTCATGACGTACTGTAGTCTATATATATCGTGTCATTGTAGTTAAAGATATGTAGATTCTATTTTTATTGATCTATGTCCGAATTTTGAGGCCTCGACTCTGAGCTTGTAGCCATTACTTGAAGGACTCATGTGCACAATGTCCTTCGAGGTGCACTGTTGCCTGATGCATGAGGCATGTCTGCAATACTTGTCTCATTTCAATATCATAACTAGCTTCTGTTTCAGTGTTCTAGTTCTCCAATCAAAGGGGCACGTATAATGTCAACACCATTGTAGCTTTTTTTATCCAGTTCTACAGTGCTCATTCGTAGCTCCTGACAGATGATGCAAGTTACAAATGAGATCAATCATAAACAAGTCAGGTTTCTAGTACACCAACATTACAATAAATTGTACCCCTTTTAATATCGAAGTTCGAGAACTTAATGTCATTCTTCAAGACATAGTTGTTACTAATGACCTTGAGAAAATGTACCTGACCTAGCAGGGGAATCTCCATTAGTGTCATACTCAATAAAATCTACGGATGAGAAGTCAAATATCTACAAGAATCCAGTTTGATTCAATGCTCGTTCTTTATCATATTCTACTATCGATGCTGACATGGGCTACCGCTCTGACGAGCTAACTAACTGATCTTCACAATTTTATGGAGGTTGTAATTAACAAGGATGATAGACAATCGTAATTTGATATTGACTTTGGAAAACCAATAGGATACAACATCAACGAAGGTGATGACCAATTTGAAGTAAACCTGCAACTCGTGATAGATATGACTTCTGAAACAAGTCACAAAAGTACAGATTCGCTTTGATGCTCACTATTTACGCTGCTGTTGAGATTTAGATCCGTGATTCTATGTTATACTACATGATTGCTGGTCGGAGACGTAGGATAACTGATCACCATCTCTGAAGAGTAAATCTTATAAATATTTGATAAATTAATTTTGACTGAGTATGATTCCTTGCTTGTTAGTCTTGAGTCTTGTAGTAATTCATTGCACGTTAAAGATATTCAGCTTCATGCTCGGAAGTCTTTTTCAAGAATTCAGAAACTGAATTACCCTGAGACTAAAAGATGGAAGGACGAGCGTTTTTCATTTCTTTGATTTGCTCTAGGTTGACAATGTGTTTAAAGTATGTTGTATATCTAGTTTTTGCAAGCTTTACTCTGGTCCCTGTCATACGGACCAGATCTACCATAATCTATTGACTAGAACCAATCAGTAATAATACAATGAAATATTGAGAGTCAAAGCATCATGTTAACTTGTCTGAATATGCTAGTATTTGATGACCATCCCGTGTTTCAAGTACTTCTGATATTGTAATAGTTTAAAATATTTTCTAAAAAGTATATTGTTTGTTAATAAAATTTAATACACACTACGTTTCTGAAACACATTTTAGAATCGCGGTCAGAAACGTGGTTTAGAAACGCATTTATGAAAATTTCAAAAAAATTTCAAAAACGTTTTTTAATTTTAATTTTAATTTTTGATTTTTTTTTGGGCAATATGGGTATCTGATGAAAGCTTTAATTAAGAGCATTATTACTATGTAGTTTGCCGACTATTTCGGGTGCAAGATGGTCCAGTTCAGGTGCATTAATTCATGTTGGGTTCTGTCAAGGATAAAAATTCAAAATTAACCTCTAGCCTGTTCGTTACGATCACGGATGATCCTAGTAAGTGTGTTTTCGCTTAGGGAGTTGGAAGGCCAAATCATGACCTGATGCGTGCATTGAGCTTCACCGAAGATTTCGTGAACAATTTTCTAAAGAAATAAAAATTAGGACTTGAATTTGGTAACAAGAACCAGGTTGACGACAAGAAAACATCTGTGGAGTCAACCATGCGCAAAATTCATGGCCATACCAAGGCTAGTATGACAGAAGGTATCATATTCCCAGATTCTACTGAATTGATTGAACTTGCACCTGGCAGATTTGTGCATGTTTTAAAGTCACTTGGAGAATCAGAGTTAGCAGAATTTACCGAACTATTGAAGGAGTATCAAGACGTTTTTGCCTGGTCGCTCGATGATTTGAAGGGTATACCTTCAGAATTCGGAGAGTACCGTATTGATCTTAAGGAAGATGCTATACCTGTTCCACAGAGACAATATCATCTCAATCCTAAGTACTCTCTCATGGTCAAGGACGAGCTTAACAAGCACCTTAAGGCAGGTATAATCTATCTCATCTTTAGTAGTGAATGGGTTTCACCCATTGTTGTCGTCCCAAAGGAAAAGACTGGCAAAATACGAATATGCCAGGATTTTCGCAAACTCAATGCTACCACAAGGAAGGACCATCATCCTCTGCCTTTCACTGATTCCATCCTAGATTAGGTTGTTGGTCAAGAGCGTTATAGTTTCTGTGACGACTTTTTTGGATATAATCAAGTTGGAGTTCGAAAGGAGGATCGTTCAAAGACCACATTCACTGCGGATTTTCAACGAATCATGATGTTAATTTTTGCTGCCTTCCTGAGAACTTTTCTCGGAATATTTATTGATGATTTCTGTGTATACAGTGATATAAAGACAAACCTGCAGAAGCTGAAATTAACATTGCAACGGTGTCGAGATACTTGTTTATCTCTTCATCCAGAGAATATATATATATATATATTGTTTCTATTTTCTTACTACTGTATCATTTAAAGGGTTTCTAAAATCAACATCTTTAAGTAATAAAAACATATATATGATGATTGAATTTTTTTTTCCCGTAATATACGTGAACAACAAACTTCTAAGATGTCACTATACAACAGTTGTAAATCAAGACCATACTTTGTACACATGCAACAATTTTACCCGAACACAGTACTGCAATTGATACTAAATTGTCTATTTTCAAGTTTACACAATATTGAAATTATAAAAAAAAATTATATTAAATTGTTGACAACACGAATAAAATACACTCAACGTAACATGATTTGAAAAAATAACTAATAACATATAAAACTGATAGATATAAATCGGCTGGATGTTTTTCACAATATTTGCAATATATAATAAATAATAAATATTAGTAACTAATACATATTAGTAACTAATACAAAAGTTTTATTTCTACGTATATCATATATTGTTCGAGTATCTAAACAAATCACATATTATTTTTATCAATGACTAACTAATGCATATACTATTACATCTACGAAACAGGTTCTTTATTTTTTGGTACTTAATTACTTAGATTAAAATATAAGTTTTATTTATTTATAACTACTTCAACAAAATAGATTGAAATATAGAAAACTAGACAACAAAATATAAATAACCATATATTGGTTTATCATATATACTATTTTGTAAAAAAGAATGTAACGTTTAGTTATGCAGATTATAACTTTTTTTATTTACAATTGTATCATGTTACTAAGTTCGAATATATGAAACTAAGATAGAAAATGAGTAAACTATGTATGTTTGTTAGATTTTCCACCAACATACATATGCAATATTGTATGTATGAGAATTTTCCACTCCTAAAAAAAAATGTATAATATTACATGTTTTTAATTCTAGACATACAAATTTATAAGCCAAAAAACAACCTAATCATCATATCAAAACAAATTTAAACATACAAAATTATATAATGAAATATAAACAAATAATGTATGCTACAAATAATATTAAGTTTCAAAATCATGGCAGTATTTTGTAGGTAATTAGTTTGTAATTTCTAAAATTCAATTTTCAAAACACATAAATAATTTCTGAATTACAAAGACGAAGATAAAATTTAAGAGTTGAAAAAAGGAATATGCAAAATAATTATGGATCATGCAATTTCATCATGGTGTTCAGACAAAGTACCAAAGTTGTTCATATTCTTGATTTGCCCATGCGCGTGGCCTTTTTTTCCGAAACATGTTTAGTAGATTTTCGTGATGACCGCATATATTTGTTGGTTGAGAACAAAGACATACATAATTCAATGCTCTTAGGCACAGTCGCTATTGTTATCATTGGCATTACTACCAACGAACACCGTCGTTGCGTGTTAATGATTGCCGATAGTTTTGAAGAACATGATCAAGCACAGGTACATAAAAAAAAAATCGTATTTGTTGCTTTTAATATATTCTATGATTATATATTTACGTATATTGACTTGGCACCGGATTTCACAAATAACATTTTGGGAGGACACAAAAGTGACGTATAACAAAATCGTTGATGAATAACATAACAATCAACGATGTATGTATAGTATAAAAAATTTGGGCATCTGGAAAAAGGCCAATCTATTTCAATTTGCGTCACCAAAAACTATTTTCGACCACGTTCCTTTTGGACAAATCGAAGCTCGGTTACGTATAGTTCATCAAGTACAGACACATGGAAACGACATGAAAGAGGTGAATTTCATATTTTCGTAATATGGTAACTAGGAAAACCAAGAAATATTTTTTTAAAATCAATGCTATGTATTTTTTAGTATATATCAAATTTTTTTTAATATATTTACGTGTATTTAGACGCGTTGTCTATGACTATGTAGGTAGTAGGATGACTTCGCAAAACCTGATTAAATACGTCGTTTTTAGAATATGTTTGTGGTATGCAAACAAGATCAGTATACATTCCGGACTGATTTTCCATTTTGTTTTTGTTGTATGAAAACGACACAACTGGAGCGGATTCTAGTGATGAGCTGTATTATTATTGGTCCAGACAGTATACATAACATAAAAATCAAAGCTGAATGGATTGATCGCATATTCCAGCTATTAAAACCGTTCTTGGACATGGAACGAGAAAATTACCGTGGTTTGCAAGAGTTACTCGCAACTAGACAAGTTCATGGAAGGTTTACTTTGGACAGTGGACAATATGTCAGTAATTATCAACGGACTAATATGGAGCTGATTATATAAAAATATATGTCAAATAGTTCAAAAGTTCAAATACAACTACGGCTAACACCGACATTTAAGTTTTGTTTTTAAATAAATAATGACTGTGCAAGTTATGTAATTTAAGTACATATTACATGTTAATAGATCTCAGTTCTTTTTCGTTATTTAACTGTTTCAAGAATTTTAGTTGCCTATTACATGTTTTTTTATAATGGATAATTGTTGAGCATTGTATAGAACCATAGCTATAATCTAGATACTACATGCTTGAATTGAATTAGGCGATTTCATGACTATCTGAATAACAAGCAATATAACCAATTTAATAAAATGACCAAATATCACAGAAGTTACATTATAATTTTTACTATTATTAGGTCATAGAACAAACAATCTATTGGCATATGGTCTTGTTCCTTGTTACAAATACCTGATCAACGCAAAAGTTTCACTTAAATTAGTCTATTACCTTTTACATATATCATGTATGCTGTTAAATACCATATATACATGTATAATAGTCTCAAAAATTGTATGAAGTTTACAAATCTTTGTTTCAAACTTTTATTTGATGTTTAGTTTATATTTTTGTATCTTTAAATTCAGAGACATTACATATGATTTGCATGATTATTTATTACACTTTTTGGATTATGCAAGATCACTATTAATTACATATCATGATGAGTCGTTCACTTCTCACAATTATTTGACTTTGAATTGTATCTTGTAGAAATCAGGTTCAAAAGTGCAGACCATGTTTGGTAAACAACATACGTTTTTAAATAGGGTACCCATCAATGAAGAAAGGTATTTCGTAGAGTCATCATTGTCACGGATGGTTTTAGAAGAAAATGTCGCTCATCGCGACATTTCTAAAAAATTTGTAGTCAACTCTCGTCGACAATTCCTACTATCTACGATCAAGCTTTCCAAAAGTACTAATTCTGGTCGTCGACAGTTTCTATTGCTTCCGGTACACGATTATACTACGTTTTTTGATAATCCAGCATTTGAATGGGTAATACGAATTTGTACCTAAGCAATATATATTGTCACCGCTCACAATACAACAACATGGAATATGTACTCGCATTGATACTGGAGATACAGAGAAAACTAGCTCGAAATCATGTATTGACAAAAGAGACAATTGATGTTCTTTGTAATAGCTCGTTTTGTTACACTTCGCCAAACAAAGACACAATTGTCAATAGGTGTTTGTCATTTCTGTGCATTGTTTGATATTCCGTACGAAACTCCGAATGTTTTTAGTTTTCCGATATTGACACAAAATGATTGTAATTCTCACAATTACACATATGGGCGTTTTGCCACGTGACGCTGCCACGCGAACCCGATACTTTATAAAAAAAATTTGACATTTTTCTTTGCGTGGCTCTGCCACGCGTGGTACATCCTCGACAAAAATTCTCCGGGACCCTACCGATCAAATCCAGGTTTTTTTTAAACCAACATTCAAAAAAACGGACGCCAACATTGCTCGGCATGGTAAAGCCATGCGTGAAAGTGCCACGCAAGATTGTTATTTAACCGCCTCTCATCTGACATCTGACATTTTATTTGGTGATTTGCCATGCGTGGCAAATCTCTAGAGAAAATTCCAAAGAATTGTAATTTTATATTGCCATGCATGGCAAAATATATTTGTTGTAATTTTTTTTTTTAAATGTGATCATGATTGTGAATTAAAAATCAAATGATCATTGTGTCAAATTATTGTGCTTTGACAAAATCAATATTGTGCTTCGACCAAAGTGAAGATATGAAAATATCACTTTAATAGATTTTAAATATAGTAAGGATGTTTCAAAAGGAAAATGTTTTTGAAGCGACTATAAATGATCAACGTATGCTCACTAATTGTTTTCTTTGGTCAATCAATTTTTGGTAGATCTTTAATAAGATATAGATTGCATTGAAAGCATTTGATTTAAAATGAATCAGAAGTGATTGGTAGATTGAAATCAAGATAAACTTGAAAAATAGAAGAATGTATTATAAAAATGAATGCCATGTGACACACCTATTCACAATGACGAGGCAACACCAATGTGTGTGAATAATCCATGCTTAATGTCTTGGTTGAATCGATAGCAAAAAATCCACTACGATCTCTTTTCATGGTTGCATATGACCCTTGATAATTGATTTTGAACCATTTCACATCAAACAAAAAGTATTTTCCATTTTCACCAAAACACACTTCATATATATCTTGAATAGTTCCTACATACTCAAGCTCTCCAGAGATTGGACTTTGGTCTCGTGCACTACTCCGACTTTCTTGATTAAAAGATGCCATAACACCACAATCATAAGTTCGTCATTTCATATCAACTCGTTCAACGCGATGATGACGACCATATGCCCACATTGCACTATACTTTAGATTCTGCCACATATTAATTGTAATTAAGACAATAATCAATCATTATACAAGCTACATTGTATTTAAAAAAAAAACAATAAATAATAAACAATAAACAAACCTTCCAATCACTTTCTCTTGCAAAGTCCCATTCCATGTCAGATATGGCTTGTCCATTTGATCTTGCTTGTTGGAGTGTGTCAACCATCCATTCTATGGTGCATTGGTTGGGCAATGGCTCAACATCACGTGAAGGTGCAGCATGACCCCTATGTCTATTATGTCGGTGTCTATTTCTAGCCAACGTTCTTTTTTTCTTCTCTTGTTCATATAATTCCAACCAGTTATCCATCACTCCAGAATTATAGAGCATGAAAGTAGAGATTTTTTCTCTAAGAAAATGTGTCATTTTCTTAGGAGCACCCATACCTTGGGCTTTTTCACCTTTTACCTCATTGTTCTCCTCATCATTCAATAGCCTTGAGTAGATGGATGTATTTGAAGCAAAAATTTAGTGACATAAATAAGAGATTCTTGCACTAACCACCCCTCGGCCATACTTCCCTCTGTCTTGTCTTTTGACGCATAAAATCTTTCAAAGCTTTCATGAATCTCTTCAAAAAAAACATCCACCTATAAACATTTATTGCATGATAAGAGCAATGTTCAATGACTTAAAAAAAATGATGCTAAATGTATTAAAGCCACAAAAACCAAAATAACGTATTTTGTACCTTGAGTGCACAAGACCGGCAATACCAATTTCTTGGACCAAGTGCACAAGCAGATGCACTTGTATGTCCAAGATGGAGGTTGGAAAATCTCTCTCAAGCATACATACAGCCTCCACTATATCTTCATATTTTTTCTCCACATCTATCTCACGAATCTCCTTGTCACACATCCATCTACACCATATTTGTAGTACATGATCATCATATGACTCACTCTTTCTCTCTATCCCTCTCTCTCTCTTCTACTCTTCTCTTTCCCTTCACTCAAACCATGTGAAATGTTAGCTTAGCGGAGTAGAGTTAGTGGTGGGTAGTGTTAAGGGTGATAGAGTTAGTGTAAAAGTAGAGAAGTATCTAAAAGTTGCATCTTTAAATAGTTAGGCACCTATCCAACATTCGAACCCTTGTTGACAGGCGGAAGAGCTACTACTACGACAGATCTACGTCCCTACAACTTGTATCACCCACACTATGCTACATGTATGAACATCCTCCCTGAAACAAAAGAACTCCATCACCTCTTGCACAAAAGTTTTGTAGTTTAACATGCCCTATTTCCAAAATGTATTCTTAGTTTAAAGCTTTACTGTAGCTCTAACATTAACCCTAACCTCCAACATTGTAACTCATCATAACCCTAACCGATTGGCTTATCACCGTTAATATGAGAGAGAGAGAGAGAGAGAGAGAGAGAGAGAGAGAGAGAGAGAGAGAGAGAGAGAGAGAGAGAGAGAGAGAGAGAGAGAGAGAGAGAGAGATACTGATCTCATCCATAAGAAACTTGAAATCCTCACACGATGCTAACTGAATGTGAAACCTTCAAATTCACATATGCTATAATGGCTACAAGCATGTCACATGTATGTGTGTGTGTGTGTGTGTGTGTGTGTGTGTGTGTGTGTGTGTGTGTGTGTGTTTTACAAAACATTCAACACATAAGATTTAAGCATGACAAAAAATCTCTTAACGTAATGACAAACAAAATGTAGTAAAATAAATTTGCATCATTTATAAGCATTTCTGCAAAACAACAGAATGTAGCCTTTCATCCTTGTAAAAAACCGAAGAGGAGGGTATACTAACCTGCATCCATCCACAAGAAAATACCAAGTTAGAACGAGGTGTATTCTGTGGGAACTACAGGTATCAATGCATACCCTGAGTTGTTATCCATGTCACTAAGGAGATTCACAGGAGGCTTCAATGTCCTATGAAATTAAAAAAATGTTGCACTGGTGTGGCACATTTTGCTAAGTAAAGAAGTAGAATGATTAAGCATCAATTTAATTAAGCAGCAAATCACCTCAAAACTGCAATTTAAAAAGAGAGCTAAAAAATGCTAATATTTATCCTTGGAACAGACCTCGGAATAGGTCATGGCATACTGTCTGAATCAGATCCACCTATTCTGAGGTCTGTTCCGACTCCTTCTGCTAGATCATTCATTACCTTTACTCGAATTCTCATGATTTGAAATAGTTTGATTTTAAATCAAATAAGATCCATTCCAACTCTTACAAAAAGAGTCTTGGACCTGAGTGAGTCTATTAGGGGTGATTGGATATGGAAATCAAGACTTCAGATTTGAATGCAAGTTACTCCAACGGATTTCACTATATTAGGGTGTATATATATGTGTATATATGTATGTATATGTATATGTGTGTGTGTGTGTGTGTGTGTGTGTGTGTGTGTGTGTGTGCGTGTATATATATATATTAGTAAAGAGTGCCCGTCGATGGCAGACAGCTGATGATGTGTACATATGTGTGTGTGTATGGATATGTGTGTATGAGTGTCCATGTCTATCTCTGTGCGTGGATTTGTGTGTGTGATTTGTGTCCGATGGTAAGCCCATCGTTGACGGGCGACCAATGGTTTGGGTGGCGGCCAATGGTCGAGACGTGCGGACGATGCTCAAAGCGGTGACCAAGAGTCTTCATCCAAAAGTCTACCAAATGTGTGTGTGACATGTGTATGTAAATACTAATCACTTATCATCAATTATCTCATGTTTTAAAATCACTCTCAAAGCACTCATCATAAATTTGACCACATGAAAATAAATCGCAAACCCTCAAATTGCTAATCACAATTCCAAATCGTCTATAATTCGAATTCAAAAACTTCATTCATGAATTTTGGTTGTACACCAGGGTATTCAAAAATTTCTAAAAGGAACCGAGTCTCACAATAGAAGCATTATTATAAAATAGCCTAATATTACAAATCAACTCATCTACCAACCAACTGCCAACTTGTTGGAATAAAGCATCCATCTTGCTGTTGTTGTATAAAAAATATGTAAACACTTGTATCACCCACACACTATGCTGCATGTATGAACATCCTCCCCGAAACAAAAGAACTCCATCACCTCTTGCACAAAAGTTTTGTAGTTAATAACATGCCCTATTTCCAAAATCTATTCTTAGTCTAAAGCTTTACTGTAACTCTAACATTAACTTTAACCTCCAACATTGTAACTCATCATAACCCTAACCGATTAGCTTATCACCGTTAATATGAGAGAGAGAGAGAGAGAGAGAGAGAGAGAGAGAGAGAGAGAGAGAGAGAGAGAGAGAGAGAGAGAGAGAGAGAGAGAGAGAGAGAGAGACTGATCTCATCCATAAGAAAGTTGAAAGCCTCACACGATGTTAACCGAATGTGAAACCTTCATATGCTATAATGGTTGCAAGCATGTCACATGTGTGTGTGTGTGAGTGCGACCTTGTTGATGTGTGTATGTGTGTGTGTGTGTGTGTGTGTGTGTGTGTGTGTGTGTGGGTGAGTGCATGTATGTGGGTGCGTATGTGTGTGTGTGTGTGTGTGTGTGTGTGTGTGTGTGTGTGTGAGGAAGAGAACAAAAAAGGAGTGGACAACCCAAAATTTAGGGCGGTTTTCCAACATATATTTGAAGCGAGCTACACAAAAGTTCCAAGAATCTTTTGAAATATGGTTACCACCATTATTTGATCTTAGTACCTTGATAGTAGTACACTTGACTTTTTAGAAGATATAGACAAGTAGAGTCCAACAAATCCATCAATAAAGATGAGTCCCACTCTAGCAAGACTTAGGAAGTGACCTTTCTAATGAAATTACTTTAGCACATTACATAAAATCTTATTTTCCCTCTTACTTTCCCACCATCAAATGGATCCAAAATACAATCAAATGCAAAGAGTTAAGAGCCTTGAGTTTTGCCATTTAGGTGTCAAAAATAATCTAAATGCTTACAGTGGAGGGTGCACTACATAGAAATGCATCTTCCCTTCACGAGTTGAGAGAGAGAGAGAGAGAGAGAGAGAGAGAGAGAGAGAGAGAGAGAGAGAGAGAGAGAGAGAGAGAGAGAGAGAGAGAGAGAGAGATTGTGAGACGAGTTTCATGTTTTATGCTAGATAGTTGCTCTATCTTCTACACATGTATGATGCTTAGATCCTAGTATTTTTATAGTTCAATCTTTATCACATACACTAGAAATTAGTTAATATGAAAGAGTCAAATGCAGGTAATTATAATTCCCAATCCTAGGAAGGTGTGTAGCCCTTACTTTTCTCTTGTTAAATGTGAAGTTCTAATCTTTCCTTGAACGAAAAAACCTACATGTCGTAGGGAGGAAATATAAGCTGACATTCTAAAATGAAAAATAACCGCAAGGTTCGAGCATTATAATTATCACATTTGACTCTAATCAGGGTTCGAGTATCTTCATAGTCTGAGCTTTTATAGGTACTTAGTCATAGCTATGGGGGCAATATCACGAGCAAGAGAGAGAGAGAGAGAGAGAGAGAGAGAGAGAGAGAGAGAGAGAGAGAGAGAGAGAGAGAGAGAGAGAGAGAGAGAGAGAGAGAGAGAGAGAGACGGGTTTTTTTTTACTATTTTCCTAACTCTCATTTGTTGCTTGTAGTATTTTTTCCTCTTATTCTCATGCCCATTATGTCAGACGATGCATCCCCTAGCGAGAGGTCGACAATAGTCACAGGTCATCCCGCTTTTCCTCTATGAGTGGGGATGAGGCCCTCAACTACCTTGATCAGTTGCCTTCCTCGCAACAGGATAGGCTGTTAGAGCGACTGAGGGATCGATTAGCAGCTCATAGCTCCAACAGACTACTTAGGTACACATCATCCTCCGAGGAGATTCAATTTACTCCTTGTGAGGACCGCACACATTATTCCCCTTCCTGTGAGGGTCACTCCGACGAGGGTCCCTCCCTCACCCATGGTGCTACTGCTAGTGCTTCTTCCCGACACTCTTGGGACATGAGGAAGAGCTGCCTCGATGTCCCTTGTTGTGAAGGATGTGGCGATGACGATGACGTCTGATGTGGTCATGAGTCATGCACGTCCACGTAGGACATCTCATCGTGGGGTGCCGCCTCGGTGTCCCGTGAGGGTCACTCCGGCGAGGGTCCCTCCCTCACCCATGGCGCTACTCCTAGCGCTTCCTCCCGACACTCTTGGGACAGGAGGAGGAGCCGCCTTGGTGTCCTCTGTTGTGGAGGATGTGGCGATGATGATGATTCGCCTGATGTGGTCATGAGTCATGCACGTCCGCGTAGGACATCTCATCGTGGAGAGTCCCTACTTCGAGAGAAACTGACCTAGGAGGTAGCACATAGGGCACACAATACTGCAACTCTTGTACCTCTCACACCTGTTGAGATTCCCAGCATGCCCTCTTTCACCCCTCACATTTTTCCTACCTCTGGACCCACTGCCCCTGAGTACACCTATCCTTCCAGCTATACTCTGTGGGGTCACGTTTCACCATGGGGTCAAGCCACTCCCCTCTAGTCCCCCCTAGCTATTCTCCCCTCTCAATCCCCCCCCCTTCCCTGGCTATTCTCCCCTAGGTACTCCACCCTGGCTATTCCCCCCCCCAGCACACTACGTACACCCCATATTCTTAGTATTCTCCCATCGGCGGGGCATCTCCCATACTTGAGGCCATCCGCGTAGATACTACTAGGGCCACATCTCCACCATCTGTCATCTCACCATCGTATGACATAGACATGAATGGTCACATCATTGAGAATGCTCGTGGCAAGAGCGTCATCACGCGCATGAGAGAGCTCATGTATATATACTTTCCCCGAGACATATCTCATGACTGGCACGATGTCAGTGATGACTACAAGAATTGTGTCGTTGATCAGCTGCGTACTGAGTTCCCAGTCCCATCCGAGGAAATGGAGTTTGTACGGAAATGGATGAGGAGCCGCATGGGATCCACGATGAGCCACCACAAATTGGAGATCCAAGATGTTGTGAGAGCTAACAGAATTAGGCCTTTGTACGTGGAGAAAGTCAATTGGAAGTATGCGAAGAAAGAATATAAAGATAATCCAGATTGCTTCAAGCAATAGCGAGAGGCAGCCAGAGTTCGCAACTAGAGATGACAGGGGCTTCTCACATGGACAGTGGTGGTGAGGGATATTTTTGAGCCCACTTTTTTAAGTCTACCCTAAACCCTTAAGTGGTTTGACTATTGATTGTTTTTTTTTGGGGAGTTTTCGTTTGACACCTTAGAATAAAATGCTCTTTTTATATGATCCAAATTTGGAATGTTTGTGCATCGATCTGTCGTGTGGTGGTCTCCTACCCATGATGAGTATATGTATGTGTATGGCAACAGTACATAGGTATTACTTGAGCTATTGGAGAGGCAGATTGTATTTGGCCCTAAACCATGTAGGAATGTTTAGTTTGTTTGCTTTAAAGTGTAATTATTCACATGTATTGACGCGCATGACATGTAATTTCAATATTTGTGATTATTAGGGTGTAATTTAATTTATTTATCTATGGCTGAATGTAACGAGTGACTTATTTTGTTCGACCCTAAACTCTAAACTCATTTATTTGAATTTATGTATTGCACTCATTAATTCTATAGGGTTGTATTTTTGAAAACTATCTTTTGTTGCTTGCATCAATTATCCCATATGTATTCTTATATCTCGTGACACATCTTAAAGTCACAGATCTGGCCACAGTCATCCATGAGTGATGATGAGTTCCTCAGTTATATGGATGAGATGTCTCTCTTGATTGCAGACAGGATTCTAGAGAGACTACGGGCTTGTTGGGAGGCACATAGTTCCATTAGGTCCACATACTCTCATTCAATAGCTTCTCTCATGCGAGTGATCACATGACCACCCCGCTCATCCTCAGTGTGTCCGAAGAAGCACATAGTAGAGGATGACTTCCATAGGCGGACAATGGTTTCTAGGTCACATATGCCCTCACAAATTCCGCAGCGGCGTTCTCTCCATCCCTCAGTGCAGCTCAAAACCCTCTTCACGCAGGTGGTTATCCAAGACAACAAGACAGATCCTTGGCAGCCATCGCACATCAGTTTTCGTAGTTCCAGAGCAGTTTCGAAGGGCACATTTAGGCAATAATATGTTAAATCTTCAATGCATCTTCAAGTGACAGTCTACAAGCAGATTAGCAGATCTGCATCGGCTGTTTGCATCGACTATTTTGAACGGTCACCAACACACTTAGCGCATTTGTAGCAGTAGATTTAAACTTCAGGCAACTGTTTTGGGCCATCCACCATCGCTCATAATTCGTGGCAAGTTCTATCAACGATTTCACATGGTAGTAGTGCATTGCTTGACAAATTCTAACTATCTATCTGTGGCAATATATTATTGGACTGTGTGCACCTTATTACACATGTCAAAACATAATTGGTGCTCCTTCCTATAGCAGTTTAGAGCCTCAGCTTCTTGCACGAGTTTGTATGGCTATATTTTGCCATACCTCTGCATTTGTAAATCATTCAGACAGTAGCATTCTTAGTATTGTAGGGGATAGTCGTAGTTGTGATGTTTTCATAGAGCAATATGGCTTCTCTTATTTCTATGTAAACTAGAATGACAGTGCATGTGTTGTACTTCCCTGGGAATCCATTTTACATTGCAAATTTGTATTGAATGCTATGTACTGGCTATTCTTTAATCAAGACAGATTCTATTGTTTTGTCTCACAACATTTTTCTATAATGAGAATGTTTAGCAATGTTTTCCGTGGTGACTTGGCTTTTGTGTTTTGGTTTTGAACATAGTTTTAAGTGATATATACAGAGACTTAGATCATTTTTCTAGTATTTGATTCTAACTCTGAGTGCCTACATTCGGAATTGACTTAATGGGAAATCTGTCTATATGTTTTCTTTGACTGTTGAGGGTCTAAATGATAAGTGAGCACCATGCTAGATGGCGAGTCTCTAACCTCTACACTCGGATGCCCTTGTTGTTTCAAGGACAAATATTGTTGCCATGTATGATCTTAATTCCTAGTATGTCCATTATACAGAGTTTTACTCCTAACTTGAGTCTAGACTTCATTGTTGAATATTCAATCTTTCTCTTGGCTATTTTGTCTTCTTTGCAAGGTTCTACTGGCAACCCCATTGTGGAAACATCTATTGATAACCAGATTGCAATCATTTTATATTTCATTTCGTCCATTCTCTGTTATTACCTTATTTTCACTAATAATGACAATATTAGCCCATTTGTTGCTCTCCACCAGTGGGAATGAAACTTGTTTATACTACAAATATATATATTTCTTTTTACTGTTGGTGTGTCACGACAAGAATTTCAAAAAAATCCAAACCATTTCAAGCAACAACGAGAGACAGCTAAGAAGCGACTAGAGACTGTAGGGCCTTCTCACCTTGGGAGTGGCGGCCAAGGTTCTTTTCATGTCTATTTCGTAAGTCTTCCCACCCATATGTTGAATTTGATATTGTCGTAATTCATATTTTATTTGTGAATTTTTTTAAATTAAATTACAATCACCAATTTATTGGTTTATGCAAAAATCTGCCGTAAAGCGATCTCCCACAAAAGAGGAGTATAAGTATGCATATTCCAACAACATGCAATCGTTGGAGAGACGAGGAGTGAGAATTGATTGGGATGGATATTCTGAGGTATATATGGCTTCAAGATATATTTTAACTTCACCACATTCATGTGGTACAACATCACTTACAAAATTTAAACATCTTTATTGCATGTAGGTATTGCAATCCTAGTCTCATGCATCGCAGTCACATGAGTCTAATGACCATGGCCAAAACGGGGATGATTCAGCTGGATCTAATAATTAGGCCTTTCATTCTGGTATATGTTTGTAATTGGAATATTTATGTATAAATATATATAATTTGTTTCACTTAAATCCTCTACATGAATCTTCAATTGCATGGAATGCAATTTAAATGTTTGCAATTTTATTATTTATCAATTATGAACAAATGATTATGCTTACCAACTTCATAAGAAGTGGTCCAAAAGACTCTTGGGGTTGGAAGAAAAAAAATTGGCTCCATTCTTACCTCAAAAAAAAAATTCCATTTTGCAGCCTCAGAATAAACCTCGGAATAGAGTGCATTGTTAAGAGGAATATACCAAGCTTGGATATCCCTTGGTATATGCCTCGGAAAATACATGCAACCAACAACCTTTTCAGAGGGATATACCAAGGTCTTTCAATATATGCCTCGGTTTATACATGCTATAAACAAAGCAAAAATGAGATGAAGAAGCCTCGATTACCGAGGTAATTATCGAGATCTCTTTTCGAGGTATACATCGTGGTATATACCAAGGTTTGGGAACTTTTTTCAAAAAAAAAAAAATGTCAAAACATCTCCAAATTGTTGTTGTGCAGATCTTAGTGATTATGATCAGATCTACATGAATTCTTCAATTCTAGTATGGTAGATGAATGATTTCTAGCTTGTGAATGATTCTAGATGTGCATCCAAATTTAGCCAAGACCTAATTGATCCATTAAGTGTGTTTTGGATATGAAATTCTAACAATATGGAGGGTACAACAAGACTCACAAATAGCCAAGAAGTACGATAAACCCATTCCGTGCATTTTCTAAGATTTACTATATAGTTTTAATCCTCCAATAAGATATGGCTTAGGCTTTGAAAGAGGCATCGCAGTGACAACTGCCACTTCTCTTATCGAAGTGACTAGTTTCTGGCCTCTACATCACTTTCCTCCCTGTTATATTGATTATGACCTCCCGAAGCTATAACGGAGTCGGTCCAGACCCCATCTTCCTAATTACTTGTACTAGATTGTACTTCTCGACCCTCCATAGATTCTTTTTCAGAATTTGCTCACTTGCAACTCACTTGAAGTTCACAATGATTCAAGTAGAAAGATGCTCTTGATCTTTATTTAAAAGAACTTTTTGGAAGGATTCTACAAAACAATGCTCAAGAAAGTTGAAGTTGATTTGACTCTAGAAACTCACAAAGGTTTTACTTGATTTTATCTCCTCAAATTAGATTTCTAGCCCTTCTTATAGACTCCTAGTCTTGGCCCTCTCTCTCTCTCTCTCTCTCTCTCTCTCTCTCTCTCTCTCTCTCTCTCTCTCTCTCTCTCTCTCTCTCAAAGATTGAATGGAGATAAGATGAGATTGGATAAGAAAACTATCAAATCTAATCAATTTTTTGCAATATTTAGACAAACAATGACTCAATCTCTTTCCCTCTTCTTGATGGTTCTAAAAGACTTGTAAATCAACTTTAAAGGGCTTGTTCTCAGCGTTAATTAATTTTTTTTCATGACACAAAGTCAAATCTCATTAATGAAAAATAAACTTTGACGCTACCTCTTAGATTTGCACCAAAAAACTCATGCAATTGAGGGTTTCTAACTGGACATGTAGTATGTGGATGATCTCTATCATTGGCTCATCTTCATCACTTTGTTTTGATTCATGATGTAAATTGAAATTGGTTGGATCTTATGAAAAAAGAAGATAAATGCAGGTACAGAGGTTCCCATATTTGTGGGTAGTATGGCTACTGACCCTCACCAAGTTTTCATCACAAATCTTCAAACTCTTCAAATATTTTAACTATGTCATTGACTTAAAGACAATAAACTTTAATTCTCATCCTTTGTACTCCACATTCAATTTATTGTTCTAGCAAAATTTCACCCATATAGAAACCCTAATGATCAAACATCAAGATCATACATCTACTTGAGATATACCACATCCATCTTCTTTTCAATAAAAGATCGATTCCTCCAAGGGTTCATTTGTGTTATCAATAATATCAAAGTCATTATCATCTGAGTTTGAATACAACAATAGGTCTATGAAGTAAAGGCATGTACGAATCTATGGAATACCTCCTCCTTAGCCACGTATTATAAAGGCCCTACAAAAATTGTAAAAATATCATTAGTGCTCTTGCTAGACTCCACGCTTGTAGGTTCTTACTAGGTATTTATTATGGTGGTATAAGATTGTTTTGTTGGTTATGGCAACATAACAATGCTACATGGATTAGGTGAAGATTTAGTGCCCTATGAAATATTAATCAGCTTAACATATGAAAAGCCGCTTGTATAAAGTGGTTTGTAAGCTAACTGTGGTTTGTAAGCTACAAAATCTCGACAAATCTTGATCCTTCCACTATAGCTAGCTGTGTTATAAAAAAAAACAAAAAAGGATTCACTTGTTCAAGGAGATTTGTCATGCTCATCTCCTCGATCCTTTTTTCCGTAGATGTTGAGTCTCGTATCTTTAGGCATAGAAAAAAATATTGGCATTTTGGTAGAGGCAAATCAGGATTACACCAATCCACCTGCAACTTGGGACAAATTTTCTTGCTTAGATTTCTTGTGAACCACACTGAAAGATACTGGTGTAGAACCCAATCTAATACACTCACATGCATTGCTTTTAGATGATTCACTGAAATTTTTCAAAGTGTGACATGTTGCGGCAAATCTTGGAAAGTCCCCCTCAATAATAGGCCACCTCAACAAAGGATTTGCATGTCAAAAACTAGAGCCCCTTTTTTTATACACTACATGACACAAGTGGCTGCAGAGAGGGTATGTACAAGATCTTCATTTGAAATGCCACAAAGCTTTAGGAGTCACTAATCAAAGAGCCTTCGACATGTTCATTGGCAAAAGCAACAACTTAGCCTCATGTTTTGCAAGTTTATTGTTTCTGCCTCCATCAACTTCTTTCTAAGATTATGCACTTCCTCTTTTTGGTGCATAGCTGCTTGTCTCTCAAGGTGTAGTGCATCTTTGTATAACTCCTTTTTTTTCTCTTTCTCCCTCTAGGTCAAGCCCACCATTTTGCAGTCTATCCAAGACTTCTCTCAACCCTCTAGTCTCTACCTCAACCATTTATTTTTTATGCAACATCATTTTCTTGTATGTGTCTAATTTTCATATCTAATTTTCTCGAATGATTTGTACATTGCTAAACTCAGAATGGGTTTTGGAGGCAAAGGTGACTTATCTTTCAACTTCTTCACATATGGGTGAAAATAGTATCTCCATGCCACTTTTGTTGGTGTGGTCTATATAGACAATATTGTGGTTTTTATGGTTGCCACACCTTGTTTCTCCTTTGTATCAACATTACTTATGGCTGCGCCCCCAAGTTCTAGATCTGATATAATGTTTATTTTTTATCTTGATTTTTATCCAACTATATTATCCAAGACAATGCATCTATTGTCACTCTCCATTAGTATAATCTACTTAGGGCTATGTCAAGAGCATCAATTGTATCAATAGTTGATTTAAAATATGGAAAACTACTTTTAACATCTCAATGACAATTATAGTGGTGTCGAGAAAAAACAAAAAGACTGAGACACAAAATTATAGAGTGGTCCTTAACCACCCCATCCCCCTCTTTGGCAACTTGTTCATATCCACCCAATCCCACCCAACTTGTTCATATCCACTAGCATCTTGCACTTGTATGGATGAAATTTATTCTTTATGTGAAATTTGGGCCAAGTTTGGAAATGTCAAAGCTAAAAACTACGATTTTATTTATGGCACATGCGGCTTCAAGAATATTTTGTAAACTCTAACACATGTGCATTGGAACAAGGTCAATGCTAGCTTGGACCTCTCTCATTGCTTTTTTAATCTATAATGTAGTGGAGAGTAATCAGACTTTGCCCACTACATACAGAGAGTTGTGCCAACTGGAGGAGGTTGGCTCAAATGCTCAATATCATTTCTTATGGAGAAACATTAACTAGCATAAACTAAAAACATAGCAAATGGGAAATAACACACAAATCAACACAAAAGCATAAGCAAAGAGTGATTAGCAATTGAGGATGCTTGAGCTCCCAAAATGATAGAGTCTCCTCCCTCTATTAAGCATGAAAAATAGAGTATGAATGGTGGTCTTTTTTTATAAATGGGGAAGGCCCTTGTCCCAAAATCCTATTGGTTGATATGCACATTGATCCTATCCATTCATCTTGGACCCAACTTAATCCAAGGGTCCACAAAAAGTACATTAGAAATCACAAGATTCATGTGATTCCAAAATTGGACCCAACTTAAAAAAGTTTAATACTAAGTTCTAACCTGACTTTGGGCCTCAAGTTTTATTTTAATTACAAAAGGGCCCAAGTCTATTATTTCTATTTACATTTAACTTGGGTGCTCATTGGGCCATGGGCTTATACGCGCAAGAAGCCATGCCCTCGCAACACATTTATTCACCAAATTTATTTACTTGCTTTGTGTTGGGAATACCCCCAACAGGTACCACGGCTTGAAGTAGTGTCGGTCCCTCGGCACTCTACCAGTTCAGTATAGTGGTCGCTGGACCTGTGTATGGTGGATCAGGTACCATAAAATTTATTATGTTGATATTTTTCAAGTTCTAGTTAGTGAGAAGGGACTTGTGGACGTCGATTATCCATCGTTGGTCGACCCATGCTTGAAAGCGGCCCGTCCAAGCTTCGCCAAGGAGTGCGGCTCGGTAGTACACACGAGCTAATGGCAGTTGATCTTCCACCTTGCCAGAAGTTAATGTCATATTTGGGTCAAAGAATATCGGTGGGAGAAAATTGTCCCACTTGGTCTCTATTCCCATGAGATACTCCAAGTCTCAGACGTAAGTTGCTATCACGCGGACTATTGGGTCAAGACAATTGAAATACTTAGTTGAGAATTGGGTGAGAGCCCTTCGGTTGTCTACATCCGTATTCGAAACATGCTTTGATGGAATTCTTGCCCAATTCAAGTTATTGAGGGTGATCTTGTCTAGTGGAGTGCCGCATTCCACCCATTTGGTTCTGCTTGTGCATGGTAGAAAATGCGCATTCACTCTTAGTTGTTGTGGACTCATCACGTACGCCCTGATGGCTGCAAGGTCGCGTTCAAACAGCTGCTGGTGCCACTCTGGTTGTTTTTGGAGGGCAGGGAGTGCTTGCAAGTCGTTTTTCTTGACTGTCTGAGCATGAAATTTTTTGGTTGCCTCTTGAAGACTCGTGGAGATATTTAGATTGGAACTCGTTGATCTTTTCCTCCACGGACTTTGGACGCCAGAAGGCGCGGCTGAAAGATATGGACCGCGAGCCTCTAGATGTAGAGGCTTGACCCTCCCTCTGGCTTTGACTCAGATCTGTCTCTTGGCTCTGATCTTGTGCGCCTTGCGTATCTACTCTTTTATCTAGGGGCCCTTGGTCTTGTGCGCCTGACCCCTGATCCTGACTGCTTCCCCATGCTGCCTGTTGCCCTTTGTAGGAGCCCATGACTGCCGAAGGTAGATGGGGTTAGAATTGTCACCGGGGTTGGCTGAGGTCGCTGCTCCATGAATTTTTGACAAGCCTTGAGGGCTTGCTTTGCATGGGCGAGCTCCTGATTTGCGCTTGACCTATACTTATCAAACTTCGCCTGGTAGCTGTTGAGTGTCTAGCTATATATTTGCACATAATGTCGGAAGAGATTCATTTCTACTTGCGAGAGTGGCCTTGAATCAGGTGCGGGTTGAGCTAACCAGGCGAGTTTTTCCTATTGTATAGCTTGCACCTCTGCTCCCATCCTTGCATTCTCTATTTCATAGATCTGTAACTGCACCTAGAGGGGGACAAGTCTTTGGGAGGCTTCTACTTGAAGCTCTTACACCTTTGTTGGAGCATCCTTGACTGCTGCAAAGATATTGATTTAAGCCGTCTTCCTTTTCTTGTAGCTTCTGAATCTCCCAGTGCCCATCTGGCTGAAGGTACCCAAGGCTTGGTAGGCCATCAATAGATCTGTAGGGATAGTCAGCATGCTTGCGCTGACAGGGGCTTGTGTTGTAGTGGCTTCGATGACCTGCACTATGTCATCATCATCTTCTATCAACTTCTCAGGAGTTGTCTGGCCATCAGGTGCAGTGGATTCGGCACCATCTGGCGATGGCACAAATTGTGTATGTACAAATGCATCATCAAGCAATGGTTTGTCACCCTTGGCAAGCTTTGATGGAGAGTGGGGGGTGTGAGGGAAGCATAAGTGAAAACAGGGACAGGAAAAGTCTGTCCAAACGAGAAAATGGGAGAAATAGTGAGAAACTGGAGAGTGGTGTGGAGGACGAAAGGAGAAGAAGATGGTGATGAACCTTGGCATGGCAGTGTAAAATTGATGACCTACATCCATGCCAGGGTGTCGGGAGAGAGTTGTTAATTGGCTAGATTGAACTGGAGAGGGAGAGATGTAGAAGTAGGAGAGATGGAAGAGGCGATAGTGATAGAAGGGGTGGTGGAAGAGGGAATAGAGGCAGAGGTGGTATGAACAGAAGAAAGGAAAATGGAGGCGGGAAGTGACAATAGAGGATTGAACAAAAGAAGAGGTGGCGACGGTAGAAGCAGAAGTCGTTAGTGGGGTGGAGTTCGTGTGGCATCTGGCAATAGGTGGAGACGAAGGAGAGGGGGTAGCACCATGCATTCACTTGCTGGTCGTTGTGTCAGTGACTGCAGGTTGGGTGGATGTGGATGCAATGGATGGAGGGTATAGGTTAGTATGTGGTACGGTGGCTGAAAGAATGCTAGATCTATGAAAACTGCACACCCTCGCCTCCAGAAGTGCACAGGTGAAGTTACACAGCACGATCACAAGAGTTAGGTTTGATAGAAATGGTTAGTTCATGAATAAGAAAAGTATGTCAATTGTATGGCACTACTCTGGGGCCAAGGAATCCCAGAAAGGACTTCATAGTCTGACTGAACAGCTTGGACTGGATTCGGTCCTATCGAAATGTTGAAACAACTAGAAAGTTGTTTAGCAAGTGTGTTGCTGTCTGGATTACTGGGTCCGTGATAGTCTCTATCAAGTACCCATTGTTAGTTTGGATCGGAACCTTTGGGGTAGTCTAGGTGATGAATGGCTT
>CM055107.1:34663405-34673895 GCA_029204225.1 Diphasiastrum complanatum | reverse complement strand
TCAGGTTCTCGTTGGGCTTGTGGCATCATGATTACCACATCGTCCAATGTATAATTCTTGAAAGTATCAGACATCTTGTGAACTGGAGCTCGTCGAGATTCCTCTTTCAGCATATTGATCTTGGCTCGACTGGTCATTTTTTTTATTTTTTGTCACCTGTGTAGAAGATGACGTTGTATTTGAGTCCAACTTGATTGACTTCAAGGAATCCAACACCTTCTTTTTGCCCTTTTTTGTCATTTTGGTGGGTTCATCCTTGTTGTCTTTCTTCGGGACTATTGTGACATTCGCCTCATGGTTGCAAATATCAACGTCTACTATAGCTATCGCCTCTTCGAGTAGGTCACTCCATCGGATCACCTGGTTGTAGCATTGCTTCAACTGATTTTCTTATTCACAGGCGCCTTGGGTGGATCGATCCTTGAGACTTTCTCCATAGCAGACTTTTGTGGTGGTTGAGTTGGTACCTTCTTGGTTCCAACGATTTGGGTCCATGTGGTGTAGGACCTGTTCATCAGTCAGCTCTGGATCAACCTTTACAATCTGTTCTCTGTTCTCGAAGGTGAGTTTCCCTGTACCCCAGTTGTGTACTACTTGCGCAATCCTCAACCATGGTCTTCCCAGTAAGACTCAGTATGCAGTATGGAGATTCAGGTATATCCATGACTACAAAAGTAATCACAAACTGCATGCCTGTTATCTTGACGGGGATATCGACAAACTACACCTTTTGGTTTTACACAAGATTGGTCTGCTAGCTTGGTGGCGAATCTTGTTGGCTTCAATCCTTGTAAACCCCATTTTTCATATAAAGTAGTGGAGATCAGATTGACACCGATCTTTCATCTACACTGCCCGCCATCGTCCTCCTATCTCTTGTGTTTGATTGGCAAAGTGATGTTGTGTTCCTCACTTTCCCATGCTACTCCAATATGGAGGACGTTATTTGTTTCATCATAGCATGCACAATATATGAGCTTAGGCGCTACTGGCTCCTCATTCACTTTGGCCCATTCAGCTAGAAGGCTTTTCGCTTGTGGTGCAATCCATAGTAGTTCCCCGAGTGATAAACTAATATGGCTTGACAGTAAAAGGGTGAGCCTTTCAGTGCATGGTTCCTCGGACTCCACCATGTGAAAAGGTGGTTCATGTTGGTGCAACCGATCATTCTGATCAGTATGTAGTGTGAGCCCGATTGCGGTTCCCGTTCGATGCCGACTGGAGGTTCCGTGGGATGGTCTCTTTCTTGCTCTTTTTCCTCCGCTTGTGCTTTATGTACCCAGTGTGTTATTTTCTGGTACTGTCTTCTCTCTTTCTTCACATTTGGATATGGCGCTGAGTTGAGGGTTGGTCGTCAGTGACCGATGGTGGTGGTGAGGGAGCCACTTCCTTCCTCTTCTGTGCTCGCATAACAGTGGTCGACCTTCCGACGACATCTTCGCTGGAACTACTGGTTGCTGTATGGCAATGAGGTTAAGAGGTGCACCAGTTCCAGGTTTAAATGGACAATTCTTGTAATAGTGTCCATAATCGCATTCTCAACAGGAGGTTGTGTATTGTCCCTTGTAGGGACATTCTGCTATTCTGTGTCCTTCGCCGCATGCATAGCAGCCGTAATTTCTTCCGCCTTGGCGCTGAGTTTGAGCTGCATAGGCTGAAACATATTCATTTATGGCACGATCCATAAATGGTTCATCTGGTCCATACCATTGCTGCTGCTCAGGTTGAGGTGGCATTTGCATCTCTGGTCCTGCTGCTGTCAGGTTTACATGGGCCACTTGTTGATTGGCTGGCCCTGGTGGAGCAGGTAAGGCCATACGATGTGGTTGATTTGGTGCGCCGTACCTTGGTGTCGCGTTGGGTGTCCCTTGATGATAAGGATAGGAAGTATGATAAGGACTTCTCTTCTGTTGAACAAGCCGGGGGTTAAATGGGCAAAATGCCGTATCGTGCGATGTTGCATTGCACAGATGGCAGAATGTATGTGTCAGTCTTAGATTTTGCTTTAGGAATGAACACTGGAAATATGTGTACTTTGTTGGATTTATTCCCTCTAGCTCTCCTCAATCACATTTTAATCTGCCTCCATTCATGCTGCATATTGACTAACGTTGTCACGCGGTCTGCATATTTACATGCAAATTTGCACAGACAAAGAAAAGCTGAAAGAATCGCGACACTGTGTTTCTACAAAGTTTAAGGTGACAGACGAAAATGGGACACTATGTTACTGAATTCCAAAAGTGCCCTAAAAGCTAAGGCACCCTATAAATCTTATCCTAAGGCCATTCGTAAGAGTGACGCACTTTTTGCATCATCACCAACGTTCACTTCAGCACTTGCTGACGTCGCACCCTTTTCATGCTCACTCCATGTAGTTGCGCTAACGGATTGGACAATGATTGCAGCCACCCACGATCTCCTACAGACAGCACATCTACTCTGTACTTTCACATCTGCACACTTGTAATATTATGTAGCATATATATACTGGACACCATTCATGTAAGGGATGATGAAGAGAGCAGAAGAAGATGACATAAACAAAGTAGATGCCCTGAGCATTGATTTTTTATTTTTTTTGGTCAGAATTAAGGTTTAATTCCTTTTTATAGATTGAAATAAGCTTTGTAGGGCACACGGTTTTGTCCGCTACCGTATTGTGCTCTACCACATTATTGACATGTATACATGATATACTTAACCTGATACAGTTCATTGTTCTGCGTTCAGATCTATGTTAATATTGCTATGCTTATCTTTCATTCTGTCTGACCTTTCTAGTTGTTCTTACTGGTAATAGACGATTAACATTTAGTCTTGTCTTTCGTGAATCATTCACGACTAATTATCAGTCGAGCATTGTCTAGCTCTTCGCAAATCATTCGCGACATATAATTTGTCTCGCTATTCGCAACAAATTATTCTTCTAGCACCTCATCTATTAATGTTTGGCTACGTAATCTAGAATGACCATGATTTCTATCACTAAAGTTATGTCATTCTGATAGGCATAGTCATGCTTACGGAGAGAGTCGTATAGTTCATTCCGCTACACACAAACATTTTCTGTTCGAGTTCGTTTCTTGTTTGCTTCTTGTTCAAGTTTGTTTCTCGTTTGTGTTCGTCATTTATTCTCCCCCTCTCTCTCCAACATGGTATCAGAGCTATTTTCATAGAGCTTCCACAGTACAAGACTCTACTAGTCGATAGAGTAATTGTTTTCTTGTTCTGTAAATATCAGATTTTCATATTTGTCACTGATAGTTTTTCCTATCACTTATACTAATTCTTCCACATGGATTTCCAAGGGAAAGCCAGTCCTATCATGGACAAGATGGAGCCAATTACCATCTGTGGAAATTTAAGATGAAAATTGTACTAATGGCCAAAGAATTGTACAACGTTGTTACAGGTGCAGAAGGAAAATCCCGAAGCGGACGACGCGACAATTTCCAGATGGAAGCTGAAGGATGGAAAAGCTTTCGTGCTGATCATCCTCAACATCACGGATACCCAGATCGGCCATGTATCCGAGGCTCAGACATCAAAAGAAGTCTGGGACATCTTGAGTACACTATACGAAGTGCGAGATAGCTTCCAAGGTACATCTCAGGAAGAAATTCTACTCCCTCAAGATGACGAATGGTGATTCTCTGCAGAATCACATTAATCAATTCAAGAACCTGCTAAGACAAATGGCCGCTGTTGGATCTGTCATAGACGATCAAGACGCAGTGATGCAATTGCTTACAAGCTTGCCAAGTTCTTATGACAGTTGGGTGGTGATCATCATGACTCATCCAGAATTGACTCTTTCGAGAGTCATTACTATGTTGTTGCAAGAAGACACACAAAGGAACGCACGTCTTGTACACCAACAAGAGCATGACAAAGCAGAAGAAGAAGAAAAAAGGCACGAAGCAATCAAAGCCAGACCAGAAATCAACTCAGCACAAGGAACAGTCGAAATGGATATGCAAGATCTAGACCACAATTTTAGCCTATTTAGTTTACTTGAAAGCTTGATTCTACTCTAAAACACAAACAAGAAAGCTAGTCCACTCTACTCCAGAATACATAATGAAAGAAAGCAAGAAATTAATCTAATTCCACAACTACACATGCAAGAATGTAAGGGCATGATCATAAATGAATCACTCAAGAAAGCCAATATGATCAAGGAGCTCTATGAATGCCAAAACTTGTGGAGGATCTTCTTTATTCAATACAAGAGTAGAGTCAATACAAGTAAAGCTCCCTCACAAGAGAGGGAGGCTCTTAAATAAGCAAAAGAGTTGCCTAGGTGGAGCCCAAGTGGCAATTCCACAATTTCATAGATTACAAGTGGAATAAGTTCCTCCACTAGAGGTCACCATCAAAAGGTGGCTCACTCTACTTTATTTAAGAGGTGTCTACAACATTTATTACAAATGCCTAGACATACTAGCTCCTACATGGTCATTCCTTCACTTGGGATTCACCATGAGGCTCACATAATTTCTAACTGTTGTCCTAGCTAGTATTTCTCAGCTCTCATCCTCGGCTCTCATTCCTCATCCTCCTCTTCTTTCTCAAAGACCTACTCGGTCTAAGGTGAGAGGTGCTCTTCGAATAGCTTTAGCCCATAGCATCTTGGAGATTCCTCAGAATCAGCCGACATGAACTTTTTCCATGATGAATCTAATCTTGAAATCAAACACTATCTTGATCTTCTTCAAGCTAAATACTTGCTCAAGAATGTAAGTGTCCTTCATGGATGATTCACTTAATCTCAAGAGAAGTTTACAAAATGCCTCACAACATGTAAAAACATGATTTTTCAAATTATGAGAGATTATCTAGGTTCTTGCACTTACTAGATCCAAGAGTATACACATGATGACCCAACCTCTTGCTATCAAATGTTTTGGAAACATATCTAAGCCATCAATGACAAGAAATATGTCCATACAATAGGCATCATACAAGACTAGTATTGTCTTACTTGAACTTTGAGATATAGAAATCTCAATTTGAAAGCAAGATGATATATTAAATAATCGAAGAGAAACATAAGTGAGAATGTTGGAGAAGATCTTTGTTTACAGATTTCCTATTTGTCTATTGATTCTTCTCTTAAGAACCATTATAGTAGGGCACAGTTGTTGTTTGGATTTCAGTTTCTGCCTATTACCAAGCTTTGCAGGTTTTAAATGAGTTACTCTTCTTGATTCATTACCCAATCAGACATAAGTTTTGGTGTTATAGTATAGTTTTATCTAGCCTGTCAGTGGATACGCAATGTTCACTCTTGAATAGTAAACACAACAAATGAAAATGCAAGTTATGATGCTCATCTATGGATCAGCTTGCTACTCGGATGAACACCTATCAGATTCCTACTTCTACTTACTGCAAAACAGGTTGGACAGATTCTTGAAGTTGAAAACTAATCTAACATGTAACAAAAAGAATCAAGAAACAAGAAACTAACTAGCAAGCATTACAAGTGCAAGGATCAAGAAACACTCATCTTTTGATTCTTGTGTGAAATTTCAGAGAAATAAAGACCAATAATGGATCTAGATCAGATCCTCAAGAGGTGTTGGAAGCTAGATTACATGACCTACTAATCAACCAATGATTAGATCTAGAATTAGATCAATTCCCCATCAAAAATCTAGCAAGAACAACAAGCAAATGATTAAACTTGAGACCTACTGCCTTCACACGTGTGAAGAAAAGTACCTATATGGACTTACAGCAGAGAGTGAAGTACACAAGTGTTAGAAAGCAATAGAACCATAAAATCACAACACAAATATGAGAATACTCAAGATATGCCTCCAAAACCAAGATCTTGCCTCATTGATTTCACAAAGTGGATCCATCATGGATTAAATACAAAAATCATCATACTCTCTCTCTAAGCCACTTCCAACACGTGTGAGACAGGTCATAGTGCTTATCCATATCCACTTTGGCTAAGATTCCATTAATTTGCCACATCATCATTGGTGGCTAGTGTTGACCTTCTAGATTCCTACAAATTAGGAGATAGGTCCTACAATCCAGGAGATTTGACTTTTGACATGTATGAAAACTATATATAATGGATCTGAACTTTCTATATGATATTTCACACGTGTGAGACCACTCCTACCCATGTGATATAGCATTTTCTACCACTAGAATGGTGCCAAGTGTCATAATACTACTAAACTAGTTTTTGGCAAATTTAGCCACTGGTTTCCAAATTAAATGATATGTACAACCTTTATGATCTATCTAAATGACTTAGGCATAGATTTCACATGTGGGAACAGGCTCCACACATGTCTAATGATGATAGGTACAAGTCATTATGGTATTTACAAGATTTAACCAAGTTAGCTTTTGCCAATTTTAACACTCCTCCTCAAAACAAACTTGATACATCTATGGTACATCTATTTACAACACTTAAGGCTGATCATTGTAGGTTCATAGGTGTGAATATCAGACAATGAGTTTGATGAAGATCCGAGATCACCATATCCATGATAATGCCTCCTTGATGTTGACTTCTTTGATGAACTTGAGAGCTTGCACCACTTGATCACTTTTTCCATTGATTTGTTCCATCCTTGAAACATATGGTTGATCCAAAAGCTCCTCCTCCTTAAAATTAGCTGCAATTCCATGAGAAAATAAAGATTCCTTCTTGACTCATAAGGATCACAAAGATCCAACATCATATTACAAAGATCTCAAGAATTAGGCTCATCAACATTGGCAAGACTATGCATGCTATAATAACCAAGAGTTTGCATCATATCTTCATGCTTGATTTCCATTCTAATCTCAGATCTAATGAGGCTAAATACTTCATTATGGAGATAAGTGTCCTTGGAGGATGATTCACTTACTCTCATAAGGAGTTTACAATTTGCCTCAATACATGAAAAAAGACAAATTTTCACACTATGAGTGAACAAATCACTCTTGATCTTGCAAGACTCAAGAGCATACATTTGATGAAATAACCATTTGCTTTCTAATTGATCTAAAATCAATTTCAAATCATTAAGAACATCAACTATGTTCTCAAGAGAGACACCATACTCAACTAGTCTTGCTTTACTCCAACTTTGAGTTGCAAAAGTCTCACTAAAACAAATTGATTCACCAAATGACATAAGAGAAGTAAGCATGAGATGTATACCACTTGAAATGTGCTCCTCTTTCCCTTGAAATGTGAGCCATATGAGCTCACCCATGTCTCTTGATATTCTTCTTGGAATCATAACTTGAGAAGGACTCTCCTCCTCAATCCTTGGCACACTTGAACCTTGAGATGACTTCTCAAGATCACCTTCTTGGTGCTCCTCCTTGATGGAAATCCGAGACCTCCATGTCTCATAATGATCACAATAAACATACATTGTGCACTTTCTATGATCAACAATATTACTTATGCTAGAACCATAAGTCCAAAAATCACCACAACTTGACATGATTTTTCTAATATTGAAATCAAGAAGTATTTCCATCTCAATAAGGCTAACTACTTGCTTATGGATATAAGTGTCCACTTTGAATGCTTCACTTATTCTCATAAGAAGTTTACAGCTTGCCTTTAAAATTAAAAATTTACAACTTTCAACATTATGAATGAACACATCATTCATGATCTTATTGAAACCAAAAGAAAATACATCATGAAGACATTTTTATTTCCTTGTCTTTATACTCAAAGAAAAACATGCTTTGTTATCTATTAAGGCATCACACTCAACTAGTATTGCCTTAATCCACATTTGAAATACAAAAATCTCTTCAAAGCACAATTGTTCTTCATAAGATGTCATGAGAGCATAAACGGAACTATTTTCATTTTGTGATTGCTCCTCCTTAATTTTGTTTGGTTTCTCTTGGATCATAACAATAACTTTGAACTTATCCAAAGTTCCAAACAAAATGCTTTCCAAGAACATGAAATAAATCCAAGTGACATTCATGAAAGTGACATCTATACAATGCACTTCAAAATAAAATATTTCAAGAGGTTTGAAATGTGTGGTGATGGAATTTTGAAGACAAATCTTGTAAGTCCTTGTGAGACTCCAAGCCTCATGCATCTTTCCACAAAGGAAACACATTTCCTTGGCTTTGTCCTTCTTGCCTTTGCATTTTGCACTTGAAGCTCCATCCTTCACCTCGGCCCCCTTGCTTTGGTTCTCCTTGGATGGATTGGTCTTCATTTTGTAGCATCTTGAGACAAAATGATCTCTCTTGCCACAAAGGTTGCATTTAGGATCCTTACTTGCCTCCAATAGGTTGCCACCTATTGATGCCATGATGAGGAAGTAAAACTTTGTGATATGATTTTTCAAAATGTAATTTGTGACTCTCAAGAAACTAGATTTGAATACATTCAACAATCTAGAAGTATCTACACAAGATCTAGACCACAAATTTTGAATCATATCTCTTTTCAACCTAGTCAATTGGAAACTAAGCTTTGCTTTGATCACTAAGACAAAATCACTCTATCAAATCACAAAAATCAGATCCAAACACCCCTATTTGACTCAACAAACACCAATGACTCTTTCTTTTGAGAGTTGGAATGGATTTGAAAAGATTTGACTCCTAGATTTTCCTTTTCTCTTGACTAGTTCACTCAACTTTTGATATTCTTGAACAAAGGATGGGTTTTGTTTCAAATAATTGAAAATCAAACTTAATCACTTCTTTTGGACTCACTCTTGACCCAATAATCTCACTCTTGAGATTTTGAATGGACATGAAATGGTTTGATAACAATCTATGTCAATAATTTTTCACCAAGCTTTAAAATTAGACATCTAGAGATTCACAAAGATCCCAACCATGTATTAACACTCAAATATGAACTCCTCCTTGTTCTATACTCCCAACAGGATCACAACTTGACCCTCACCCTCTCACAAAGAAAGTTGAATTAGAACTTATTTGAGTTTCATACATACAATGTCAAATTGTGCTCAAAAATTGAATTCATTCACCCCTATTGGACTCCACCAAGTACCAATGATTCTACCTCTTTAGAGTTGGAATGAAATTCAAATTTTCAAAAATGTGATACTTCTCTCTCACTAAGATATGTGCTTACAAAGAGCTAATGCCACTTAGCAAGATTTGATCACAATGAAGAAGACAATTTTTCCACCAAAGTCAAGAAATGAGTTACTAGAACTTGCCCTCTACAAAGGAAGGAACTCTTAGGATTTTTGGATCAAACACTACATGTGACTCACACTTTTATGACTCTCTTTCAAGCCAAACAAAACTCAACTCTTTGAGTAGGAGTGGAACAATGTGACTTAGATCTCAAAAATGACTTCTAGAACTCTCCAACAATGCTTATCACTTGTATTGGTAGATTTTGCCTTTATGAGTGTTTGTGCTCTAGAAATTCACTTAAGATTTCACTTGGAGGACTTATCCAAGGCTGACTTCTAGCACGTAGATGCTTCTAGTCTCAACCCTTTCACTCTTGAACACATCTAGAATGAAGATACAATGGGTTTCAATCTCTCCCCTTGCAAATCACTCCTTAATCTATGGTTTTTGGCAATATTTCACTCTCAACTTTAATGCACACACAAAGCATCTGAGAATCAGCTTTAATGTACTGTAATAAATCTTCAAATCATCTATATTATTGATCTATACCAAGAACAAATCAAATAAATAGAAACAATGCATTAGAAAGCTTGAAAAATGCACTAGATTGACTAGTTTTGGGTGTATGAGGCATTAAATGCACCAAAACTGAATTTTATTGCTCAGAACAGGTTATGTACGGCCTCACACATGCAGGAAGTACACTTGTAGCCCACAACAATATTTGGTACAAATATAATGATTCTATCTATCTATTCAAACTCGCTACCTCAAGATTAGCTAGTTTCCAAAAACTTGCTAGTTTGGGTGTATGAGTAAGATATAGCATCAAACTGAAAATATAGCTCCAAAACTGGTACTGTATGGCCTCACACGTGTGAACAGTACCCCTGCAGCCCACAACCAATTTTGATGCACAAATATCAAGGCTAACTAACTCTTTAAACTCGCCCACTCAAGATTAGTGAGTTTTCTCAAAAAACTTGCCAATCTGGGTGTTGTTTAGATCAATGCTTTAATCTCTTGTACTTGGCTCTGATACCATGTGAAATTTCAGAGAAATAAAGACCAAGAATGGATCTAGATCAGATCCTCAAGAGGTGTTGGAAGCTAGATTACATGATCTACTAATCAACCAATGATTAGATCTAGAATTAGATCAATTTCCCATCAAAAATCTAGCAAGAACAACAAGCAAATGATTAAACTTGAGACCTACTACCTTCACACGTGTGAAGAACAATACCTATACGGACTTACAGCAGAGAGTGAAGTACACAAGTGTTAGAAAGCAATAGAACCCTAAAATCACAACACAAATATGAGAATACTCAAGATATGCCTCCAAAACCAAGATC
>CM055107.1:34573405-34658405 GCA_029204225.1 Diphasiastrum complanatum | reverse complement strand
TCCTTAATAGATTGAGAAGCAGCAATATATTCTGCTTCAATAGAAGAAAGTGCGATAGAGGTCTGCTTACGACTGTTCCATGAAATAGGACCGTCGTTGAAGAAGAATGTAAATCCAGATGTGGACTTATGACTGTCTGCATCTCCTCTCCAGCTTGCATCAGAATAGCCACTGAGCTAATGAAGATTGTCGTTGCTGACATCTCCATAGCAGATCCACTGGTCCATGGTAGCTCGAATATATCTTATGACTCGAATAAGAGCCTTCCAATGGGTAATGCCAGGATTAGCCATATATTGGTTGAGTGAGCTTACAACAAAAGAGATATTTAATCTTGTACAGACCATTGCGTACATGAGAGATCCAAGTATCGATCGATACAGATATTCTCTCATTGGCTCCTCTTCCTACTTGGTCTGGGGACATTGGTCTTAGTGAGCTAATTTACAATTCATCAAATTGTATTTGTTAAGAACATTGTGAAGATACCTTTGTCGAGTGATGTAAATCAGTCGATTTGCTCTGTCTCTGTGGATTTGAATTCCAAGACAGAAGTGAGCTTCGTCCAGATCAGTCATGTCAAATTTTGAGAACAACATCTGTTTTGCCTCTTTGACCATTTTGGTATTGTTGCTGAAGAGCAACATATCATCAACGTACAAGGTGATGATAATGAAGGATTGTTTCACTGACCTTGAATAAACATTGCAATCAACAGTGCTTGGTTTGAATCCTTGTTCAATGAGGAATGTGTTGATCCTCTGAAACCAAGCTCTGGCAGACTGTTTCAAGCCGTACAGCGCTTTGTGGAGTTTACAGACATGATTCTTCATGCCTTCCAGAACATATCCTTTGGGCTGGATCATGTAGATATCTTCTTCTATGACTCCGTTCAGATAGGTTGTTTGTATATCAAGTTGATGTACTTCGAGGTCGGCACCTACAACATAAGACAAGAGCATTCGGATCGACAAATGTTTGACGACTAGACTAAAAGTCTCACTATAGTCGACATTCGGGATCTGGGTGAATCCTCATGCTACTAGTCTAGCCTTCCTTCAATCAATTGCTCCATTGGCATTATATTTAATCTTAAAGATCCATTTGCAATCAATAATATTGTAGCCAATAGGAGCTTCGACTAATGACCATGTCTGATTCTTGATCGGAGAGGAATAATCTCTGTCCATGGCTTCTCTCCAGAGATTAGAGTCTGGTTGGCTGAGTGCCTCTTCGACTGTCGTCGGTTTCTGCATTAAGAAACAGGCAGACTCAAGAGTACACCTTGTGGGCTGTGTGCACACTCAGCTTGATCTTTTGGGATGATTCGACTAATGAACCGCTCCTTGGACTTGTTGCTGGGTAGTAGCAACATCTTCGTCTGATTCGCTATCTCGAAGTGGGTCGACAATAGACACGCCTGAGCCAGAAGCTCGGACTGTTGTGTCAATGGTAGGAGATGTAGGTTCTTCTTGAGCAATATCCTTGCGTTTGAGGTCGACGAATTGATCCTCGATAACGACTTATCCCAGCTATACAAGATTTGCTGGGTATTAGGATCGTACAGCTTGTAAGTATTATTAGACGAAGTATATCCAATCAAAAAGGTCTTGAGACCTTGGAAGTCCAATTTCTTCCTTGTGTCTTTTGGGATCTACGCATAGGCAATGCACCTGAACACTCTTAGGTTCTTCAAAGAAGGCTTAGAGCCTGTCCACACCTCGTGGAGTGTCTTGTCTGAGAGGGCCTTGGTCGAACATCTGTTCTGGAGGTAAGCTGCAGTGGAGACAGCTTCAGCCCAGAATCTCTTGGGCAACGATGCATGCAATAGAATACACTTAGCAGATTCGACCAGAGTACGGTTCTTCCTCTCAGCTAACCCATTAGATTGAGGACTGTAAGGAGTGATGAATTGCTGCTCAATGCCTTGGCTTTGGCAGTACTCCTTAAACTTGACAGCGATATATTCTCCACCATTGTCTGACCTTAGGGCCTTGATGATCGTCCTTCTAGTCTCCTTTTCTGCACGCTCCTTGAAGATTCTGAAGCAGTTGAAGGCTTTTGATTTCTTCTTTATGAAATACACCATCGTCCTTCTGGAGAATTCGTCAATAAAGGTTATAAAATACTTGGCTTCCTTCAACGAAGGATTTTTCATCGGGCCACAAATATTTGAATGTACAACGTCTAGTAATCATCTAGCAATATGTTGACGGCTTGACTTAAATGGTTTCCTAGTCTGCTTACCAACTAGACAGTCTTGACAGACAGGTAACTCAACTTTTTTGCGAGGATAGTCGAGATCAAGAACAATAGATTGTCTAGACATTCATTGTACAACAACATGATTTAAATGACCAAGTCTATAATGCCAAAGTAAACCTTTATTTGAATGAAATTGAAGTACTGAGAGCCTGACTAGAGGCAGAAAGGCAATGACTTAATTTATACAAGTATCCATGTCTCTTTCCGAGTGCTAGGATCTTGCCTATCCTATCAACTACTTTACACTAATCACATTCAAATTCTACTCTGTGTCCTAGATCTGTGATTCTGCTTACAGATAACAGATTCATAGATAACTTTGGTACATATAGGACTTTTAAGAGTAGCTTAGACTGATCATTTGCAAAGCATAGTCTTATAGTGCCTTCACCTTTAATAGCTTGTGTGCTATTGTCGCCAAGGTGAATGAATTTCTGAGTACTGTAAGGTGTATAGGACTCGAAACAACCAATGAGGCTAGCCATGTGCTGAGTGGCTCCGGAATCCAGGAACCAAGAACTGTCACCAGATGCTCCTTGATGGTTGGTCATGAAGACATCATGATCCGTTTCTTGAATAGGCTGTGGAGCCTCTGCAGCTGCATTTGCCACTTGATTTGACTGCCCTTTGTTGTTGTTCTTCGCTTGAAGTATGCGACAGTCTTGTATTTTGTGGTTGTTTCATTTGCAGTATCTGCAAAACAGCTTCTTCTTTGTCTGCGCTTCTTGCTTCTTGTTCTTGTTTCTATTTTTTTGCTTGTTTCGGTTTCAAGATCTATTTTCAACTCATTTTACAACAAGTAGAAATAGGATTTGATAGGTGTTCAACTAAGTTACATTCTGATCCCTGTTGAGCACCATGGCTTTCATGTTTCAAATAATGTGAGTACATTTCCAAGAGTGAATGAGATCCGTGTATCCTCTGATAGGTAGGATAAAAAACAATATACTACAACAGCCAATCTTGCTACCTAGATAAATGTTAAACTAAGACTCTGATTTCCAAGAATGACCTGTAAAGTCTGGTAACAGACAGCAATAAAATCAAAGAACAAGCAACCGTGTCAAATTGTAAGTAATCGATTGAAGAACCCATATATTGATAGAGAGAATCAGTAAACATTTGGTGTGGATACCAATTGAAACCATACACATACTCATTGCAAATGCATTCCATGTATGTTGAAATCACCGACACTTAGATCCCTACAACCACTTTCCAAACCGTTCACTTCTAAGTTTCAGATGTTTCTAAATTTGATCTGCATGCTCACTCCATCCATCCACAATGCCCTGCTCCTTTTTTTTTCATCCCTCTCACGAACTGTCATACCTTTCTTTTCATGATCACACCCTTTTTTGAAGTTCATGCTCTAGTTTTGACCAAGTTCATATCTCCAATTTTGACCGACTCACTACCTTCGTCTTTGACAAAGTCCTAGACTTATATTCTCAACCCTGATCTTGACCGGGTCCGAAATCTCAACCGGACCAATCTCGACCAAGTCCTGCACTTACGATCTCGACCGAGTCCAAAATCTCGATCAAACGAGTCCTGAACTTACGTTCTTGACTAGACCGTCCAGAATCTCGACCGAACGACCAAGTCTAGAATCTTGACCGAATTGAATCTCAACTGGGACAGATCTCGACCGGGACAACGACCAGTGTGAAGAATTGAAAAAGATTATCTATGTTAGATATAGGGGTCTTATGTTTTTTACATCAAACATCTAGGTGTAGGATGTTGATAGGAATAAATTTGGCATAGATGGCAAATTATGCATTTCCACTTGTAATGCCACTATTGAGCCAAAATAGAGTAAGAGGCTAAACACTTGCTAATTAGAGTGTAGACAAGTGTAAAGTTTTTGTTTGATGAATTCCAAGAGGTCCAATAGGACTTAGAGGTGGAACCTTGTGAGGTCCAATAGGAAATTGAGGTGTGCTTGAATATAGTCCAATAGAATTAAGAGGTGCATAGATCAATGATCCAATAGGATCAAGAGGTGACAAAATATGGTCCAATCATAGTTAAGCATAGTGGTAGCTCGTGGACCTACTAGTATCATTGTACTCCTCATTTTGAATGCAATTTGATTTGGTGATTTCATGGATTTTGTGAGTTATTGGATTTCTAGCTTTCTCTCTCTACCCGAGAGCTCATGATGCATTTTCTCTCTCTACTCGAGGAGAGCAGCTTGTTTTTACTTAGATTATTTTTTGAATACTTCCCACACGTGTGAGTGAGAGTTGGAAGTGATTGAATGCATGTAGTAGTGTGTTTTTGCCATAGGATTCAAGATTGATCTTGAATCTCAATCTAGTCTTGATCTTGGTGCATCTACACACCTTAGGAGATCACAAGTACATGTAGTGGACAGTCCACACGTGTGAAATTCAACATGGTATCAGAGCCTACCTAAGGTTACCATGCATTATTGGATCCTATTGAGAGTGTGTAGCAACATTTATTGTTCATCATTTGAGTTTTTTTCACTTCAAATGTCTTCAATGGGTTCATCCTTGTTGGAACCAAGTGAAAGATTGTCCACTTCAAACTATTCAATTTGAAAAATGAGTATGGTCTCTTGATCCTTCAATATGTGATAGACGTAGTTCTTGGCCTTGAAGAAGAACCACAAGTCCTTCAAGAGGTTCAAAAATACAAAAAGAGAGCTAGGATGGCTCTCCACTACATTAAGATGAATGTCTCTAATGAGATATTGAGGGAGACAGGTACTTGTACAACAGCCAAAGAAGCTTGGGATTGTCTCAAGACTATCTACGAGGCTAAGAATACCTCTAGGCTTCTCACTCTTAGGAATCAAATCTTTCAAAGTAGCCAAAAGAGTGATGAGAGTGCATCTAGTTATGTTTTGAGAGTAAAAGATATTCATAGAGAGCTTGCTTGCATTGGTGATTCCATCAATCAAAATGAGCTAGTTCAAGTCATTCCCAATGGCTTGAGAAGTGAATTTGATAACCTTGTCCAATCCTATGCCATTAAGGAGGAGCTACCAAATTTGGAGGCTCTCCAAAGTGTGCTAATTTCAGAAGAATCAAGACAAGAGTACAAGCTCTTGAGGATGGACAAGCTTTCTCTCACTCATAATGATGGCAAAGCTCTCTTTGCCAAGGATAAGCACAAAGAGAGGAGCAAGAACCAACATCAACAATCCTCAAGCAAGGACAAAGTCAAATCCAAAGACAAAGATGAGGAGGAAGATGATTCCTCTAATGCTTCATCATCCAAGCTCAAGAAGAAGAAGAAGAAGATCAAGTGCGCAAGAAAGGTCATTATGCCACCAATTGCTTCAAAAAGAAGAATCAACTCAAGCAAGCCAATATTACCAATGAGAAGGAAGACACTATTGCAAGTGATGGAGAGGGATCTCTTATGGTCTCTAGTTTCTCATCTACTCCTTTCAAGAAGGACGACCTATGGTATATTGATAGTGGAGCCTCTTCACATATGTGTAGCTCCAAGGACTCTTTCTCTTCTATTGCACCTTATGATGGAGTGAAGAAATCAATATACACTGCAAATGATTTTGAATGTCCTATTGAAGGCATAGGGAACATTCCCTTGAAGCTTGCATCCTCTAAAGTTCTTTCTCTCTCTAGAGTTCTTTATGTACCTAAGCTTACCAAGAATCTTATTAGTGTTGGCCAATTGCTTGATAATGGCCTTGATGTGAAATTCAATGTTGATACTTGCACTATCAAGAAGAATGATGAGATATTTGCATTAGGATCTAGATTTGGTGGCATCTATAAACTAGATCCAAATGAGTATGTGAATGCTTGTAATGTTGCTCTTGTGAACAAGCTTTCTATGGAGGAATTATGGCATAGGAGGTTGGGACATCCCAACTACAAATCCATGCTCTCTATGATCAAAGAATCCAAAGCTATTGGCTTGCCAAAGTCATTCTCCAAGAAGATCAAGCCTTGTGAGGCTTGTGCTATTGCTAAATCTCACAAAAAGCCATTTACAAGATCTTCTATCAAAAGCAAGCATCCTTTGGAGTTAATCCACTCGGATGTGCATTTCTCATCAACTACAAGCAAGGGAGGAGCCACTTGTTTTGTTACTTTCATTGATGATTACACAAGATTCACTTGGATATATCTTCTTGCTTCAAAATCTATGATGTTTGATCATTTCCTTATTTTCAAAGCTTATGTAGAGGAGCAATTCTCATTCAAGATTAAAGCTCTTAGAAGTGATGGAGGTGGTGAATATATCTCCAATAAATTTCAAGATTTTTGTGAGCTTGAAGGCATTAAAAGAGAGTTTTCTTGTGCCTACTCTCCATCTCAAAATGGAGTGGCCGAGAGAAAGAATAGATCTCTATGTGAATGTGCAAAATCTATGAGAATTGAGGCATCTTTGCCCAAAGATTTTTGGGGAGAAGCCATTAATTGTGCAAATTATCTTTGCAATAGGCTCCCACATATAGCTCTTGGAGGAAAGTCACCCTATGAAATCTTATTTTTGAAGAAGCCTAAGGTTGATCACCTTAGAAATTTTGGATGCTTATGCTTTGTCCATATTCCCTTGGAAACAAGGAAGAAGGAAGATCCTAGTGCATGCAAAGGGATCATGGTTGGATACTCATCCACCAAGAAGGCCTATAGAGTCTTTATACTCTCTACTTCTCAAGTTATTGAAAGTAGAGATGTTGTCTTTCATGCAGATCAACACTCATCATTTGAAGAGGCCGAGATCAAGAAATCTATGGATGCATCATCAATTATTGATTTTGAAGACAATCATGATGTGATGGGGTCGAGATTTGAAGAAGACTCTCCTCGGATTTTTTCACCAAGAAGATCCACGAGAGATAGATCCGAGCCTAAGAGGCTCTCATATGTTGACAAAGGCAAACAAGTGGATCTTGATTCCACTAATTATGTTTTTTATGTCTCTCATGAAGAGCCAAAGAATGTACAAGAGGCACTCAATACCAAGGAGTGGTATGATGCCATGAAGCAAGAGTATGATGCATTGATCACCAACAATACTTGGGAGCTTGTGGATCCTCCTTCCAACAAGCATGTGATTGGTTGCAAGTGGGTATTTCGGATCAAGTTCAATCATGATGGCACCATCAACAAGCATAAAGCAAGATTATGTGCCAAAGGATTTGCTCAAATCCATGGTCTTGATTATGAGGAGACCTTTGCACCCGTTGCAAAGATGGTGACAATAAGAATTCTTATTTCTCTTGCTTGTTTTTTCAAGTGGAAGGTGTTCCAATTAGATGTATCCAATGCTTTTCTAAATGGTTATCTTGAGGAGGAGATCTATATGGAACAACCTCAAGGATTCATCAAGGATGAGTCCAAAGTGTGCTTGCTCTTCAAAAGTCTTTATGGACTCAAGCAAGCACCAAGATCATGGTATTCAAGACTTAACTCTTTTCTTATCTCACTAGGATTTACTCTTAGTGACTATGATCCTTCCATGTATCTAAAGTTTGTTGATAGCAATATTGTCATTCTTCTAATTTATGTTGATGACATTATTCTTTGTGGAAGTTGTATCAAGCTAGTTGATGAAACCAAGCTAGCACTTGGATGTGAGTTTAAAATGCAAGATCTAGGAGAGATACATTACATCCTAGGCCTAGAAATTGATTTTTATGAAAATCATGTCTTTATATGCCAATCTAGATATGCTCACTCTATGTTGAAAAAATTCCATATGGAAAATTCTAAGAGCATAGATACTCCAATGGAGCAAATTGTAAAAGATCCTAATAAAGGTGATGAAAGATCCTTTGAGGACATCACACTTTTTAGGAGTCTTGTAGGCTGCTTGATTTGGCTTACCACTACTAGGCCCGATCTTAGTTTTTGTGTGCACAAATTGAGTCAATTTATGCAAGATCCTAAGATCCATCATTGGAAGATGGCCAAGAGGATTCTAAGATATGTATCTTCATCTTGTGATTATGGTCTACTCTATAAAAGTGAATATCTATCCATTATTGGCTACTCGGATTCGGACTTTGCAAGTGACAAGATGGATCGAAAGTCTATTAGTGCATACACTATCTTTCTTGGAGGCAATCTAATATCTTGGCTTTCCAAAAAGCAAAATACTATATCTCTCTCTTCATATGAGGCCAAGTACAAAGCACTCACTACAACTACCAAAGAAGTGCTTTGGATCAAGAGGTTATTAAGATAGCTTAACCTAGGTCACAGATATCTGTTGAGTTTTGTTTGCCATATCCATCCACTGCATATTGTGCCATCTGATTGATACTACACTCATAACTCTGAGAACTATACAATTACCCAACTTTCAAATCCAGAGTATTTCTTAAAAAAAAACAAAACAAAACAAAGCAAAACCACAAACAACACAACATTCTAGTCTTTCCAAATGGATCGCCATTATGATCCCAATTCAGAAGACTATCCACCCGAGATGATATCACCTACTAGTGAGCAAGTCAGACATAATCAGTTCTCTCAAATGAAATCACAAGTACATGAACCTTCCACAAATCCATTCCAGAGATGGGAACCCACTAGAGCAAAAACTTCATATGATCGAGCACATTTTCATGTTGCTAAATCCTCACATGCAAGAGCTCACCTTAATGGGGATTTTGCCAACCATGGACCTTGTACTGAAAAACATACTCCAAAGCTCGATCTTCCCAAGTACGACGGTAACTTAGACCCTCAAAGATTGCTACAAGTCTTTGAGAATGCATGCAACGTTTATGGCGAAACATCTAACGATGCAATGGTCCAACTATTCTCGATGACCGTGATCGAAAAGGCATGTGAATGGTTTTTCAACCTGGATTATGAAGATAAGCTTGATTGGTCTGTCTTGAAAGAGTCCTTCATCAAACGTTTCAAACCATTTCGTTCGATTGTGTTGGAGGGTTTGCGGATCCCAAGGCAGCCCTAACCCTAGTTAATAAGTGAGAGGGATTTGGCACCCTGCGTGTGTAAGTCCAACCCAATGATCACATAGTTATTTGATTAGTTAAAAGTTAATAAAAGAACTTTAGGCCTTTTTGCGGGACTTTTAATGTCGCAGGGCCTAAATGTCAAGTTAGTGAATAAAGTTGGGTTTCCCTCCAATTTTGATGGTTCCCACACTTTTTTAAATTTGAATAAAAAGAGAGGCAAGACTGGACCAATAGGATTCAAAGGCCAGGGTCCTCCTCTCTACTATAAAAAGGGACCAACTCGAGTTGCTCCTGATGTTCACTTTCTCATTTCAATAAAGCAGATTGGTTCTCTTTAAAAATGGATTGATGAATGTCCTTGCTCTTCCTCTCTTTTCCTCCATTTCTCATGCTTTCTTTATATTTATTAATTGTTGGATTTGATCAGTATTGGGATTGCTATTTCTTATTCTTTTTGTGAGAGAGAAAAGGAGAGAGAGAAGAGTAAGTTTCTATCATTATTGTGGATTTAGGGTCAATGGATGTAGTGTTAATGCTTAGTGTTAATGGATGTTAGTGTTAGATCCTCCATTCATGTCGAAATCTAAACTATACTATCGCTCTCATGGGAACGAACCTACGCGTGACAACTAACTCCATCTCTTTGATGCTAGATTGACTAGATCTTGGATTCAGGTCAGGCAAGGAAAGAAACCCACTACAATTTTGGCGCCGTTGTCGGGGAGCTACTTACAGCATGTTTGGTTGATGGTTAGCTTGCATTAGGCATCTTGTCGTAGCATGAATACTGTTAGATCTGCATTTTAGGATTAGTTTGGGATTGATTTTGCTTGATTTGAGTGGATTTTCTTGTTTGAAATCTATTTTGATTATTGAACAGGAAAAGCTATTCAAATCACCAATCTTAAGATCCATTTGGATCTGAGATATCAGAGAAAATAATAAAAATCGGTCAAATCTGTCAAATTTGGTCAAAAAGAGGCAAAAAGAGCTCAGAATCTTTTACCCTCTTTCAGGAAACCTTCCTCGAGTTGCAAACACCTTCGGTTTTGTTTACAGAACCTTCAGTTTGAAGGGCGAAGATTAATTCCCAGCAGATTTCCAGAAACATCAGAAAAACCACCAAAAAATCACCAAAAATTATCAAAACCCTAAAAAATACAGAAAAAGAACCTTTGCCCGATTCACTGTGCTTAGATGTGATTCAGATCTATCTATTGCCAGGTCGGCGAAGAACAATACCAAAAATAGAAAGGTTTTCAGAGGATCAGTTGTCATATTGTCATATTTTTGTCAAAAAAGTTACTTTTTTGTGAAATTATCAATATTACTCTTGATCCTTCGCCAAAACCTTCGCCGAGTTTCCAGAACATTCTTTTTATAGAAAAATACTATTTTTGAGTTCGGCGAAGATTCATCTTGATCTAATCACAGAAAATCTTGATTTTTACCCTCGCCAGATTACAAAAACTATATTTTCTTGTGTCAGAAACCTTTGTCTTTTTTTCCATAGTTTTATCTGTGTCAGATCTTCCATCTGAGAAGTCGACAAAGGTTATTTTCTAAGAAATTGCCAAAAAAGTGTTCAGAGAGTTTTTATCCCAAAATAGCACTATTGAACCTTCACCAAGACAACCTTCGCCTAGAGAACCTTCGCCAGTCCTATTTTAAGTTTCTAATTTTCCAGATCAAGTCTCTGTCAAAATTTGGATCAAATCTGATATATTCTGAATTGGATTCTGAGAGATTTATTATTTTTGAGAAGTATCAATTGATCGAATTTCGGAAAGTTTGTCATCATATAGAATCAGATTCTTGAAAAGTGGAATAGAGCTAGTAGATCTAATCTCAGATAGTTTTTTTTTGAAAAAATCTATATCCAATCTCATTATTGATTTGATCTAAATTTGTAAAGATGGCTGTCCCTGGAGCTGCTCCTGGAGGTGCTCCACAGGAGGTCAATCCAATTATTGTTAGAAGAGCACCGCGATTGGATCTACCCAAATATAATGGATTAACAGATCCAGTTAGATTTCTTCAGATCTATGCTGAATCCTGTGAGGTCTATGGTGAGATTTATCCTCAAGATAAACTTAAGCTGTTTCATATGGCCTTAACAGGTGCAACACAAGATTGGTATTATAACCAAGATGAAACTGAGCGTATAGTTAGGAGGTTGTTAAACGAGCCCTTATCACACGGTTCAAACCGCGAAAGTTTATGGAAGACCCTTTAATTAAAATGGGAAAGCGGAAAATGGTTCGAGATTACATCAAAAGGGTGAAACGTCTTAGATCTGAATGTGAACCTGAGGTGATTAATGAAAATGCCATGATTATGTGATTTTTGTCAGATCTACCTAAACGGATCAGACGTGAGCTGAAACGCCATAATGAGTACGCACTTTTGCAAAATGCTATGGACAATGCAATTCGAGAGGAGGATGAAGATTCAGATGATGAGCCGAATGTCAGTATGTTGTCTTATATAGCAGGGCAGACTACTACGACATCCACCACTATTGCATCACTGAATGCCAATGCTACTGTAGAAATGATGCTCAATGAGTTCGAGAAACTTGGGAAGACCTAGCAGAATCAGATGGAAAAGTTGTAGTTGCAATTTGATGAGAAGATCAAAGCATTGGAAAATTTTCACGGAGAAGCGAACAAGGAACCTGAGAAGTTTGTAAAGACTTTTTCTACGAGAAAAAATATCTGGTGTTCTATTTGTACAGGAAATCACACAGTGAACGAGTGTCCTCAATTGAAAAAATGAATGGAAATCAGTGTTTGCCATCTATGTAATTCACCTGACCATGAGACTGCTTTTTGCAACTTCAACCCTCGGATAATTCAGCAGCGGTATGCCCAGATGGGATATCGAGATCCACAGTATGGAGAAAATCCAGCAGCAAGACTGCAAAAATCTACTCTTGGATACCCGGAACGTCTAGCTTTGCCTGCCCCACCAAAACACTCCGCTTCTCCTGCCAATTTGATGGAACCAAAACCTTACGGAAGTGCTGAGCAATGGATCTATGGTAATGATCAGGAAGGTGGTCTTTAGAACAGTATGCCATTTATGCTGCCGCTCAACAACAAGCCTCGAGAAATTGGGACAGAGCATCACTTGGATGCTTTGCATGTGGAGACAATCACAGAGTTGCAGAATGCCCATATAAAGGAAAATTTGTACCATTCTGTCGTGATTGTGGATATGGGCATTGCTATAAAGACTGTCCAGCAAGACCGAAGCCACCACCAGCTACAACACCTGTAAATTTGATAGCAATCAAGCAAGGATTAGTAGCTCAAAATAAACCAAGTGCACCCTTGATGGTGGTCACCAAAGCACAAAAGCAAAAAGAACCAGTAGTGGATCCAGTACCTGCTGATTCTATTCCATTGAACGATACACCAACAGCATCGGGAGTCTATCAAAATCTTAATGCAGAAAAACGAAGATATCAGGATATGAGACAGTGGATTAAACATCTGCAAGAAGAAGAGGAACTTGAAGCTGCTAAAGTAACAGCTGAAGTTCGGTCTTCACCATTGCAGCCTCCAAGAAATTTACGTACAGATATGAATGATTAATTACATCATCACGAAGTACCCTTCAAGATGACTGAACCAAAAGCACCGCATATAAAATTACTCATGTACCAGATCCAATTGAGGATGATCTCATACCAGTAAGGCATGCCTTAACTTATGATGGCAATGCAGAACTTACGGATGAACAGATTCTACATCATATGGATTCGACCATATTTGGAGTGCGTAATGTTCTTGATGAACCAACAATCAAATCGCCCAAAGCAGTTATACTGAAGGGAGACAGGATCACAAGTTTGATGACGAAGAAACAAGCAAAGCAACATTATAAGACGGTCCTAAAATGGAAAAATCTTCCTCAAAGGATTGATTAAAAAAAAGTGCCACCTCTATTGGATAAAGGCAAAGGAAAAGTCAAGAATGATTCTTCAAATCAGATTTCCAACAAGACATCATCATCTAGGAAGTCTTCACCTGTGAAAAAACATTTATCATCCCGAAAGTCATCACCTCCATGGTCAATTCCTGCTAAGAAGACTAAACGAAGATCCAAGACAAGTCCTTTCAAAAAAGAACAAGCAAATGTAGTCCAGCATGATATGCCAGAGCATTTTAAACATTATACACTGGATGATGTGGATATCATGTTACCTAAAGCACATCATGATCTGAAGAACACATGCCAGAATCTAAAGAGGTTTACGATGGCCCAGCTAGGACGCATCCAATGAATCTTGCAGAACCAGGAGAATCGGAAAAGATTGTACAAGTGGGATCACAACTTACTCCTGAACAATATCAAGCACTCCGTTTGCTACTTATTAAGTATCAAGATTGCTTTGCATGGACTTATCAAGATTTGAAGGGTATTCCGACATCAGTCATTGAACATACCATACCTTTGGTACCTGATGCAGTACCAAAGGTTACAAAGTTCTATCGATGTAATCCTAATGTGGCAGATCTGATAAAGAAAGAACTTCAGAGATTGCTTGATGCCGATTTCATTTATGGGATCGAGCATACCGAATGGATTTCACCGATTGTCATTGTTCCTAAGAAAAATGGGAAATTGCGAATCTGTGTGAATCTCAAGCATTGAATAAAGTGACCCGGAAGGATCACTTTCTGTTACCTTTTATTGAAAGCATTTTGGATCGCCTTGCTAGAGCGAAAGCTTATAGTTTCCTGGATGGATTTCGTGGTTACAACCAGGTTAAGATTGCACCTGCCGATCGGCACAAAACTGCTTTTGCAACAGAATGGGACACCTATGCTTACAAAGTAATGTCGTTTGGACTCTGTAATACACCAAGTTCATTCCAAAGAGTAATGCAATTTGCCTTTTAAGATTATCCGCATAAATTCCTTGAAATTTACTTGGACGACTTGGGAGTTCATAGTACAGATACAGACCACCTGGATCGATTGAAGGAAGTCTTTGAAAGATGTCGCAAATATCAGATTTCTCTAAATCCAGAAAAATACCAGATATGGGTTTTGCACGGAGTTGTGCTTGGACATGTGATATCAAGACATGGTATTGCCACCAATTATTCTAAGATCAAAGTTATTGTGGAATTGCCACCGCCAACAACAATTCAAGGAGTTTATGTGTTTATAGGTCGTGCAAACTACTATCGAATTTTTATTATCTTCCTTGCGAAATTAGCACGACCTATATACAAATTAACTATTGTTCCTATTTGGACAGTAGAGGCGTTAGAGGCCTTTGAAAATTTAAAAAAACATTATCTTCAGCACCAATACTGCGTTTGCCATATTGGACATTAGAGTTTCATGTTCATACGGATGCCTCAAAATACGCCATTGGATCAATTTTGATGCAGCCAGGTGACTATAAGAAGGACTATCCTATACGATTTGCAAGCAGACAGCTTACAGATCCAGAGAAGATTTTTCAACAACAAAATGTGAAGTGCTAGCCATGATTTTTTTTGTTCGGAATTTCGTCACTACCTCATGGAAATGCACTTTGCATTTTATACGGATCATCAACCGTTACTTCTTTTGCAATCCGATTGTTGGTGGCCTACGTTTCATAAGGACACAGAAAATTTTATTCAGACATGTGATGTCTGCCAGTGAGCACGACGGCCTACTCGACAAAATTATGAACCCTTACATCTGGTTTTATTGTAAGCACCATTTGAAAAATGGGGACTGGATTATGTTGGTCCTATTCATCCTGCTGCGCAAGGATCTCAGGCCCGATACATTATCGTCGCAACTGACTATATGACCAAGTGGGTTGAAGCCAAAGCTGTCAAAGTGGCTGATGCAAAGTCTACGGCCAAGTTTCTATATGAAAATATTATAATCAGATTTGGATGTTTGATTGAAATTGTCAGTGATCGGGGTACACACTTTGTTAATCAAACAATAAAGTGTTTACTAGAAGATTTTTTTGTTATACACAGATTTAGTACTCCCTATTATCCCAGAGGGAATGGCCAAGCTGAATCTTCCAATAAGATTCTCTACACCATTATGACAAAGACAGTTGAAGCGAGTCGGTCTGATTGGAAACATAAACTATATGCAGCATTATGGGCATTCAGAACCGCTTAAAGTGTATTTATTTTTTAGATTAGCAAGTCATTGTCATAGTCACCATCCTTATGACAATACCACCCATTGTAAGCATTTTATCTCCTCAATGTTTACTTCTCTTTTTAATGTTTCTAACAAGAAGCAATGAAGTCGCAATCTCACAACCCAAACGGGTGAAGATAATTATAGTATTTCCTACTTCATATGGATCAATTTCATTGAAGCCATATGAAAGCAAGAAACAGTTTGATGACTTCTACTATATCAATAACACTAGACAAAAGGTAGACCACACTGTATCTATCCACAATGGATCCAATTTTATTGATTGTGAATTGAGTTTCCTAAATCCCACTATGCAGCTTAAAAAACTATATGTGACTTAAAGTGAAACCTATAGTTCTAAATGAAATCTCATGTTCCACTAGTTATTTTTTCTGTTACAGATGCATGTGGGTGAGTGCATTTTCCTTCAATTCAGAGGATTGATTAAAAGTTGCATTGCTAGTATTTGTACTCTCTCTTTTTTTTGTACAAGTTCAATATTTTGTGTTGGTGATGTACTATACTATTATGGATATGTTTTGGAATGTCTACTTTTTTTGTAAATTTTGAAATAGATGCACCCACTCATGATCCAGAGAGAGGAAGCTCCTCAAACTCCAAAAACATTTGGCAAGATACATGCCTAAAGGAGATGTAATCCATGATTTATATTGTCGATGTTATACATGGCATCATGAACTAATTGCTCTAGTGTATGGATCACTTTAGTTGCACCTTCCCATGTGGTACATGCATTGATGTAAGGTATTATTTTGAAGAATATATCATTTTTCAATTCCAAAAGTAGCCTAATTCTACTTTACATTTACTTTGCAGCTATTTATTTTTTAATTGTAGTACGTGACAACTATCATGCACTATTTCAAAGCTTGCAAATAAAAGTACAAATATTCCATAAATCGTTGAACAAAATTATACACCCAACAAAAAAATATCAAGCTTGACTCGAAAATTTTGAATAACATAGGTATGAGCAGAACCTGCTTTTAAAAACTCCAATGGTCTTGAGGAATATACATTGCTACAATTTGTAGATATGTGTGTGGTATCCATAACCACACTAGGAATACCTAATGAATCATATAGTGCATCTCTTGATTTTGAGGCTTGGTTAGCAAGTATAAGTGCGCGCGTGCGCGCGTGCGCACACACACATGTGAAAATTGTCAACATTTCCTAGCTAGTTTGAGGCCTAAATTGGCTAAAATTGTAAATAGTTTTGGTTCTGGAGTTTTGCACGTGTGAACCAGGCCACAATGTTTTTATTTACTGTATTTTTTCAGTATGATGAAGTGTCAAACTTCATACCCTTCAAAATGAGACCATTTTGATGTATTTTGGTCATATAAGCCATTTTTAGCTATTTTTCCTATATAGGGAATATCTAGGGTCAAGTACCTTCTAGAGAGAGGAGAGAGAGTCATCTTCCTCATCCATAAATAGTAGGGAAGTCGTGGAGAACAGGTTGGAGAAACCTTTTGTATGCTTCATTGAGATCAATAGATCATTGTCATTGTTTCTTCCTCCATTGAGAGCATTGTTGTGTGTATTGTCTTCAAGATATTGTGTATGATCTTAGGTGCTTTCCAAAAGTGATAGGCTGATGTATTATGGACTGTATAATGCTATTTTGGGCCGCACTTGATGTTTATGGAAGTTTCCATTTGTGATAAATGCTTTTTGATCAAGTTCTTTGCATTCTAGGTAGCATAGAATGTGTTGCCAATTCCTAGCTTATGTAGTTTGGAGTGCAAGCATTCAAGCCAATGATCTTGGAGTTTAGATCCACTTAGGATCTGTATTTTTCACATGGTATCAGAGCTGGTTGGCTTCTATTTACAGTAAGTATTCCATTTTTGGTGATATTTGGATGTTTGATCAAGTTCTAGCATGATTTTGCATTGCTTTGTTGATCAAATCTTACTAACCTTTGTTTTGTGAGTTGAACTTGTGGATCAAAAGCATATTTCAGGTCTATTGAAGATCAGAGGCTGAAAAGAAACTATTTTGGATCAGATCATAACACCTAATCATTTGTGATTGTGAGGCTTGTGCATATTCAATACTAACAATGTTCTTTTCAATCCTATTGTTGACAATCTCCATTCTTGGATGAACACTCTCCTTAAGTGGATGAAACTTCTCCTTAAGTGGATGACAAATGCTCTTTTGAGTGAGTTGTAATTCTCCTAAAGGCTGAGCAAAGCTCCCATTTGGATGAAAGATCCCCTTTTTTGGGTGAACATATTGTAAGCTCCATTGTGAAGAGCATATTGTAAAGATTGTCATCAATTTTGGCATAATTTTTGGTGTACTTTGTTGAGCATGTAAGTAACTCTCCTTATGTAATTTGATTGGAGCATTTGCTGGAAGGTGTTAACCATTATGCAAGTGTGTTTTCAGGTTCTTAACAGGTTGAGGAACATTCTCATGTGAAGTGATCTTAGATCTACATCTAAACACCAAGATTTGACAAGATAGTGAAGCTAGTCTTGTGATTCACTAAGTGTACTCATTCATTCACCTCTAAATCTTGTATTTATCACTTGATGGAGTTTATAAACTTTTAGAAGTGTGGTTTACATGTGGTTTTACAGGTTGAATCAATATCTTAGTGTGTTGAACATATGTTGATCAAGTTTGTTCATTACTAGGTAATCTTGGCATCCTAGTTTTGGGTATTTTCTAAGAATGCAAGTAACTCTTCACACCATAACTTGATTTGGTCACTTGCTGGAAAGTTTGAGAGCTTAAGCAAGAGTGTGTTCAGGTTGGTTTGATTTTGTAATCCATTCTTAGTGTGTTCAAAGTGTTGCATGTGTTTCATGTGAAAATTGTCAACATTTCCTAGCTAGTTTGAGGCCTAAATTGGCTAAAATTGTAAATAGTTTTGGTTCTGGAGTTTTGCACGTGTGAACCAGGCCACAATGTTTTTATTTACTGTATTTTTTCAGTATGATGAAGTGTCAAACTTCATACCCTTCAAAATGAGACCATTTTGATGTATTTTGGTCATATAAGCCATTTTTAGCTATTTTTCCTATATAGGGAATATCTAGGGTCAAGTACCTTCTAGAGAGAGGAGAGAGAGTCATCTTCCTCATCCATAAATAGTAGGGAAGTCGTGGAGAACAGGTTGGAGAAACCTTTTGTATGCTTCATTGAGATCAATAGATCATTGTCATTGTTTCTTCCTCCATTGAGAGCATTGTTGTGTGTATTGTCTTCAAGCTATTGTGTATGATCTTAGGTGCTTTCCAAAAGTGATAGGCTGATGTATTATGGACTGTATAATGCTATTTTGGGCCGCACTTGATGTTTATGGAAGTTTCCATTTGTGATAAATGCTTTTTGATCAAGTTCTTTGCATTCTAGGTAGCATAGAATGTGTTGCCAATTCCTAGCTTATGTAGTTTGGAGTGCAAGCATTCAAGCCAATGATCTTGGAGTTTAGATCCACTTAGGATCTGTATTTTTCACATGGTATCAGAGCTGGTTGGCTTCTATTTACAGTAAGTATTCCATTTTTGGTGATATTTGGATGTTTGATCAAGTTCTAGCATGATTTTGCATTGCTTTGTTGATCAAATCTTACTAACCTTTGTTTTGTGAGTTGAACTTGTGGATCAAAAGCATATTTCAGGTCTATTGAAGATCAGAGGCTGAAAAGAAACTATTTTGGATCAGATCATAACACCTAATCATTTGTGATTGTGAGGCTTGTGCATATTCAATACTAACAATGTTCTTTTCAATCCTATTGTTGACAATCTCCATTCTTGGATGAACACTCTCCTTAAGTGGATGAAACTTCTCCTTAAGTGGATGACAAATGCTCTTTTGAGTGAGTTGTAATTCTCCTAAAGGCTGAGCAAAGCTCCCATTTGGATGAAAGATCCCCTTTTTTGGGTGAACATATTGTAAGCTCCATTGTGAAGAGCATATTGTAAAGATTGTCATCAATTTTGGCATAAATTTTGGTGTACTTTGTTGAGCATGTAAGTAACTCTCCTTATGTAATTTGATTGGAGCATTTGCTGGAAGGTGTTAACCATTATGCAAGTGTGTTTTCAGGTTCTTAACAGGTTGAGGAACATTCTCATGTGAAGTGATCTTAGATCTACATCTAAACACCAAGATTTGACAAGATAGTGAAGCTAGTCTTGTGATTCACTAAGTGTGCTCATTCATTCACCTCTAAATCTTGTATTTATCACTTGATGGAGTTTATAAACTTTTAGAAGTGTGGTTTACATGTGGTTTTACAGGTTGAATCAATATCTTAGTGTGTTGATCATATGTTGATCAAGTTTGTTCATTACTAGGTAATCTTGGCATCCTAGTTTTGGGTATTTTCTAAGAATGCAAGTAACTTTTCACACCATAACTTGATTTGGTCACTTGCTGGAAAGTTTGAGAGCTTAAGCAAGAGTGTGTTCAGGTTGGTTTGATTTTGTAATCCATTCTTAGTGTGTGCAAAGTGTTGCATGTGTTTCAATCTTCCTTTCTATGCTTGGAAACCATCTAGGTTCAAGATAGAAGTGTTTTAGGGTCCTAAATCTTCATAGATCTCTTTATCTATCATTTGTTGAGAGAAAAGTGAGTGCTAAGTGCTTTAGGACAGAACCTAAAAGTTGAAGAAACATTAGAATCATGGCTTCCAATGGTGGGATCATGCTAGAGTCTAGTGAAAGGTTGAGTTCATCAAACTACTCTACTTGGAAAGTGAGGATGGAGTCCTTACTTGAGTTGAATGAACTCATGGACATAGTTGCAGAAATTGAAGAGAGACCTCTCACACTTCAAGAGCAACAAAGGTTTGATAAGAAGGCCAAAAGGGCTCTTCATATCATTAAAATGAATGTTACAAATGAACTTCTCAAGGAAGTTGGAAAGTGTCAAAGTGCAAGTGAGGCATGGAATGCCTTAAAGAAGCTCTTTGAATCAAAGTCCACATCTAGGGTATTGACCCTAAGGAGACAAATATTTTCTAGTAGGCAAAGAGAGGGTGAAAGTGCTCATGCATTTATCTTGAGAGTTAAGTCCCTAAGTGATGATTTAGCATGCATTGATGAGAACATAAAAGATGGTGAAATAGTCCAAGTTATGTTGAATGGTTTGCTAAATGAACATGCTAACCTTGTGCAAAGTTTTGCCATTCAAAGAGTCTTGCCAAGTGTGGTTGACTTGCAAGAAATCTTATTGGCTGAAGAACATAGGTTGCAATCAAAGCTTGATGGTGCATCCTTGCAAGGTGGAGGTGAAGAGGCTTTCTTCACAAAAGGCAAATTCAAGGGCAAAGGTAAAGGCAAAGGGAAATGGTCCAAAGGTGGTAACTTTGATCATGATGATCACTCTTCCTCTTCCTCTTCTACTAAGAACAATAAGTCAAAGTTCAAGTGCTTTTATTGTGGGATAAAAGGTCATTTTGCAAATGAATGTTATAAGAAGAAAAGAGAGCAAGGAGAGAGGCAAGGAAATCTTACAATAGATGAGGAAGAACATAACACATGTGAATCACTTGTTATGACTTCAAGTTTGTTAGCCAACATAGATGATAATGATCCTTGGTGGATTGATAGTGGAGCCTCATCTCACATGACAAGACATAAGGAATACTTTACATCCTTATTGTCTTATGAGGGAGAAGGTAACATCATCTACACTGCAAATGATGGTCAATGTGACATCAAAGGCATAGGCACTATTCCTATTTCCCTTTCAACAAATAGGAAAGCAAATCTTGAAAATGTCTTGTACATTCCTTCAATCACTAAGAATTTGCTTAGTGTAAGTCAAATGATTGACAAAGGACTTGATGTGGAGTTCATTGGAGATGCATGTTTGATAAGTAAATGTGGATCCTTGATTGCTCAAGGTAGGAGGCATGGTAAACTTTTCAAGCTTGATGCATGTGTGATCTCTAATCATGAAGGATGTATGGCTAGGGAGCAATTGACAAACCAAGAAGTTTGGCACAAGAGGTTGGGCCATCCCAACTTCAAATCTTTGGAGGTAATGGCAAAGAAAGAGCTTGTTCTTGGTCTCCCTAAAAGTCTTGTTGCAAACAATAGTGTTTGTGAACATTGTGCCTTGTCCAAATCTCATAGACTTGCTTATTCTAGATCTACTTCTAGATCTAAAGAAGCTTTTCAACTTGTGCATTCTGATATTCATTCTTCTAGTACAACTAGCAATGGTGGGGCAAAGATGTATGCAACTTTCATTGATGACTTTAGTAGGTATACTTGGATCTATCTTCTTAAAAGTAAGGATGAAGTGTTTGCTGCATTTGTCAAGTTCAAGAATGAAATGGAAAACCAATTCAATACAAAGATCAAATGCTTAAGATCTGATAATGGAGGGGAATACACCTCAAATAGGTTCAAAGACTTTTGTATAGCACATGGGATTAAGAGGGAGATGTCTAGTCCTAGGACTCCACAACAGAATGGAGTGGCCGAGAGGAAGAATAGAACCCTTTGTGAATGTGCCAAGGCAATGAGACTACATGCTAATCTTGCTAAGTCTTTTTGGGGGGAAGCTTTAGCATGTGCTAACTATCTATGTAATAGATGGACAAGTGCTTCCTTGGATGGTAAAACTCCTCATGAGGTTCTTTATGGTAGAAGGCCGAGTGTCAAGCATTGTAGGATCTTTGGATGTACATGTTTTGTCAATATCACACTTGATGATAGAACTAAAGAAGATCCTTCATCAAAGAAGGGTGTGTTTGTTGGCTATAGTGAAGTAAGCAAGGCTTACAAAGTGTACATTCCTTCTACAAAGAAAGTTGTCATAAGTAGGGATGTCATCTTTCATGAAGAGAATGTTTCCAATGTTGTTGATGTTGATGTTGATGTGCCTACTAATCATCATGATGTGCAAGATGTCTTGGATGAAGATGGAGATGCCACTCCAAAGCAAACTTCAAGGAAGACTCAAAGGCAAAGGGCTAAGCCATCAAGGCTAACCTATGATGAAAAAGGAAAGCAAGTGGTGGACAACTCTAACTTTGCTTTTCTTACCTCTTTTGATGAACCAACTTGTGTAGGTGAAGCAATTCAAAAGAAGGAATGGATCCAAGCCATGGATCATGAGCATCAAGCACTCATCAAAAGCAACACATGGAGGTTGGTAAAGCTTCCAAAGGACAAGAAGGCAATTGGTTGTAAGTGGATCTTCAAGATCAAGACAAATCAAGATGGATCAATCAACAAGTACAAGGCAAGGTTGGTGGCAAAGGGGTATGCTCAAGAATATGGTATTGACTATGATGAGACCTTTGCACCCGTGGCAAAGATGGTAACTATTCGAATCCTAATCTCTCTTGCAACTCTTTATGATTGGGATATGTGGCAAATGGATGTTACTAATGCCTTCTTGAATGGTGATCTTGAAGAAGATATTTACATGGAGCAACTCGAGGGCTATGTTTCACATGATGAGCCTAATCATGTGTGCTATCTCCAAAAGAGTTTGTATGGGCTAAAGCAAGCACCAAGGAGTTGGTATGCTAAGCTCAATTCCTTCTTACTTTCTCAAAACTTTGTTATGAGTGAGTATGATCATTCTCTCTACTTTAGATTGAATGAAAATGATATCACTTTACTTTTGATCTATGTTGATGACATTATCTTAAGTGGTGGTAACAATCTAGATATAGATGAAATCAAGATGGCACTCAAAAGAGAGTTTGAAATTCAAGATCTTGGTAAACTTCATTATATCTTAGGAATAGAGATTATTAGAACTTCTAAATCTACATTCATATGTCAAGAAAAGTATGTTAACTCTATTCTAAAAAGGTTTCATATGGAAGATTGTAAAGTTGTTTCTACTCCTATGGAATCAAATGTAAAGCTAACTACAAGAAGTAATGAAAGATCCTTCAAGGACATTACTCTCTATAGAAAGCTAATAGGATCTCTTATATGGTTAACCATCACAAGACCTGATCTAAGCTTTGTGGTTGGTAAACTAAGTCAATTTATGCAAGATCCTAGTGAGGCTCATTGGAAGCTAGGAAAGAGAGTACTTAGATACATCTCGGGATCTAGAGATTTTGGCATCTTGTATGAAGGTACTACACCTAACCTTTGTGGATTTTCAGATTCAGATTTTGCAGGTGATCAAATGGATAGGAAGTCAACAAGTGCCTTTGCAATCTATCTTGGAGATGGAGTGGTCTCATGGCTATCAAAGAAGCAACCAACTATCTCTCTATCTTCCACCGAAGCCGAGTACAAGGCATTAACAACATGCACCAAGGAGATTCTTTGGATCAAGAGGATGTTATTGGATCTTCACTTGCTGGAACCAGAGAAGACTCCAATCATACTTTGTGATAACCTTTCAGCCCAAAGCTTGGCAAGCAATCCTGTTTTTCATGCAAGGAGCAAGCACATTGAGATTGCTCACCATTTTGTGAGAGATCAAGTCATTGCCAAAGAGGTGGAGCTTCAACATGTCTCTTCAAAGGAGTGTGTGGCTGATATCTTCACCAAACCATTGGGAAAGGACCTATATTTAATGCATAGATCTAATCTTGGAATGTGCTCAAAGACTATGTTGAAACTAGCATCCAATGTTGAAGAGGGAGTGTGAAAATTGTCAACATTTCCTAGCTAGTTTGAGGCCTAAATTGGCTAAAATTGTAAATAGTTTTGGTTCTGGAGTTTTGCACGTGTGAACCAGGCCACAATGTTTTTATTTACTGTATTTTTTCAGTATGATGAAGTGTCAAACTTCATACCCTTCAAAATGAGACCATTTTGATGTATTTTGGTCATATAAGCCATTTTTAGCTATTTTTCCTATATAGGGAATATCTAGGGTCAAGTACCTTCTAGAGAGAGGAGAGAGAGTCATCTTCCTCATCCATAAATAGTAGGGAAGTCGTGGAGAACAGGTTGGAGAAACCTTTTGTATGCTTCATTGAGATCAATAGATCATTGTCATTGTTTCTTCCTCCATTGAGAGCATTGTTGTGTGTATTGTCTTCAAGCTATTGTGTATGATCTTAGGTGCTTTCCAAAAGTGATAGGCTGATGTATTATGGACTGTATAATGCTATTTTGGGCCGCACTTGATGTTTATGGAAGTTTCCATTTGTGATAAATGCTTTTTGATCAAGTTCTTTGCATTCTAGGTAGCATAGAATGTGTTGCCAATTCCTAGCTTATGTAGTTTGGAGTGCAAGCATTCAAGCCAATGATCTTGGAGTTTAGATCCACTTAGGATCTGTATTTTTCACAACACACACACACACACACACACACACGTTAATCTATCAATAACATACAAATTCTCATGTTTGTACTTCTGTTTGTCTGATACAACCCATAGTTGGAGAAAGAAAAATCCATGTAAACTAAGTGACAAAGAAACAAGTTGAAGTTGATGCTTGACATTTTTTTGAGATATGGATGCAGAAATATGTGCAGAAGTAATATAGAATCTTCAAGGTTCATAAAGGGGTATGTAAAAAGTGATTGACTTAGACCTATGATGTAAGTTGGTGGACATACATATGGCCACAATACCAAAGAGACCATGACCAGCTTTTATCTACGTGAACTTATTCAAAAAACTTTAAACTATGTATTATGTGTGAACTTTTATAAGTTTTTAAATAGTAGTGTCATGTTTCAAGGATGCAAGTCAAATGATGATAAGTATTCATTCATGCATCCACAAAAGTTTGTATGGATTTGATTGTCCTTCAAGTTTAGCATTCATTGCAACTTTGTATAAAAAATGCATTCTCATAGTAAGTGAAGAGAAGCTGTATTTGGCAAGGATTGCATAAATTAGAATATAAAATAGCACAAAACAACATGAGCGAACAAAAAAAGATCAATTTACAATATCCTAGTCCACACTCAAAGTGCACAAAACCTTGCTATCAATTGAAAAAAATGTACAAAATCCTATCAAATATTAATGCCATAGAAAGCCATTAGAAAAACTTTCCAAACAAATGCATGCAAACTACCCAAAAAGCAACATACAAAATCTAGGAATCACCAAAGAAACTAACAAAAATATTGTAAACGTCCGAGCACCATATGAGATCCTAGCAAACACCTTAGAAAAAACTTTCCAAAAGAAGAATAACTATGAATTATACCAACAGGTATGACACACTACCTGTAGAAATGTAGGAACTCCCTTTCAATTAGCAATGAGAACACAAAAAATGAATAGCAAAAAAAGAAAGACGAGGACCAACTAAAAAGACCAAGTCTGTTATGTATAGCATGTTTCATATGGACATCTAGATGTCAACTAATCAATCAAAGTTCGTGGCATCAATTTTGCACATGGTAATTCTTATGACTACTGTGGTCACAATTGAGACCTAACATTAATTTGACTCATCATTTTGATTGATCATTCACAAATTTAAGATTTTACCCTACCAATTTATATGGTAACCGATCCATTTAAACTTGATATAAATTGTCTTGTTTTTACCAAGAGATAAGTTTGAACATGGAGATTTAGGGCTGGTGTTTTTTAGTGTTAGATCAACATTGTAGCATGTTTAGTATTAAGAATCTAAGATTTATTCTCATGGGAACAAACTTCTATGTGACATGTTAGAATCTTCTTCATATCTTTATTGCTTTTCATTTGCTTAGAGTTAGGGTTTGAGGGTGGACAAGAAAAGTCCCTATAGAATCTTATTGGCACATTCATCTTGATGCAATGAAGTGCCATTCTAGATCTCTTCTTGAAGGATTTGAGGCTCCTCCTTAATCCTTGTCACTATATTTATCAGGTCTTGAAGTACTAGAATTGATTCCATCCTAACTTTCTAGATGAAATAGTTAAACGAAATTAATCTTTCACTTGCTTATAAAAGAAAGAATTTAATTGATGTCATTCTAAAGCAAGGATTGTGCACTAATTACACACATGTGAGTAAAGATCAAAATTAATGTTGTTAGTCCTTGCAACCTAACAATGATGTAAACTCAAGATTAGCAAAATCCACTAAGGCCTTGATCACTCAAAATGAATACTCACCACCAATGTCAAGAATCTTGGAAATGATTGGCTTTTCCAAAATCACTAAGAAATGGACATTAATAATGAGACTCAAAGCATTAATTTCAAATTAAATCACCGCTAATAGATTCACTCAAGTTTAAAGCTCTTATCCTAAGAGTTGGAATGGATTTGAATTGACTACTTTCAGTCTTTTCTCTTACTTGACAAAAATGAGATTTACAAGCAATATGGAACTTTGACACTTAGTCAATTGATGAGTAAGGATCTAAATCTGAGAATCACTAGGTCTAGTATTCAATACGGGCCTAAATATCATATTAGAACTCACAAATGGATGGTTGGAATTCCTTAAATTTAGTTGCATTCAATTCTATGCTTCAAGCTCTTGATTCTAGAAGAGCACTTAGCCACAAGGCATCAAATCTTTCTAATTTGGTACCATCTCAAACTTTAGGTTCCATCTTAGTTTCTAAGCCACTCATATAGTAGGCTAGTCGGCTTAAGCCTCTTGAAACTAAAACTACTTGAATAATGATTAAAAACAAGAATAGAGGCCTAAGATCCCATTGAGATTGATTGTAGCCTCAAAATAAAAAAAATTTACACTTTGAAACTTACTTTTTGTGATCAAAATGAGTGAATGCTTGGATATAGCTCTGATTCAAGCTAATGTGTTGTCTAGATTTGGACAACTCTCTCTCAAGGATGAAGGAGATGCAAAAGCTCTTTCCACACATAGAAAGTTGTGTCAAAAATGGTGAACTTATGCAACTTTGTCGCAGCACGAACAAGAAACAAAGGTCAAATGAGAACAATTCGCAAAAGTCAACATCCCTTGACTCGAAGCATGAACAATTCACGAATCATTCGTGAATTGTAAACACACCTCCAGGACCGCAAACCTCAAAGGGACGCAAAACAAAAGACTACGAAAGAAACGAAAAGAATGAAGACGGAAGATTACGAAACAAACGAAGATGAATCTTTCATGATGCCAGCTGGCAGCTCAACGGGATTGGAGTCATAGACTTCACACCTAGGTGAAACGAGAGGCAACAACGGAGACTAACTGATTAGTTGATTAGCGTTAACTAGTCTTGTGATTTCTGCGTCTAGCCATCTTGTAAACTCCACACTGTGGAAGTATAAACTATCCTCTCTGGATCATAAACTATGTGTGAAAAAGATCTGAATAGATAGAATTTTCTGTAAGAGACAGAGAGAGAGAGTTAGGTAGCGAATAGAGCAGAAAAGAAAATTACTAGAAACAATAGAGCTGTGCATGAAAGTCTACCAATGAGCAAAACACAGCGAAAGAGTAGAGCATTAGGCCGTCAACGAGTGAGACACTGATGATCTTGTTCTAAAAATTAAACTGATAATACAGTCGCTCTATTTTCGTGCATCTCCTTGTCTTGTGTCGTTTGTCTTAATTGTTAGAGTGAAATGTGTTCTGTGATGTGCAGTCGCGTGTCTAGGATCATGTGAAGCTTCTGTGCAAAAGAAAATTTAAAGACACAGAATTGTTTGCAAATACTAAATGAAAATGAAAAGAAATAGTTTTGCTTCGCTTTCGCGAAATTGAATAGTGTTTTCTGCTTTCGCGACATGGTATTAGAGCACACATGTTATCACTACTAATATCCCAGCAGTGATTCTTCTAAACAACACAATATGGCTACAACCAACCAGACAAGAGTGGCAATCATTCTCGATGGCGCAAATTATAGAATCTGGAAATTCAAAATCAAAACACTTCTGAAGGGTGAAGGCATCTGGTCGGTGACCGAACTCTCAGAGGTGCAACCTCCAGAGGGAGACCCGAGGAGAGCTAAATGGATCAAAAAAGATGAGCGCACAATGGCGATCATCGTTCTGTCCATAAATGAAGATCCACTCATGTAGATTGAAGACTGCAAAAGCAGCCTTGCAGCGTGGAAAAGATTAAAACAGAACTATGAAGTGAGGACTGCAGTTTCAGTCATGCACCTTCACAATCAGCTGCAATCCATACGATGGGATGTCAACTAGTTGGATCAACATGTTGAGAAGATCAAAACAATCTTTGCTCAACTCACTGCATCATGACATGAGCACCAGGTCCCAGCACCACAACAACTGATGTACTTCATGAAATCTCTACCGACATCCTATCAGCCACTGAGAATGCTCATACTGAGTCTATTAGATATGACATTTGACAATGAGAGACGACGAGAGACGAAGGAGAGGGAAGCAGTGATAAAGAGAAGGCTCTTTTCATGAAAGGAAAGAAGAAAAACAAGAACAAGCCAAGATTTGAGAAGACGAAGTCCTCGAATCAACAATCTTTTTCCTACGATCACTACCACAAACCAGGCCATACGACCAACAAATACTGGTTCAATCCAGCAATACCTTACATGCACTATAAGAAGAAAGGGCATTCTGCATATGATTGTAGATTCAACCCAAAAAGAAAGAACAAAGCTTTAAAAGCTAATGTTGTAGAGTCATCAAAAGATGCTGACAGAGGTGACGAAGCTTTCACGATACTCGATGAAGCTTCAATGAGCTACACTGAACACGACTACGATGTAGTCATTGATTCAGGAGCAACATCTCACATAACCTGCAACAAGAAGATATTGATCGACTTCAGAGAGCTCGAAAACAATAGAGCAGTGATTCTAGGTGATGGGAGCAGACACGATGTCAAAGGCATTGGCACTCTACAGCTACGGACACTGTCAGGCCAAGCAGAGCTGCCAAGAGCACTCTATGTGCCCTCACTCAGAAAAGATCTGCTATCTCCGTCTCCATACCAAGACCTTGGTGCCTGTTTCACTCCATATAGACTTTTGAGCAAAAGACAAACTTTTGACTCATCGCCTTCCTTCCGAAAACCCTGGAGGCTGCTCCATGTAAATCTCCTCCTCAAGGTAACCATTGAGAAATGCATTAGAAATATCAAGTTGGAACATACTCCTTTTGTAAAAACATGCAAGAGATATGAAAAGAAGCTTCATTTCATCCTATGTTTGATGTCTAATCAAGTTCTTATTGAGTTTGTATCTCTTTCATTAATTAGATGCTGATTTTTCTATGATGCAAATGTTGTAAATTGTGTTGACTTTCATACCAAAGATCAAGAGGAAGACTTTGGATCTTAGTGATTTATATTTCTTCACAATCCAAGCCATACTATCCCCAAGGACATCCCACAAAGGCCGTTAGGAGTCCAAGCACCTTGTAGCTTGGGCAAATCCATGCCATACAAGCCCACATCAGTCAAACCTAAACCAAATATATAGCCCACCTTCAATAGCTACTTCTAGTTTTATGAATCCATACCTTGCCTTTAGTGTCGTAAACCTATTCTCATCAAGAAATGTAAGTTTTTCGGGATCATATAATTGCAAACAATCATTCTTAACATATCTAGAAGTCCCTCATGTGTACATATATCTTATTGTACTATTAAGTGAGAATACCATCCATATCGATGTTAAATCGCTTTGTACCTAGATATGAGACGACGCCGTCTCCTGCGAGCTACCCATCTCCAATAGCTTAAGCGAAAAAACTCTCCTTATGTACTAAAAATTTCAAACAAAAAAAAACCAGATTAATGGTGGTGTAGCTTCCTTACTAGACTATCACATTTCAAGAAAGGTAATAGGATCAGTCAAGCATGATTCATCTTCACAAGCATTTTTAGTGTCATCACATGCCAAAGAACCATTCCATATTAGCTCATCAATTAAATTCCATCACATGCTAAAAAGCATTTGACACTTTGGTTATCCTTGTGCTCACAGCTACAACTAATTTCAGTGCCTCATAGATGCTTTTTTAGTCATGCCACAAACAATCGCATGCATTGATAGTATCCATAAGAAACCACATAACATGTCCATTAGTAGTATCAAAGAATAATTACGAGACAAACTAAGAGTTTGTAGGGAGGCCATTTGTAATTACTTATGAGCAGAACATGGATCAAGTATCAAATGCAATAATATATGCAACTGGTGTGTGTTTTAATAAACAACACAACAGGTATATGGGAGGTCCATCGCATTTCAGGATGGCGGCCAACTGTATATTATGCATGGTACAATAAGTGATCATTGTAAATGTGTGTAGCCACAAAAAGTACTTGCCAAAATGTGATGAACTGGCCATAAGCAGATCGTTGGCCAGTGGCCCACATGCCATACAAAAAGGTATAACCAAAAAGTGCCATACCGTGATTAGACAACATGTGGTTGTTCAGTGTCCATAGATTATTCAATAGAAGCAATTTAAAGTAACACACCTGAAGCGTTGATGCCAAAATGCTCTTGAGGGAGTGCCCAATTGTAGTTACTTCCAATGTACTTTCTTAGGCAAGAATACTATACCAATCCACATTATCATAGTGCATGTGAGCTCTTCACCTTAAGTCTAACAAGCAAATGAAACCTTCTATGTATAAGAGATTATTAAGCCAAAATATTACTAGCAATTTTACCTTAGTTTGTAGTATTTCCCCACATAAATACTCTTCCGATTGCCTTCACAAGCTTCTACTCATTCAAGTCGAAACAAGGTGCAATGGAGAGATGCAAAAAGAGAGAGAGAGAGAGAGAGAGAGAGAGAGAGAGAGAGAGAGAGAGAGAGAGAGAGAGAGAGAGAGAGAGAGAGAGAGAGAGAGAGAGAGAGAGAGAGAGAGAGAGAGAGAGAGAGAGAGAGAGAGAGAGGGAAGAGTGGGATTTAGGTTTGTGTTACCTTACTTTATATAGAGATCATAATACATCTTGGTGCACTGGGTGTTTGATGATGCCCACCGTTAGATCATATCTCTATAATGTGCACTGATCATAGTCGCTCAAGGACAACAAGTTTCTCACCAAAAGACTATAATTTAAAAAAAAAAAAACTTTTGAAGGGGTCATATCTCTAAGTTTGACAAGGTAAGGCATTTTTGTTGGTTTGGTACCATAAGGGAAAAACCTTTTTATGATGTTTTGAAGAGTGAATAAAACATAATGAGCATAAAATAGAGTCAGAGAGAGAGAGAGAGAGAGAGAGAGAGAGAGAGAGAGAGAGAGAGAGAGAGAGAGAGAGAGAGAGAGAGAGAGAGAGAGAGAGAGAGAGAGAGAGAGAGAGAGAGAGAGAGAGAGAGAGAGAGAGAGAGAGAGAGAGACATGCTTTGTTTTGACAGGATGTGATTTGGAAAACGTGCTTTCTAGAGTGTTTGCCGTAGATGCAGGATTCACAATAGAAAGATTTCCTATCTAATAAAGAAGAAAAATACAAGCCATCAACCAGATTATTACAATGCATATAAGAAAGTGACCTTGTATTCACATGTCTAAATCGACTATGCCACAAAATAGCATTATCGTTTACATTTTCATGAGAGATAGTAGCTAATGCAAATGAATCAAAGAGTATGTATAGATTTCCGACTCTAGTGCACATAGTCAGAGTAGTATCTTCATCGAAGATTGTGCAATGTTCAGAAGAGAAAGTAACAGTGTAGCCCTCATCAGTTATCTTAGAGACTGATAATAGGTTCTTTGATAGCTGAGGTACGTGAAAAACATTGGGAACACAAATAAAAAGATTGTTGTTGAACGTGATCTTGACTGTCCCTTTGCCTTCCACACATATGGTGTTTAAATTCCCAAGGTAGACAAATTGATCTCTTCTGTGGTCTTTGTTGCCATTGTTGTAACCCATTAACAGGTGTGAATCTTGCTCTTTGAATTCCACTGCATTGGAGGAATCTGGTTGTTGTTGTTGTTGTTTCTTTGCCTCGTTGTAGATGTGGATTCGACATTTCTTGATGTCATGATTAGCTCTCTTGCAATATCTATAGAAGAGCTTCTTGCGCGATCCACTGCTCTCACCTTGAGTATGAGACTTCTGCTGCTACTGCACTTGATTCTTGGCCTTGGAATAATCTTTCTTCTTGGTGTACAGGGCCATAGACTTGTCTTTGATGGACAGGCCGTTGGTCTTTCTCTGCATTTCTTCTTGAAGAAGATGACCAATCACCTTTGAAGAGTGAGGTCATGTTGTGTGGAGATCATCACCACAAAGTGTTCATATGACTTTGGAAGAGAAGAAAACAAGGTCATAACGACATCATCATCTTCAAATATAGCACATCGTACATCTGATAATTGATCCATTAAAGACTTAAAGCTATTGATGTGAGAAGTGATGGCAGTAGAATCAGTCATGCTAAGTGTGAAGAACTTCCTTCCTAGGTGAAATCTAGTGGTTACATCTGGAGTCTCGTATAGACTTGATAACAAATCCATTGCTTCCTTAGAGGTTTTGCACGTCATAACATGGGATATTTGGGAGTCAGCCAGATTGAGTATGATACATGCTAAGGCTTTCTGATCTTTGATCTTCCATGTCTTTGCTTGATCACCATCTTCTAGTTTCAGGTCAGAACCATTTACTACATCCCAAAGATCTCTATCTATCAACATCATTCGGAGTTTTAACTTCTAGATGAAGAAGTTAGAACCATTGAACATGTCAATGATTATAGCCTCGTTGGATAATGAAGACAATGAGTTACCAATATGAGACATATCAATAGTAATACAAATAGAATACTCTCTCGGTTTATTGAGCAAAGCTCTAATATCAATCTGATAGGGCGATAGAACGTAAACAGAAAAGAAAATACTTTGTTATGGGCTGCTACGTGCAAGAACAATCTGAAAGAATGTAAATGCTAAATTACAATCACAACTGAATCGCTCTTCCCAACATGATCTTAAAAAAATCTATTCATACTCTAAACCAAATGGATGAGTACAGTCCACTGAAGAGATTAGAAATGGTATGAGGTATTACTACAAATGAATCTTAATAAGAAGTTCAGATCAGAATATAGAAGTGATAAAGTAGTGTGATAATGCATGTTCATCAGGCATCAAAGACAGTCATCGTTTGATCAAAAACTGAGGAGTCGTAGACATCAGTGTTCTGATCAGAGTGAGTAAACGAGTGTGATTAAACAAAACGAAGTGTGTCATAATAAGAATTCATCTACATTATACACAGATAGAAAAGCGTGTTGTTATTATATTACATTGCAGCACAACAATAAATTATAACCAGTATGGCAACGTAACTTGGAGTTTCAAATTCGTCTTATGGACGGAGCATCACCTAGAGTGTGTGATGAAGGTGTATTTATACACCGGATCTATGTATCTAATTACAGTAAATGTTTGTCATCTTACTAAGTGCGATGAGCTACTATGACATAATGATAGAATGACACCTATACATGGTCAAGTGACTTCGGACACTTCGGTTGATGAACGAAGCCGGACGGTTCAATTGATGAACGAAGTTGAACACTTCAGACACTTCAATTGATGAAAAAAGTTTTCAAAGAAGTCAAAGACTTCGGTGACTTCGGATGATGGAAGAAGTCGCGTGACTTATTGCTGAAGAAGTCGAAGACTTCGGAGACTTCGATTGATGGAAGAAGTCGAGTGACTTGATTGTTGAAGAAGTCGAAGTCGAGTGACTTGATTGTTGAAGAAGTTGAAGTCAAGTGATTGTTGAAGAAGTCGGACACTTCGGTTGATCAACGAAGTTGGACACTTCAGTTGATGAACGAAGTTGTCGAGAAAGTTGGAGACTTCGAAGACTTCGATGTTGAGTGCCTTGATTGTTGAAGAAATCGAGGGTGATCAGGCCTTTGATGTTCTTCATGATTCTTTGACATTCAAATATAGAACTAGACAAGAATGGATATCCTTTGATGTAGTTCAACTGAAAAGTCGATGAAGTCAACTTGACTGTGATTCGACTCTGTGTAAAATTGCAGGTTGTCGAACTGCTAATAGAAACCCATGTATTTTACCAAGCATTATTCAAGGAGACAATTGTGGACTTAATTTCCAACACTCAGCCTATACAATACATTGATGGATTTGCTCACTATTCTATTCGGGAGCCAACCACAATTGAGAAAGCTATATCATTGGCCGATTCAGATCTCTAGAAAGAAGCAATGGATAAGGAGTACAATTCACTATTGAGGAACAACACATGGATTGTCACCAAGCTGCCAGGAAACAAAAAGATAATCGACTGTCTGATACCATGCCAAGAAAATCAGATCACTAAGATTAAGCCCTTTGATCTTTGATTACAAAAGATAGCACATTTACCACCATTAACAATGTAGAAATCTAACATCTACTACACATAGAAGATGTAAACAATAAGATCTTGACAAAATAGCATAAGTATGATAAGTTTTTGTTTCTGTCCATAAAATGGTTGTACCACAAAACATTTCACACGTGTGGATCCAATACACAAGTCACAATAGCATTCTACACACACAAATTCAAGATATAACCAAAACAATGCAAAAACGAATATGAAAACCCAATGAGATCACTTCCATAAGCATGAGAGAGAGAGAGAGAGAGAGAGAGAGAGAGAGAGAGAGAGAGAGAGAGAGAGAGAGAGAGAGAGAGAGAGAGAGAGAGAGAGAGAGAGAGAGAGAGAGAGAGAGAGAGAGAGAGAGAGAGAGAGAGAGAGAGAGAGAGAGAGAGAGAGAGAGAGAGAGAGAGAGAGAGAGAGAGAGAGAGAGAGAGAGAGAGAGAGAGAGAGATGATCTCTTCCCACGTTTGTACACTATATATGACATGTCCTTGGCATATTTGGATGTGCTTTTCCAAGATTATCAACATTTGGAAGGTTCTAGATCTATTTCAAACCCTAGATGTAAATGGACTAGATTTAATGCACCTAAGCCAACCAATTACAGAAGGCCAAAACTCGACCTTATCAACTTGCCTAACATGTAAAAAATAGTAAATCAACTATTCCTAGGCCTTATTAACAATGTAAAGCTTATCTCTAAGTCTAAACTGCATATTGGCCAAAATTGCCAATTGAACTAAACATGATAAATCTCAAACTAGTTGACAATTTCTCACATGATCCATTGGAAAACTCTCCTAAGAGTAATCAGATATGTACGAGCTACTATCGACTTGTGCATTTTCTATGGAGAGGTTGATCCATCCGATATCCATTCTTCATGGATACACAAATGTGAATTGGGTAGGCGATGTTGACACTAGAAAATCAACTTCTGGATTTGTCTTCCTATTTAATAATGGACTAATGTCCTGGAATAGTTAGAAGTTGACCTCCATCGCAATGTCTTCAATAGAGTCAAAGTACATTGCAGCTTCTCAAGCTACTAAAGAGACAATTTGGTTGAGAAATCTATTATTTGACATTGGTCTCAGACAAACTACTCCAACAACCATTCAGTGCAACAAGCAAAGTGTTATAGCATTATCGATCAATTTTAGATTTCACTCTAGGAGCAAGCACATTGAGATTAAGTACCACTATATCAGGAGCAAGACAATCGAAAAGGAGGTGAATTTGAAGTTTTGCATAACCTAGTACACGGTAGCTGATATCTTTACAAAAGGGTTAAATCATGAAGCACACAAGAATTTTTGTGCTATCTTGAATTTAAAAATCAAGGCATTCAAGGATCCAGATTAAGGGAAGGTGTTGGATTTCCATCCTCTCCATCCCTTATCTCATTGTTGATCTATATCCATTCATGTGTTGTATGTAAACATTTGTACAGTCCAATACTCTACAAAAATACACGGATTTTCTAACAGTCTACAAAAATACAAAGTGTGAAGATAATTAGAATATTATCTTCCTATCTTGAGTTAAGGGCCATGTCCATGGTGATTTCCACTAAATTTCATGTTGTACATAAAAGGAGTGTGAATTGAGCACATATCCTTCTAGTATAGCTCGGATTTGAGTTAGATACGTTCAATTTTGATACATGTAGTAGTTAGATAACATGCAAAGTCATACTGTATGCATGCAAGCCACATGCAACCAGTGCATGCAACATGCAAAATAGTTTTTGTGATCTACACATGTCTAGGCAGTTTTATGAGTTGACATGCAGTACATGCAACATCCATGCATGCATTTACACATGTGGATCTCTGGTAGGTGAATTAGTTCAGTTAAGTGGACTTTCCATGCAGCTCCACTGTAGGAATTCGAATCTCTCTCATGTAGGAAAATATTGGCATGTTTTGCCATATTGGGAATATTGAGATTTTGGTGTTTTGGACTCATTCTCTGTCTACCCGAGTTTTCTATGCTTGATTTTCTCTCTCTACCCAAAAGCAGTGTGTTCCCATACTGAGCACTTAGAATCATTTCTAACATTCATTTCTCATAGTGAGAGTTAGATTTTTTCATCAGATGTATGCCATTGTGCTCTTGCCTTAGATTTTTCAAGCATACTGTTCTTTGATCAATCTTGTGCGATCACAACACCTCAGTAAGATCCTATAGGGTGTGTGGTGAAGTTCACACATGCTAAAAACTTCACATGGTATCAGAGCTTCATGCTTTGAAGAGGTGAGGGTGTATACATCAGATCTACAGTGCTTTTGCTTGCAGGAACTCGGATTTGGAAAAAGGATTCAAATCCGCTGAGAGACAAGCCATCTGAGGATCATAAGTGGATCAATAAGAGCCTAATCTGCTCCAGCGGAGCTCTGTACGAATAGAGAGCTCACAGGTGTAAAATCAACCCTCATTAATGAGTGCTACTTCTCAACTAATGATGTTCTATAGCTTGTTGGATAGGTATTGAAGAGTAGAATGTGTTGCTCTTGTCTCTAAACCAATTTGATTTGTTTTTAGAAGAGGTTTAGGCAATCAGAGAGTTTGAGAGGGTAGTTTTTTTGTTCATATACTCCTCAACAAAATGGAGTTGCTGAGAGATAAAATAGAACTTTGCGTGAATGTGCAAAAGCCATTAGGCTAGAAGCCTCTTTGCCTAAAGAATTTTGGGGAGAGGCAGTTGCATGTGCAAACTATCTTTGTAATAGGCTTTCAAATCTTGCAATAGGAGGAAAGACACCATTTGAGATGTTGTATAAGAAAAAGCCTAAGGTAGATCATCTTAGGATTTTTGGCTGTGTATGCTTTGTGCATGTGCCTCTAAAAACTAGGAAGAAGGAAGATCCTAGTGCAGTTAAAGGAATCTTTGTAGGATATGCATCCACTAAAAAAGCATACAAAGTCTATCTTCCCTCTACTGACAAAAATGTTGCTAGTAGAGATGTGATCTTCCATGAAGATCAGAAGTTTAACTTGGATGATGCACAGGTCAAGGAGTCTCATGCAAGATAAGTTATTAATCTTGATGTTGTTCAAGAAGAGGTGAGGTCGAGGCTTGAGGAGGCGTAAATTCAAGACACCACACCAAGAAGATCTACACGAGCAAGATCTGAGCCAAGCAAGCTCACATATGATGTTGAAGGAAGGCAAGTGGAAGGTGAAACTTCCTATCATTTTTTTTTTTATATCAGATGAAGAGCCTAAGGATGTCCAAGAAGCACTTCAATCCAAAGAGTGGGTTGAAGCAATGACCCAAGAGTTTGAAGCCTTGATGTCAAACAACACATGGGAGCTTGTGGAGCCACCAAACAATGTGATTGGATGTAAGTGGGTATTCAGAATCAAGTATAATCATGATGGATCTATCAATAAGTATAAAGCAAGACTTTGTGCCAAAGGCTACTCACAAATCAAAGGTCTTGATTATGAAGACACCTTTGCACCAATTGCAAAGATGGTAACAATTCGAATAAATAGTAAGCTATTGTATTTCACACACGTGTGGATCCGAATATAGCATAATATGAGCATTCTACACACAAGGTTGCAAGATATCACCAAAATAGTGAACCAATGGATAGGTGAACCCAAGAGAACTCATGTATAAGCATGAAATGAGATGAGAGAGAGAAAAAGCTTCTCTTCCCATGTGTGTGCAAATCAGATCCATGTCTCATTAATGCTCTTGGTTTCCCTCCAGATCAAAAACCCTACCAATAATGTGGACTAGATTCAATGTCTCCAACATTCAAATTTGAATATACCAAACTTGACCTCCTAAATACCCTGGATTATGCCCCAGCAGAGACATCCTTTCTGCTCGATAGTGGCCCATAACCAGAGTATAGGAGCTAATGAGTATAGTGCCAAAGCCATGAGTATAGGAGCTAATATTCCAAAACCATTTTGGGATCAAGCTTTGTTGTGTGCTAATTTTCTATGCAATAGGTGGCCGAGTGCTATATTGGATGGAAGGACACCTTTTGAGATGCTATTCAAAAGGAGGCTGAGTGTCAAGTTTTTAAAACTTTTGGATGCACTTGCTATGTCAATATAACTCTTGATGATAGGACAAAGGAGGATCCATCTTCAAGGAAAGTTATATTTGTTGGATATAGTGAGGTGAGTAAAGCCTACAAGGTTTACACTCCTACTACTAATAAGGTGATTACTGGTAGAGATGTCATTTTTGGTGAGGGGAACATTCCAAAAGTGTCTTCAAGTAATGATTATTAACAATCTTGATGATGTTATGGATCCTACTTTAGATGGTGATGATGAAGGACCTTCATCAAATCAAAAGCTAAGGAGATCATCAAGGGAAAGACAAACACCTTCAAGGCTCACATATGATGAGAAAGGTAAGCAAGTGGTTTCTAGGACAAATTTTGCTTTCCTATCCTCTTTTGATGAACCTACATGTGTAGATGAAGCAAGGAACAAAGAGGAGTGGATCCAAGCAATGGATCTTGAGTATCAAGCTCTTATGAAGAATGAAATACGAAGATTGGTGAATTTACCTAAGGACAAGAAAGCTGGTAGATGCAAATGGATCTTTAAACTAAAGACTAACCAAGATGGATCTATCAATAAGCATAAGGCAAGGTTGGTGGCCAAGGCATATGCACAAGAATATGGTATTGACTATGATGAGACTTTTGCACCTGTGATAAAGATGGTAAGCATTCAGGCCATCATCTCTCTTGCTACTCTTTATGGATGGGATCTATGGAAATTGGACATTACAAATGCTTTTTTGAATGGTGATCTTGAAGAGGAAGTGTACGTGGAACAACCCGAGAGTACATTTCATCTACAAAGACAAATCATGTGTGTCTTCTACAAAAGAGTTAAAAGAGTTTATATCGTCTTAAGCAAGCACCAAGGAGTTCGTATGCCAAACTTAACACATTTTTACTCTCTCAAAGGTTTCTTATGAGTGAGTATGATCATTCACTTTATTATAGATTTGTTGGAGATGATGTTACCATCTTTCTAATCTATGTGGATGATATCATCTTGAGTGGTGGAAACAATCAAGATGTTGATGAGATCAAGATTGCTCTCAAGAAGGAGTTTGAGGTGCATGATCTTGGTCATTTGCATTACTTTCTAGGAATAAAAGTGATTAGATCTTCTCAATCTACTTTAATTTGTCAAGAGAAGTATGCTAATTCTATCCTAAAAATATTTTATATGGTAGATGCAAAGTCTTGTGATACACCTATGAAGTCAAATGTAAAGCTAACTATAAGAGGTAATGAAAGATCATTCAAGGACATTACTCTCTATAGAAAGCTAGTTGGTTCACTTATCTATCTAGCCATCACAAGACCAGATCTAAGCTATTTTGTTGGTAGATTAAGCCAGTTTATGCAAGATCCTAGTGAAGGGCATTGGAAGCTAGGAAAACGAGTTTTGAGATACATCATGGGAACTCAAGATTGTGGCATATTATATGAGGGATCATCACCTAACTTGTTTGGATTTTCAGATTTGAACTTTGCTGGAGATCAAATGGATAGGAAATCCATAAGTGCACATTGTTTTTTCATAGGTGATGGAGCTATATTATGGATGTCAAAGAAACAAGCCACTATCTCATTGTCATCTATTGAGGCCGAGTACAAAGCACTTACTCATTGCACAAAAGAGATGGTATGGATCAAGAGGATGATCAAGGATCTTCACTTGCTGGACTTTTAAGAGAGCCCAATCATCTTTTGTGACAACCTATCAGCACAAAATTTGACAAGCAACCCTATCTTTCATGCTAGGAGCAAGCATATTGTGGTGGCATATCACTTTGTGAGGGAGCAAGTCATGGCAAAGGAGGTGGAGCTTCAACATGTTTCTTCAAGGGAATATGTAGCTGATATCTTAACCAAAGCATTGGAAAAAGACTTGTTTATGGAGCATAGGACTTCACTAGGAGTATTCTCAAAGTCTATGCTAAAACTAGTTGAAGATGGAGTGTGAGAGATTTCAACTAGTTTAGTCAAATTTGGTCATATATTTGTTTATTTGGAAATTGAGGCCAATTTTCATATTATACTTAGAGATTGTCATTTCAAAGTTAGTTTAGTTCAAATGTATTTGAATTACCACTTTTAAAAAGTGAGATATTCCAGGTTGTACCTTTCGGATCGGCAGAGTTATACATAGGCTCTTCGACTATGTATGCTCTCGAATATATCCGTATCAAAGAACTTCAATTTTTGCAAAACGAAGATAATAAGCAACATTTTTGGAGGCGAAAGTCGCAGTTTCAGCTATAGAAACCACAAGCGGTTGCAGATTTAGGCGCATTCGACGATGCAGGTCTGCTAATAAATATCAATATGGCTTATCCAGAATTATTCAGTCTATATGTGGATTGGGAGCGAAACCTTGCAGAATATTTTGCGGAGATTTGTCATAATTTGCAAGATAGAAGGAAGTCATTTCGTTATAAGCAATTTTGTACATATACATTTTGGCAGTTTGGTACCTTTGTGGCGAAGACATTATTTTTTGTTCAGAACCTTTATGTTGAAAGCCATTTTATTAGATTTTCAGCTCATTACTATAAAGAAGTCACTCTACGAAGTGATTCATATGAAGATACCAAGTTAACCCAGGAGCTGTTCGATGGAACATTACACCCGGTTAAGTTAGAAGAATTCGGCAACTTACCAGTTGGTTGCTATACCAAATCGAAAGAAGACTTGCTCTTGATCGAAGTTCAACAAAACTTGGAGCTTGCTCAGAAGCTATATGAAGAACTGAATCATTTTTGAAAATTCATTCGTGTCTTTGTCGTGGTGATGTTTCTATGGGATGCTGACTTTTTGAAGTTTAAATTGATTCCAGTTTTCATCAGCAATTCAAAGATCAACTCAAAACAACCTATTCAATTAAAAGAAACAGCAAGACATATATTCTCTAAGATGAAGAAATATCTAAAGGATGAAATACACGAAGAAATATCTTTTTGCCTCAACGAAAATCTGACGAACAAGAATGTTTCTCGAATACTCCTCGAAATAAAGATGATATGTTCACGAGGACGTTTCACATTTGAAGAAGGGGATATGTGATGCCACGAAAATGTTAAATATTAAATATCAACATAAATATGGCATGATATACTCGAAAATGAAGATATGAGCTGGATAAGTATAAATCATGGAAAGGCCAAAGTCATTTTTTGGGAATATATCTCCTAAGTATTTGCCTTGTAATTAAGGGCAAGACCTTTTAAAGGAAAAGACATTGTCTTGGACAACCTTAACTAGGTTGTCCATATGAAACGACTACATATGAAAAGACATGATAAACTATAGTAACTTTAACTCATAGTTAAGTATACCTCTTATGGTACAGGTGAACGTATTTTCAGTCTAATCATTAACTAGATCCTTTCGCGGGAGCGACGCACCTGTTGTTTTAGAGGTGTGTTTGTTCGTCCCTGTTGGGGGTATTCCCAACAAAGTGTAAATAAATGAAATCCTCCAATAAAATGTGTTGCGAGGGCATGACATCTTGCGTGTATAAGCCCATGGCCCAATGAGCACGCAATTAGAGTTGTAAATAAAATAAATTTGACTTGGGCCTTGGAATCAAAATAAAACTAGAGGCCCAATGTCATTTTAAAACTTAGAGATCACTTTTTAGAGTTGGGTCCAAATTGGGACTCACATGAATCTTGTGATTTCTAATGTACTTTTTGTGGACCCTTGGATCAAGTTGGGTCCAAGATGAATGGATAGGATCATTGTGAATATTAGCCAATAAGATTGAGGGGCAAGGGCCTTCTCCATTTCATAAAAAGGCACCATTTGTATACTATTTTCACGCTTAATGAAAAGGAGGAAACTCTACCATTTTTGGAAGAGAAGCATCCTCATTTGCTATTCACTACTTGCTATTGCTCTTGATTGTGTTTTCCATTGCTTCCTATTTTCATGTTTATTGTTTGCCATAGTGAATGTTTTTCCATTAGCAAGCATAAGGAGCATTTGAGCTAACCTCCACCCTCACTCTCTATCATCCTTTCTCTTCCCTTCTCAATCTCTTCTTCTCCATTCCTTCTCTTCAACCAAAACTATGATGAATGTTAGTGTAGAGGAGTAGAGTAGAGTTAAAGAGGAGTAGTATAGTGGTGAGTAGAGTTAAGGGAGAAAGTAGGAAATTAACTAAAAGTAGCATCTATGCATAGTTAGGTACCTATCCAGTGATCTAATCTTTGTTGACAGGCGGAAGGGCTATACTACAAGAGATCTTCGACCCCACAGTGGCGCCGTTGCCAGGATAGGTTTCCACTAACTAATTTAGCTGCATTTTAGCTATTTTCATGCTTTTTAGAGTAGTTTAGATTTAGTTCCAAGCAGATTGTAAAAATCAGAGAAAAATCATAAAAATTTCAAAAAACCCTTGAAAAAATACAAAAAAATTCAAATCTTCATAAGAACTCTCGTAGAGCCCTCTAAAGTTCCATCTCAGATTACCACGAAGCATCAGAAGAGAATTGAAATGACGGGAGCAGTATGCTACTCTGCAAGAAGCTATGGGAAATGCCATCAGAGAAGAGGATGAGAAATCTGACGACGAATATCCTTCCACCCACACTCCTACTCCCTCGATTGCATCATCATCATCAAACGCATCCACTCTATCCATGGAACTGTTGTTGGAGCAAATGACAAAATCACACAAACAACAGATGGAGCAACTTACGGCGCAGTTTGTCCGGAAACTGAAGGCCTTACAGGGAATTGTAGCAATAACTCCACATCAACCGGAACCAAACCAACTGTAGTATCCTCGACAAGAAAATGTATGGTGTTCAGTATGCACACAAAACCATACAGCGAACGAGTGTCTAGTCCTAAAGCAAAATATGAGACTGACACATAGATTCTGCCATCTGTGCAATGCAACATCGCACGATACGACATTTTGCCCGTTTAACCCCAGGGTTGTTCAACAGAAGAGAAGTCCTTATCAGACTTCTTATCATTATCATCAAGGGGCACTAATGCGGCACCAAGGTACGACGCACCCAATCAACTACAATGCATGGCCTTACCTGCTTCACCAGGGCCAACCAATCAACAAGTGGCCCATGTAAACCTGACAGCAGCGGAACAAGAAATGAAAATGCCACCTCAACTTGAGCAGCAGTAGTGGTACGGACCAGATGAACCATTTATGGATCCTGTCATAAATGAATATATTTCGGCCTATGCAGCTCAAACACAACGTCAAGGTGGAAGAAATTACGGCTGCTACGGATGCGGCGAAGGACACAGAATTGCAGAATGTCTCTACAAGGGACAATATACAACCTCCTACCGAGATTGCGATTATGGACACTGTTTCAAGAATTGTCCATTTAAACTTGAAACCAGTGCACCTCTTAAACTCATTTCCGTACAACAACCAGCAGCTCTAGTGGGGATGCCATCGAAAGGTCGACAAGACCACATTCTTGTGTTAGCTGTTACGCGAACATAGAAGATGAAGGAAGTGGCTCCCTCACCACCACCATCGGTCACTGACGACCACCCCTCAACTTCAACGCCATATCCAAATGTTAGGGAAGAGAGAAGACAGTACCAGAAAATAAGATACTGGGTACGAAAAGCACAAGAGGAGGAAAAAGAGCAAGAACGAGACATTTCCACAGAACCTCTAGTCGGCGTTGAACGAGAACCGCAAGTAGGCTCACCACTGCAGACTGATCAGAATGATCGGTTCACCAACATGGATCACCTTTTCACATGGTGGAGCCCGAGGAACCACGCACTGAAAGACTGACACTTTTGTTGTCAAGCCATGTTAGTTTACCACTCAGAGAACTACTGCGGATTACACCACAAGTGAAAAGCCTTTTAGCTGAATGGGCCAAAGCGGATGAAGAGCCAGTAGTGCCTGAGCCCATATATTGTGTGAGCTATGATGAAACAAGTAACGTCCTCTACATCAGACCAGCATGGAAAAGTGAGGAACACAACATCACTTTGCCAATCAAACACAAGAGATACGAGGACGAGGCGGCAGTGGTAGATGGAAGATGGAGTGTCAATATGATCTCCACTACTTTGTATGAAAAATGGGGTCTACAAGGATTGAAGCTAGCAAGATTCGCCATCAAGCTAGCAGATCAATCTTGTGTGAAACCAAAAGGTGTAGTTGCTGATATTCTCGTAAATATAGAAGGCATGCAATATGTGATTACTTTTGTGGTCATGGATATACCTGAATCTCCATCTGCATACCGTGTTTTACTGGGAAGACCATGGTTGAGGATTGTGCAAGTAGTACACAACTGGGGTACAGGGAAACTCACCTTCGAGAACAGAGAACATGCTGTAAAGTTAGATCCAACCACATGGGTGGTGAAACCTATTGCACCCAAAGCTGATGACGGATCATCCACGATAGATCATATGATTGATCGCCAAAGGCCAGCCAAGGGAGGTCAATATCATTCAAAGACAGATGTCATGAGATGGACGGATGCATTAGCAACTATTGACTGCCAGGCATGTCAATATAAATCAGATCCAGAACCGAGTACATCTTCACCCAAATGTTACACTATGGACACACCAATCACATTTGGGGTGAATATGATAAACGTAGCATGGGTGTCAAGGAAGCCGATTGAGAACCTAGTGGATGATGATCTAGTCCCTTGGCAACATGCTCTAACTTATAATAAGGAGATTGAGCTGACTGATGAATAGGTCCTACACCACATGGATCCAGATCGTTATGGAACCAAGAAGGTACCAGCTCAACCATCACAAAGGTCTGCTATGGCGAAAGTCTCATGGATCGATCCACCCAAGGCACCTGCAAATAAGAAGAATCAGTTGAAGCAACGCTATAACCAGGTGATCCGATGGAATGACCTACCCGAAGAGGCAATAGCTACAGTAGGCATTGATATTCGCAACCATGAGACGAATGTCACAGTAGTCCTGAAGAAAGACAACAAGGGTGAACCCACCAAAATGACAAAAAAGGGCAAAAAGAAGGTGTTGAATTCCTTGAAGTCAATCAAGTTGGACTCAGATACAGCATCATCTTCTACACAGGTGACAGAAAATAAAAAAATGACCAGTCGGTCCAAGATCAATATGTTGAAAGATGAATCTCGACAAGATCTAGTTCACGAGATGCCTAATACTTTCAAGAATTATTCATTGGATGACGTGGTAATCATGATGTCGCAAGCCCAACGAAAACCTGATCAAAGTCAGGCACCAGCGGAACAAGTCTTCGAGGGACCTGCGCGAACACAGCTGATGACTCTTGCGGAACCAGGAGAAGAAGAAAGGATACTGCATGTGGGAGAGCAGTTAATACCCACGTAGTTCAAGAGACTACGATCCTTGTTGGTGGAATATAAAGACTGTTTTGCCTGGAGCTATAGTGATCTAAAGGGCATTCCGCCAACAGTAGTCCAACATACCATACTCTTGGTGGACAGAGTAGTCCCCAAGGTGAGTCGTTACTATTGCTGCATCCCGAATTATACAGAACTGATCAAGCAAGAGTTGCAGAAGCTTATGGATGCAGATTTCATTTACGAAATTGAGCACACAGGATGGGTATCGCCGATAGTTATAGTAGAAGAATGGCAAAATGCGGATCTGTTTGAATGTAAAGGCTCTTAATGCAGTCACCATAAAGGACCATTTCCCTTTACCATTTACGGAAAGTGTCCTCAATAGAGTAGCTGGTGATGAAGCCTACAGTTTTCTGGATGGCTTCAGTGGTTACAACCAAGTGAAAATAGCCCCCCAGGACCAGCAAAAGACAACATTTGCCATGGAATGGAGAACTTATGCTTATAAAGTGATGCCATTCGGACTTTGTAATGCCCCAAGCACTTTCCAGGGAGTCATGCAGGTGGCATTCAAAGATTATTTGCAAAAAATTTTGAAAATTTTCTTGGACGATCTGTACGTGCATGGACCAAATTCAGAACACTTATCCAATTTGGAGAAGGTGCTACAAAAATGCCGCAAATACCAGATCTCCCTGAATCCAGAAAAATGTCAATTTTGGGTGACACATGGCTTGATACTCGGCCATATCGTGTCAAGACACGGGATCGCCACAGATCTATCAAAGATCAGGGTCATTATTGATCTACCACCACCGGGGACGATCCGCGAGGTCTACATTTTCATGGGTCATGCTAACTATTATAGGATTTTCATTCTTGATTTTGCGGAGTTAGCCAGACCAATTTACAAGCTCACAACGGATCCACATTGGAATGAGAAAGCTCTAAAGGCTTTCCAGAAGATTAAGAATGCATTGGTCTCAGCACCAATCTTACGACCACCCAATTGGTCCATTGAGCTCCACGTGCATAAGGACGTATCGAAGTATGCAGTTGGAGCAGTCTTAACCCAGCCAGGTGAACACAAAAAGGATTTTCCAATCTGATTTGCAAGCTGACAGCTCAGTGATACCAAAATAAATTATTCAACCACAGAGCGGGAAGCACTGGCAATGATCTATGCGGTTAAGAAGTTTTGACACTATTTGATGACCACACATTTTGCTTTTTATACGGACCATCAACCCTTGCTATATCTCATTAGTAAAACTTGCAACACCAGGAGAATCACCAGATGGCTCCTTCTGTTGTTGGAATTTGATTTTCGGATAGTAGTTCACAAGGGAAAACAACACTACATGGCAGATCATGTGTCACAAATTCTTAATCATGGGACCGTGAACTTAGAAAAGCTAGATGGGATGCCATTCGACACACCCATCAATGGTAGCCGATTGCACAAGTACTGGCTACCACAGTGAGACAGATCTAGATTGGGGTTGTACGTTACAACAAGCTAATCTGCTCAGCCATCATTGCTAGATCTAAGGAGATCAAGCCAAATCAAGCTAAATCCAACAAGATTCAGCCAGATTTGGCAAGATCGGAAAAATTCATCAGAATCCAAGGAGGATCCAGATCTTGATAGGATAAAAAAGGAAGCAGATCATCAGATTGATTGATGTATCTACTACCAAGAATCCATCAGTCAGATTAAGCCTGGATGAAGCTGATCACCAGTTTACAAAAGCTAAAAATCAGAAAATCTCGAGATTTCGTCAAAAAACACTCTGAAAGAGCACTTTTTCCATGATTTTTTGAGATCCCTTGGGAGATAGCTCTTGAAAATTGGACAGTCTGGTGACCTAGATGCATCCATGAAACTCTCTGCGAGAGTTCCTAATGGAGGAATCATCATTTTTTAGTGTATGCAAGAGTTCCCAAAAGCAGAATTTTCAGAACCCTCGTAGAGCATCAAGATCATTTTACCAACTGTCGCAAGGTGCCTAAATGGGATCAGAGTAGTGAAATTAGCCTGTCTACATAGTCTGATCTTGAAAATATAATCACAGGAACAAGTTGTGCGAGAGATCACTTCCTGCGAGAGTTGAACCCTCGAACCCTCATAGAACCTTCGCATAGCAGTCAAATCACCTTCTGAACTCTCGCAGACTCCCCTGAGGTCTTAGAATTTTGTGAAGAAGGTGCCTGCCAAAATTTGGGTGGAACTAAACAAGGGAAAGTGAATTTCACCTAATACGCACTCTAAATTTTGCTATATAAGGGCTGAATTCGAGTCATTTGTCACCTTTGCTAGTGAAGCTCTATCAAAATTTCCACTAAAAATACCAAGTTTTTTGTTTTCAACCAAACTTCTTACCAGCTGTCATCTGCTCATATTAAACACCGATCTACGCTTTGAACTACAATCATTGTCATCCAACACTCATTATTCTCAGTTTTCTACTGTTTCCACATCTTTTTTCATTTTCCACCGTTTTTTCTACTTTTCCGACTTTTTCGACCACTAATCATCATTGCTAACATGGCCTCCTCATCCTGTGAAGACTTTGGCGCCAAACAGGTGATCCAGCATGACATCCCCGAGGCCACATAGATTTGGCCTCTACCCTCTGACACTCTGAACCAACCATGGCTGCAGACAGCCGGCCCACTCCTTGAAGCAATGGGGTTTTCCCCGGCGCTCTTCCATTCTGAGATTAACATGGGCCTCGCCCTTCACGCTTACGCCACCTGGGACGAGGACAAGGCTCGTTTCCACTTCCTGTACCAAGGTACCACGTACAAGGTCAGGATGAACGCCGACTCGATGGTCACCATTGGCATTATGTCCGGTGATCATCAGCCCATTTCCCATCGCCACGCCAAGGCTCTGATCAAACCATTCATCACCCAAACCACACCAGAAATCCCCATCCAGACTAACAATGGTTACCTGATAGAAGCTATCACGGAACCCATCATTCAGGCGGTTGCACATCTGTTGAATAACTTTCTGGTTATTTCAACATTTCACAAGGACAGAATCCAGTCTATGCTACCGAGTCAGATAGTTGAATCCTTTTTGGAATTCCCTAACCCCTCCGTTGTGCCATACGACTGACATAGCTTCCTTATTCGAGAACTAACAAACTCCATCAAACCCAACAACCATGAGCGAATCGTAGCAGGCCCCTTGTTGTGTAACTTTGCCTACGCATTTCTCGAGACAAAAGTGTGCAATTTCCAACGCTCATCCCTCCTATCTACCCTTGTGCCACATACTAACCCATACCCACCATCTCAAGCATCTACCTCCTCCCAACCTGTAGTCATTAACACAAGGCCAGCAAACGAATGCGTGGCACTGCCTCTACATCCACATCTCCACTTGTTACCCGAAGACGTGTCTCCAGTGCCGCACTAACCACTCCACCAACCACCGCCACTTCTTCTTCCGTGCAACCCCCCACTCTAGTTTCTGTTGTCCTACCTCTCTTCCTGTTCCATCCACATTTGTTTCTGTCTCCATCCCCGTTTCTTCGGTTGATACCACTCCTACTTCTCTTCCAGTGTCCACTACTCCATCCATCACCATCGCATCCTCCATCACTCCTGCCACCACTGTTGCTCCTCTCACATTCAATCCTTCTGATTCGCAACTGTCCCCTGACACTCTGGCATGGATGCAAGTTATCAATTTTTCACCCCACGCCAGACACTTTCTGCTCCATCCTCACCTTCTTCCATACTCCACACCACCCTTCAGTTCCCCACTGTTCCTCCCATCGTCTCGTTTGGACAAACCGTCCTCACCCATGTTTCCACAGTTGTTTCTCACAACCCACCCGCTTTGCCAACAAAGGTTGTCGAGGGCAACCAACCGTTGTCTGATGACGCATTTGTACAAACAATTTTTGTAGCATCACTAGATCGGGCTAACCCTACCGCCCCAGATGGCATCAGGACAAATGAAAACCTGATCGAAGACACTGACGACGGAATTCCACAAGTCATCGGGGCCGATACAACACAAGCCCCTGCCAGTGCCAGTGTACCAGCTGCTCCCACGGATCTAACGATGACGTACCAAACTCTAGGAAAATACATCCTGGATGCGGTAGCGGCCAAAGCTATTCTGGAAAGCATGATACTACAGTTGGCAACGAGTAATACACAGTTGCGAGCAGACCTCACCAAGCTGCAGCAAGAGCTAATTCTGGCTCAGCAACGCGAACAAGCAGGGCACCAGGAGATTGCCAAGCTGTAGCAGAAGGAGGAGAGCCTAAACAGATATATTGAAAGCCTCTCCAAGGCGCTGACTGAGGCCTCCACAAAGGTGCGGGAGCTTCAAGCTGAAGCATCCCAATGGCTTGCCCCCATCCAGGCACAACTTACACTTTTGGAAGCAGAGAACACGCGCCTGGGGACGGAGGTCAAAGCCTTACAAGACAAAAAGCTCGTTTGGTTAGTTCAATTTGCACCGGACACAAGGCCGCTTTCCCAATCGGAGATGAATCTTCTACGGCGTCAGGTGCAGATTTATAGCCAAACTTTCAACAGCTACCAGGCGGAGTTCAATAAGTATCGGACAAGCGCAACGCAAGAGCTTGCCCAGGCCAAGCAAGCCCTCAAGGCATGCCAAAAATACATGAAAATGAAGGCCCAGCCCACCCCTGTGGTAATTCCATTGCCACCTAATTTTGACGCTGCACAGGCTAGTACCAGCCAAGATCAAAGCCAACAGGCAGTAGGGGGATTTCAACCAGATCAAGGGTCCGAAGGCCAAGACTAAGGGCAGATAGATGCGGCTGTTGAGACGCGAGACCAGAGCCAAGGCACAACCACCAACCAAGGCCAAGCAACATCATCCAGAGGATTGCGTACGATATCTGCCAGCCGGGCCTTCTGAAGACCGAAGTCCGTGGAGGAGAACATCAATGAATTTTTATCCAAATATCCCCACGAGTCATCAAGAGGCGGTTGGCAGATATCATTCTCAGTCCAGACCATCAAGGGAAAAGAACTGCAAGCCTTACCCGCCCTCCAACCACAACCAGAGTGGCGACATCAGTTATTTGAGAGAGACCCTGCGGCCATCAGGGCTTAGGTGACGAGTTCGCAACAGTTACGGGTGAACGCACATTTTCTACCATGTCCAAGAAGATCCAAATGGGCAGAATGCGGCACTCCTCTGGACCAGACCACACTGCACAATTTCAACTGGCCAATCATCAAATCCGAATATGGGTGACAACGAATGTAGACGCCAGAAGGGCTCTCTCCGCATTCGCCACACTACATCAATTGCCCTGATCCCACAGTCCGTGCGACAGTCACTTACGCCCGAAACTTAGAATATTTAATGGGCATTGAAACAAAATGGGATGATTTCCTTCTCTCCATTTTTTTTTGATCCAAATAAGCCGCTAGTTTCCGACAAAGTTGAAGACCAGCTGCCAATCACTCGTGTATATTACCGAGCCGCAATCCTTGGAGATCCCTGGACGAAACGATTCCAAGCATGGGTGGATCAGGAATGGCTGACATGAGTCCACAAGTCCTTCCACATGCCAAAGGACTCGAAGAAACTGGACCGTCTCAACTTCATGGAAGACGTTACGGGCTATCTCATCCACCGGAGGTGGTCCAAGAGAACGCTATACTAAACCAGCAGAGTGTCGAGGGACCGGCACTACTTCAGACCGTGGGTCCTGTTGGGGGTATTCCCAACAAAGTGTAAATAAATAAAATCCTCCAATAAAATGTGTTGCGAGGGCATGGCATCCTACGTATATAAGCCCATGGCCCAATGAGCATGCAATTAGAGTTGTAAATAAAATAAACTTGACTTGGGCCTTGGAATCAAAATAAAACTAAAGCCCAATGTCATTTTTAAACTTAGAGATCATTTTTTAGAGTCGGGTCCAAATTGGGACTCACATGAATCTTGTGATTTCTAATGTACTTTTTGTGGACCCTTGGATCAAGTTGGGTCCAAGATGAATGGATAGGATCATTGTGAATATTAGCCAATAAGATTGAGGGGCAAGGGCCTTTCCCATTTTATAAAAAGACACCATTTGTACACTATTTTCATGCTTAATGAGAAGGAGAAAACTCTACCATTTTTGGAAGAGAAGCATCCTCATTTGCTATTCACTACTTGCTATTGCTCTTGATTGTGTTTTCCATCGCTTCCTATTTCCATGTTTATTGTTTGCCATAGTGAATGTTTTTCCATTAGCAAGCATAAGGAGCATTTGAGCTAACCTCCACCCTCAGTCTCTATCTCTCTCTTTCTCTTCCCTTCTCAATCTCTTCTTCTCCATTCCTTCTCTTCAACCAAAACTATGATGAATGTTAGTGTAGAGGAGTAGAGTTAAAGAGGCGTAGTATAGTGGTGAGTAGAGGTAAGGGAGAAAGTAGGAAATCAACTAAAAGTAGCATCTATGCATAGTTAGGTACCTATCCAGTGATCTAACCTTTGTTGACAGGCAGAAGGGCTATACTGCGAGAGATCTTCGACCCCACAGCCCCGTAGAATATATATTGATCTCACACTTCAGTGTCGATTATCGAGAGAGAAGAGTTTATGCTTATGTAAGAGATTGAAGAAGTGAATAGAGTTCTGTGAGTTATTCTCTTTATCTCTGTTCTCCGCACTGCTGAGTGTGAGTGATCTGGAGTCTGCTAACAATCTCTAACGCATTTCATGAATTTCTCTCCGATCAGACAGACGCTCTAGTGCATTACAGTCGCTTGCTGCGTTTCCATAAAGCATGCTCTAAAGAACTGTCTTTAAACTATCTTATTCGTCTGTCGCAAATACTTTCTTTTCGGCACTCGAATAACAACTATCTTTGGTACAGTCTAGCACGATCATTGAATAAAGCTGTATGTATACATATGAGATGATAGTCCCTGTCTGAAGAATTAAGTCTTTAGTTTGCCTTCTTGATTGGCATTGACATAAGTTTCTAACGTATTCTAAAACTCTTTGTGTTCTTTAACCATTAAGTTGGACTTTAGTTGTTGAGGACTTCTGTCTAGAAACGAATAGTTTGCAAATACGATTAATTAATTGTCTGCACAGTTGTGAATACATCGAACAATTCTCGATTCTCTGTTGACACCTTAATCAGCCAGAGTGTAGTACCGCTGTACTACTCTGATAACATCTCATCTGTAGAACGCGCTTCATCCAATTCGATAGAGACTAGATTGTTGTTCTAAGTTTATTAACACTACTATCCCAAATATAAGTAATATTGGTTACTTTTTAATGTCCGTCGACAACCAGAATAACCCTCAAAACCACTTGTCATAATTGTACCAAAAACATAACTTTCTAACGTCGTCCTCTGTGGGAACGACATTATTTACTATAAAATCTATATTAACCCCGTTGGTATAGTACGACATATACCAATTTCTAGTGCCCTTTTATCGCAAATTTTTTTGTTTTCAACCACTTTTCTTTTGTTCAAACTTTTTTTTGTTAATTTTCTTCTTCTGAGAATGATGGCCAGGACCAAATCTACTGCCCATGTCATAACCACTATACAGCCATCCCATTCCCGTGTTCCCCCTGGTACTGGCCGTAGGCGTTAAAGGACCTGCGTGAACGCAACCCATGAACCTAGCTGAGCCAAGATAAGAAGAAAAGATCATGCATGTGGAAGACTAGTTAACGCCACTCAATTCAAAAGACTACGTTCGTTATTGGTGAAATACAAGGATTGTTTTGCTTGGAATTATAGTGATATGAAGGGTATCCCTCCAACAGTAGTCCAACATACTATACCCTTGGTGGATGGAGCAGTCCCCAAGGTGAGTCGTTACTATCGCTGCAACCCGAATTATATAGAGCTGATCAAGCAGGAGTTGCAGAAATTGCTAGATGTTGATTTCATTTATGAAATCGAGCACATTGAGTGGGTATCGCCAATAGTCATAGTACCCAAGAAGAATGGCAAGATGCAGATCTGTGTGAATCTAAAAGCGTTAAATGTAGTCACCAAGAAGGACCATTTTTCCTTACCATTTATGAAAAGTGTTCTGGACCGAGTAGCAGGGTCTTTTTCATACATGATCTTGCTTATGTACTTTCCTTTTTTGCGAGGAATTAATGTAGCTTTGATCTGTAGCATTCTGGATTGTGCTCTAGCCATAATCTGTTGGTAGATTGCAGGATTGCTCTACAGGTGATCTGTGTGCCACCACAAAGCATGGTAAAGATCATTTACACTTTTTGTGTGGTTTTCCACACGTGTGAATCTGCTGGATTTTCATCACCTCCTCACTCTCATTGGCCACTTCATTGGGGCAAAGATTCTAATCCAAGCCCTTCAATTAAACACAACTTAAATCTATTGGTTTTAAGAAAGCACAAGGGAACTTACATGATTCATGTGAGTTCTAATTTGGGCCCTTTTAGCTTTTTTATTTGCAACTTGACTTAGGGCCTCTAATGTCATTTTAGAGTTTTAAGCCCTTAGTGTGTTATTCGTAGGAATTATAACTTGCTACTTGTGCTCATTGAGTTGGGCTTACACACGCAGGACATCAATCCCCTCACACTTATTATTCCAACTGTACACTGTAATGTGGTGGGGGCCACTAGGTAAGGCTTGGCCAATAGTATTTTTGGGTTAGGTAGATCAAATTCCAACTTTGCTCCTGTACATAATCTTTTTGTGAGAATTCCATACGATCCAGCCCGATTTTTTTTTATTATTCTGACCATTATAATCAATACGAGGCCTACCTAGCTAACAAACTTGATCTTCTCGACAACTTTTTTGATTTTTTTCTTCCAGATACACGTAGAAGCTTTAGATTCGGTCCCAAATTTTGTGCCGAGCTAAAAGATAAGACCTCAGAAATTTCAGATGTAATAGTAGAGGTCGGAGTTTCTTTTTTGCAGAATAGTATTAGTTTCGATTCCCATGGTACAATTTTTGTTGTTAGTCCATTTTTCATGGGAGCGGTAAAGGCGAAAGAAGCCAATTTTGAGAAGGCTGTCTATTTTATCGAGTGCAGTCCTATGGCAAAATTCTATTTGATTCCATATGAAAATAAGTAAGGATTGCTCTTTTGTTTTTGTTGCTTTAATTTGGATTGTTGCATGCTTCATTGCTTTACATTGACACTTGAAAAAAAAATTACAAATATATTCAAGGAAATAAACCAACTTAATCTGACTGTTTTTGATCCCGTGCTCATTTTTAATGAATTATTTACATCATTATATATCTTCAACGAAATGATTCTGAAACTGTAGCATCTGGTGCAATCCATTCATCACTTTCAAAACTAGGTAATGGAATTGGTACTATTTGTCCAAATTTTTTTTTTGTATCAGGAATGTACATTGATTCATAAAAGAAGATCCCACTATCAGCTAGATCTTCTGCAGTTCTACCTTGATATTGCAGCTGTCCAATATCAGTGTGAATAACATCTAACACACTTGTTAAAGATCCATGTGGTGGCCTAGTCGCTATAGATTTTCACAAAATCAATGAATTACGTAGTATAAAAGGTTTCATCGTTCCCAAGAGAGAGAATAATTTCATCTTTTGCATGGTAAATGTATGTATGATGATAAACAGACTAGAGTGTATAAAGTTCACAATGAATACTACACCGACATAACTGGTTATCCAAAGATATTTGGGTAAATTGGCATCCGGGAACACCAATGATGAAACGATTTGGTCAAGGTCTGTAATTGTAAGATTACTTTATCTTTCAGGCTCTTTAGGCATCAGGAAAACAGTCAGAACTGACGGCAACTAGCAATTAGATTCATCAAGCAGAATCACATTATCTAAAAGTTCTTCTTAATCAAACACAAAGAATTAGTTTTTATCGCATGAAGCAAACAAGATAGAGCCTCAATCAATCCCATTATCTGAACACATAGCTCATTTAGAGTTGAAGGAATTTCTGCTAAAAGTTATGTTTAATCGCTTCGGCTAATTCCCTGCGCACATTAGTCAGAATTATTACTTGTTGGTGTCGCCTGAAAATCCGTGTTAGAGTAACTGAAATTCTGTATAACTTAAGAAATGTGTGTGACGCAAATAGAACAGTATCACAATCAATCACAGATCATACAGAGTGTCTTCGCACAAATGATAAGAACTAATTCTGTGAGAGATAACAGAAGGAAAGAATGTTCAAGCTATAAGAACTTGCTCTTCGCTCTCTATTAATACTCAGCTCTGCGTAGAAATGCGTATGTACAATGGTACATAGTGCTATCCTTATAGGAATGTTCTTCAGCCTCAATGTTGCTTACAAACCGTCAAATGTCGGTTCTGAACTTCTATTGCATCTCTTTAGAACGTCACAACTTCTACTTAAAATATGAATTTACAAAGTGCGAAATAGGCCTTTACATGTATTTTAGGCACTATAGCACATTATATATATATGGAAATTGAAAATTTTTACAATATATGACAAAATTTGGACAATGTGAGATCATGAGACTCCACATATCCCCTTCCTCAGTTGTGCAGCGGCTCGCAAGCAATCTGATTTATGTCCTTCTTTGTCGCTTTCGGCTAGCTGGCTTGTTGTGGAAAATAGCCTTGGCTCGGGCTTCATTCTCTTCATTTTCTTGCTCCAATGTCAGTCCTTTTGTTGCCAGGAAATAGTTGTTCTTCTGGTTGTAGTCTTCTTGGAATGACAAATTTGGATAACCACCCAATTTGGATAACCACCCATTCCTTGATTGCCGATTGGTGGAAGGGGTTTATCAATTAATGTATTATTAACAAGATGTGTATACCAACTATCATCGGTTAGGATTTCAGACATCTCAGCAGAAGGGACAATTAGTGAAAGGGCAGCATATGTATATTCGGGAAATTTCTCTTTAATATACAGTTGTTGAACAGACAGGAGGGCATACGAAATGAGAGAAGCAATATTTACATGGTTGTAAGTATAATATGATCTAGTTATTGGGTTAGTGGAAAAAACTATGATACCGAAACAACGTACTGGTCAACTGTACACTATTTTGCGAAGGGGCGGAATACGAGATTCCACTCCACCAACCAGAGTAAGGGGTTCATGCTAAAATTGCGGAGCCCCGAGTCACTATTCGCCTGATTGCCCTGAACCCAGGAGATAGGTAGGATATGTGCCGCTCTGCGCTAACTGTAAAGGAAAAGGGCATGTCACTGCTAAATGTTCTCAGCCACAACAGCCACGGTCTAAACCAAGGTTTGTAAACTCGCCTAGGGAAGACGACCTTCGGCCATCTAAGACTAACACTGTCATGATAGTTCAGACGATAGAAGTAGAGTCTGAATTATTAGATCAAGATCATCAATGGCCATATTTAGAGAAAAAAGTAAATAAAGTAATTACAAGAAGTAGTAAAGATTCTTTAACTCTTAAAGATAAGAAGAAAACTAAGACGAAAATTGCGAAAACTATGAAAAATGTGACAGAAAAAGCGAAGGTCACAGAACACTTAGTAAAAATTCCTAGTAATAAAGAATCAAAGTTTGATAAGTCTAATGGAAAATATTATGATGTTGATATTAGTTCAGAAGCTAAGAAGCTTTTAGACGAAGAAACTAGAAAAGTTAAAAAAGTGACATTTTCAGATCCAGTTATAAGTAGCGAGATACCTAGAGATCTGTCGCCACTTAGAAACCATTATTATAATATTGTCGAAGACTTGTTTCTAGAATGCCCAATATAACTTTTAAACAGCTATTAGATGATAACCAATATCATAAAAAAGAAATTAAGCAATTTTTGCAAAATAAAAAGAGAAGAAAAGCAAAGTTACCAGTAGTCAACATAGGATTAGTCAATTATGAGCTACCTCCTCATGATTATTAATTGGACAGAAGAATAGTTTCTCTTCTAAATAATTAGTTTGTAAACTGGGACAGTTGGTCTTAGAATGACCTTCCTTCCCACACACAGTACACCAAACATTGGCGTTAGGCTTCGCTTTCTTTCGCTTGGCTTTAACATTAGATATTTGGACCTTTAGATCACTCATTTCTCTTGTTAACAACTCAACACTTTTCCTTAATGGATCCATCTTTTCGGATTTCTCCATTCTTTTCTTTCTTTCTGAGTTCCTATTCTTAATTTTCCTATAAGAAGATTCTTCTTCCGATGAAGAAGAATAAGATGAATACTCAGAAGATTCTTCCATATCCAGTGAATCAGATTCTGATTCAGACTCAGTAGACGTTTCAGATTCTTCTGTTCGTTTAAATTTGTGTTTTTTACTATTTCTTTCATTTCTCCGTCTGCGAGAAATTCGAGAGGTTTCGTAATTCTTGGCATAGACAATGACATCTTCCAAAGAAGTCATCAAACCCTGTCGACAATAACGATTCATTTTCTTAGGCAAATCACCCAAGAACCATTCATTTTGCATAGGAACTGGATATTGGGCTTCTAACTTTCCTATTAAATGCTTACCCGTATGAGTATATTTCCTAAGTGATTCCTTTGGCTTGTTTTCAACAGAGTTAAGCCGAGCCAACAATCTAGTGGAATATCCTATCTCCCTAAACTGTTTAAGGAATGCTTCTTTTAAAGCGTTCCAAGTACTAACTGTTTTTGGTACTAATTGACTGTACAAAATCCTAGCCTGCTTCCGTAGAAGACCTGACAAAATTCTAACTTTATCCTCGTCCGTCTGAGGCTTTGTTTGCTATGGTAATGGATTCAAATTGCGACATATAACTATCCACATCTTCAGATGATGATCCCTTAAAAAAATCATATCCGATTTTTGTAGATGTAGGTGGCGCTGGATTAGCCATATTAACAGATGGTGGTGAACTAGATGAACTTGGAGGATCTGAATCTAAACTTCGCTCGGACAAAGAGTCTGAACTTGGTTTGGAAGTAGAATTAGACGAATCTGATTCAGGTGAATCTGTAGAACTTGGTGTTTCAACAGATCTTTCCTCAAATGAATCTACAAATGTTGTAGTAGCATGTAAAAGATCATTAAACGCTTCAGGTATTAATCTTGCTCTAGCTGGTGAGTTTTGCAAATTCTGCAAATACAAATATCTAGATTCCTATATGCTTCTAAATGTTGTGCACGCTCTAAAAGTTTCTGTTCAATAATTGCTTGAGAGTATGTTCTTGGCATGCATTACATGAGAAAGATTCGTAGATGTAATACACTTAAAAATATTGCAAAAGGTGAAATTCATCTCTCCGGCAACGGCGCCAAATTATGTGGTGGCCTAGTCGTTATAGATTTTCACAAAATCAATGAATTACGTAGTATAAAAAGTTTGATCGTTCCCCAAGAGAGAGAATAATCTCATCTTTTGCATGGTAAATGTATGTATGATGATAAACAAACTAGAGTGTATAAAGTTCACAATGAATACTACAACGACATAACTTGTTATCCAAAGATATTTGGATAAATTGACATCCAGGAACACCAATGATGAAACGATTTGGTCAAGGTCTATAATTGTAAGAATTAGTTTATCTTTTAGGCTCTTCAAGCATAAGGAAAATAGTCAGAACTGACAGCAACTAGCAATTAGATTCATCAAGCAGGATTACATTAGCTAAAAGTTCTTCTTAATCAAACACAGAGAATTAGTTTTTATCGCAGGAAGCAAACAAGACAGAGCCTCAATCAATCCCATTATATGAACACATAGCTCATTTAGAGTTGAAGGAATTTCTGCTAAAATTTATGTTTAACCGCTTCGGCTAATTCCCTACGCACATTAGTCATAATTATTACTTGCTGGTGTCGCTTGAAAATCCGTGTTAGAGTAACTGAAATTCATTATAACTTAAGAAATGTGTGTGACGCAAACAAAACAGTATGTGTATGTACAATGGGACATAGTGCTATCCTTATAGGAATGTTCTTCAGCCTCAATGTCGCTTACGAACCGTCAAATGTCGGTCCTGAATTTCTATTGCGTCTCTTCAGAACGTCGCAACTTCTACTCAAAATATGAATTTACAAAGTGCGAAATAGGTCTCTACATGTATTTTAGGCACTATAGCACATTTTATATATATGTAAATTGAAAATTTTTACAATACATGACAAAATTTGGATAATGTGAGATCATAAGACTCCACAATCCACTCGGCTCCCATTCATTTATGTTGGATGGATATAAATCTGCAAGAGAAAAATGATTAGATTGGCAAGCTTACTATTAGATATTTATGAATGACAAAAATCAAAGTACATATTGGATTTGATCTCTAAGTAATTTTTTTGAGCGAGTATCTAGCACCAAAAGCTAACCGATTTAGTTAAGAGAATTTAGCTTTTAATAGCAAAATTTTAATGAGCAAGGTAAAGCGTAGAAATGATTCCGTTTTCAGTAGCAAACTAATAAGCAATTGATCCAAGTGAAAGGTAGGAAAGGAAAAAAAATGAGCCATGTTGAGAAATAAGAAAAATAGAACCGTTTTAGAGAAAAAGAGGGTAGGGCAGCAGGCTGCACTGAGCAGGACTATATGCTGGGAATGGGAATCTGGGTGGGCTGGGGTGGGGTCCTTCTGTACTTCGTCTGCTGGTGCCAGCTTAACAGTGAACACTAACGATAGTGGCAGGAATTCAGCTGTCCCGTGGAGCTGTGTAATTTCGGCCTTCGAGGACTTGTAAGAAGCTCCCTCTCGGTCGAGTCCCTTTCTTTCTTTTCTTTCAGCATCAGCAGATTACCCATATCTATCTTGCTGGCATGAGCGGAGCCCAGACAAGCAGATGCAGTCAACGCTCTCCAGACTGTATCTTCGATCGTATTCTGAAAGATTGCGCACTCTCTTTGTGGTTCTTCGAACAAGATGACTAAAAACTCGATGTGTATAAGTTGATAACAACCAAGAACAGTGAGTTGTGAAGTGAACTATCCGTCTTGATGTTGTGTCAACACTAGTCAACTGATCACCGAAAGCTTCAATGGTTATGACTTTCGTGACCATGGGTTGCGGTAAGCCATCCTCGGCAAATACTGCATTTAAATATGCATAAAGAACACTCACATGATAATTACTTTTTGAAGTTTGAAGAAAAGTATGCAGGAGTCGTGATGTCGTGATTCATGACTCACGAGTCACGGCCGCATCAGATCTTATCAGTCATCTTACTTATGAGCTTTGGATTCTGGAGTACAAAATGTTAGTGGCTTCAGCCGATGGGTTGATTGATGTTGATGACTGTGCAGTGTGCACTATGTAATATTCTGCGTAGGTACTATGTGTGTCATTAGCTTAAAGTAATATGCAGAGACAAATAGCAGTTGCAATGTGCATTATGCATGCCGCTAGATCTTGCCGGCCTTTGTCATCCAATAAAGTACAAGCGTCAAGGATTATGTGACATGAGCATTTTACGTAAATAAGTGTTAGTACGAAGCTAAGCAGGAACTCAAGTTGCACACTTCATGTATTTAGCCACAATTCGAGCACGATTTACAGCAGCAGTAGCTGTAGCTGGCTGCTGCTGCTATCAAAACTTTTATTCCCGTGAATTCTTGATTAATGCCAGGAATCATGAATTATAAGGAGAAAGCACGAGATGCATCTCGTGAATCCAGGGTGCACCGTGCATTCATGTTTTTTCTCTTCTGTGTCCTCATTTTCAACCGTGCATCATTGTTGCCCAAGGACTCCTCAGTCCAGTATTGAAGTATGCCAAACTTTACACTACTATCCGCACGTCCACATATAAGACTTGCATGTTTCGTCTTTATCCTGTTTTCTCATATTACAATTGACAAAAGATGTTTAAACTTTACAATTTGCAACACATGGTATATCTTCTAAAAAAAACCTATTGTTTGAAAGTTGGGCTAAAAAAACTTATTGGTCCTAATTTTAACACTTAAATAACAATGTTTTTTTTTAAAGAGAGAGAGAGTGTGTGTGTGTGTGTGTGTGTGGAGGAGAGGGAGGTGGAAGGCTGAAGAGATTTGAGGAGAGGAGAGGAGAAGGCTTGAAGAGGAGAGGAGAAGGCTTGAAGAGATTTGAGGAGAGGAGAGGAGAGGAGAGGAGAAGGCTTGAAGAGATTTGAGGAGAGGAGAAGGAGGCTAAAGGCTGAAGTGCTCATTGAAGGGCTCGTGGGCCGTTGAAGGATGAAGGTTGCATAGGTGTAGGCTTGTAGGCCTTTTTCAGCAAATTAAACATTACAAGTTTTTTTTACAATACGTTAACAACGTATTAGCCCTTTAGATTAGTAGGCTTTAAGAACCTACAACTATAAATTTAGTAGGTGAATATATAATTTTAAAAATAAGCTCGTAAGGCTTTGTAGGTTTTTCGCGAGCACTAATATTATATAAGTATAAATGGTATACACCGTTGTTGGGATGACAAGATGTTGGGAATATACAACACATCATTCATAAGTAAGTATTGAAGGTATGACCAAGTGTTGGGTGATTATTACTATCTAAAAAATATGTCTTAATCTTGTAGAATATACTTCAAATATTTCCAAAGTTGTGTGAGAAGATGTTCGTTAATATACAACACACCATGTACGCATGTTAAGGATATAAACAAGTGTTGGTGTGGGTATCACTACTTTAAATACCAACAACAACAACCTCATATTAAATTTTTTTAGGTCTTGGGTGGATATGACTATTTTAATTACAAATATGGTTGCTATCAAAATACTTCCTATTTTTTGAAGTCAAGTTGCCATCACACTACTCTAAATACCAACTCCATACTTCTCGTACTAAAAGATTACTTGTTTTGTTTTTTTTAATTAATGAGCTAATTCCAATGTTTTTTTAATTCTTTTGTGCAATCCAAGTATTGATATAAGCATGGTGTATGATTTTCATATTGGAATAAACCGAGCTGATATTGCAAGGGTGATTTCGATGGATATCAATATGGGTGTGACTATACGCTATATGTTGAAAGAGTTTTTGGCTCCATAAATCTTAGTATCAAATTGTTTTTTTTTTCTCAAAGAAGTTAGCTATCGATTAAATACTTTTTACAAAGTATAATGAAAAGATCAAGAGCTTACAAAAAAGAGAGTTTATATGCCTCCTTAAAGAGAAGTAACGAAAAGATGACATAATCACCATTCTCGAATTCCTGGCTATTTCTATCTAGTTAAATATTCCAAAGAGTAATAACTCTAATACATTGTCAGTAACCATTAATAGTTGCATCCTCAAAAAGAATATCATTCAGCAGAATGTCAGAGTGGTTGAAACTTCTGAATCTGACATGAAAGCGTGCAATGAAAAGGTCAACCATTGATCGTTTCTAAAGAGAGACATAGCAATGAAAAAACAAATGTGTTACATCCTCATCTAATGTTTTGCACTTAGAGTAGACATGCAACACATTATCCCTATAGCAAGCATAGACATGGAGAGAAAGCTGAAGAATTTTGAGAGAAAAGATTTTGTATTTGCCCGACTTGATTTTATGGGTACGACGAAATTTGGCCTTCCATAGACGAGGGGGATCATAAAGGTGCCACTTGGAATTGAACCGTAAAGAGGGGCTCTTTGGTTGAAGTATAAACAGAAGAATAGGAAATCTTACCCATTTTGTCCATGGCCTTGAAGATCCATATATTATCACAATCAATAGCAAGGGAAGTTGATGGAGGTTGTGACTAAAGGCAAAAGACTGTGGAAATATGCAAAATTGGACCAAGAATGGATCCTAAAATGATCCACAAGAGTGATTGGATGTTAGATACAATTAATCTATCAATCTACACAAGATTTAGATCAATCTAGATAACTCAAACTCGACCTATTCTAAGAAGGTTATGTGCTCAATTCACATGCCTCTATGTACAATAAAATATACAAAAGAAATAAGGTCAGCATAGCCCCCAAATTCAAGATAGGAAGATATTTTTTACCATTCTTCACACTATTGGAGGGCTCCTTCTTACTTAGGGTCTTCTTGCTTCTTGGGTTATGATAGTAGTCTACTGCTGCATGACCCTTCTTCTGATAGTGTATGCATTGAATGTTTGGATTTAACCAATATGTGTCAGCGGTATGTGATTCTAGATTGAATAGCAAGATCTAGTACAGAACTTATGGCTTAACCACAATCTAGCATGCTAAGAATTGGATAATGATGGCTTTGAATTACAAATGAACAAAAGTACAAGAATTTAGTGTATAAGCATTAGCCTCAACTTGAGTTAGAGAGAGAAAGATAGAAATATTCAAGCCAAGATGGTGTAGATCCAAAATGGCATGGAATAGCTACAAAGCTTTGGTTCTTCATCAAAGATTATGAGAATAGCTACACATATATATGGAGTTTGAGGTACCTCGAGGTAGAACCACATCCATCCACCTTTCAATCATATCTAAAGTGAAAACTAGAGTTTTTGTGACATTTGTCACATCTCATGCATGTATCTCTACCTACTTTTACCAAGTGTCCTACTTCTAACTAGAATTGTACAAATCATCATGCATGTGTCCATTTTACTTTGTGCATGCCTTGCATGTCACTATGGATCACTTACAATAAATGCATGTGATATGCCACGAGTTTCTACAAGCATATTATTGCTATTTCTAAGTCTACAATCTATATGCAAGTTGTAATCAACCAACTAGATATGATAAATCCATATAGCTCGAGTTTCATCTAGGCCAAATTTGGCATTTACATTTATGAAACAACATACTTGCATAGTACAAATTTTGTAGCAAGCCTAAAGTTAAGATAGATGCTTTTTATTTTCAACAGACTGCACCATTAGAAAAGATTTTATTGATAACATACAGTCCCTCACTTCTGAATTTCAATTTTCCGGGGTGTTTCTCAGATGTATAAAGAAGCACTTGGTCACCTAAGTATAAATCCGTGTTGAGTAAGTGACGGTCATGCTAGGCCTTTTGACGTCTTTTGTTAACTAGTTGTGCATGGTAGGATATGAGTCTTGTTTCGCATAAATGGGCTAACGTAAATAGTCTGGTCTTTACTTGTTGCTCAATTGTAGCTTTCTCACAAAGATCTGATGAGAAGGCTTCCATGACTCTTAGAGAGAATACTAAGAACTCGACAGACATTACCGCCTCTTGACCATACACTAGATGGAATGGGGTACCCCATCTAGTGGCTTTCTTTGGAGTTGTGCAATAAGCCCAGATAGCTGAGAAGAGTTTTCATTTCCCAATTGGAGTGACTTGTTGTAAAGGCCCTAAAGGATTTCCCCTAAGATGAGGATAGGAAAACACAATAGAAGAGACTATGGAGCCAAACCGTCCAACCAATCCTAGATCAAAACTAGATTTAGCCCCCAAGCCATGCCATGTGAAACAAGAGGAGAAGAGAGAAACTGGTAACCTAAACCCAATAATGTCGACGAGAGAATCCTCACCTCATTATATAGAGAGTAGAGTCCTGTGTATGAAACCATGCAATCTCCATGCAGGTCAATTATGTAGATTTCACACGTGTGGAGTGTCCACAACATGTACTTGTGATCTCCTAAGATGTGTAGATGCACCAAGATCAAGACTAGATTGAGATTCAAGATCTAACTTTGATTCTATGGCAAAAACACACTACTACATGTATTCAATCACTTCCAACTCTCACTCACACGTGTGAGAAGATTCAAAAATTATTCTAAGTAAAACCAAGCTGCTCTCCTCGAGTAGAGAGAGAAAACCATCATGAGCTCTCAAGTAGAGAGAGAAAGCTAGAAATCCAATAACACTCAAAATTCACACAATCTCAAAATCAATTAGATCCAAAATGAGGAGTACAATGATACTAGTAGATCCACGAGCTACCACTATGCTTAACTATGATTGGACCACACTTTGTCACCTCTTAATCCTATTGGACCATTGATCCATGCACCTCTTAATTCTATTGGACTATTTTCAAGCAAACCTCAAATTCCTATTGGACCTCACATGGTTCCACCTCACACTCCTAAAAAATTATCTATGAAGATTTTAGCATTGATCTTGATATAACTCCAAGATTAGATCTATGCTTGATGAAAGCACTTTTGCTCAAAGGCTTGGTGAGTAGATCAACAATTCAAGAGGACGAGTTGACATGCTCCAAATAGATTTCTCCTCCAATAAGCTTTTCTCTCACAAAATGGTGTACCACTTCTATGTGCTTGCTTCTTGCATGAAATATGGGATTATTGGCAAGAGCTTGGGCCGAGATGTTATCACACTTGATCATTGGTAGATCATCTTCCTTGATGCACTTTAGCTCCATCAATAACCTCTTGATCCAAAGCACCTCTTTAGTAGTTGTGGTGAGTGCTTTGTACTCGGCCTCACATGAAGAGAGAGATATAGTATCTTGCTTTTTGGAAAGCCAAGATATTAGATTGCCTCCAAGAAAGATAGTGTATGCACTAATAGACTTTCAATCCATCTTGTCACTTGCAAAGTCCGAATCCGAGTAGCCAACAATGGATAGATATTCACTTTTATAAAGTAGACCATAATCACAAGATGAAGATACATATCTTAGAATCCTCTTGGCCATCTTCCAATGATGGATCTTAGGATCTTGCATAAATTGACTCAATTTGTGCACACAAAAACTTAGATCGGGCCTAGTAATGGTAAGCCAAATCAAGGAGCCTACAAGACTCCTAAAAAGTGTGATGTCCTCAAAGGATATTTCATCACCTTTATTAGGATCTTTTACAATTTTCTCCATTGGAGTTAGAATTTTCCATATGGAATTTTTTCAACATAGAGTGAGCATATCTAGATTGGCATATAAAGACATGATTTTCATAAAAATCAATTTCTAGGTCTAGGATGTAATGTATCTCTCCTAGATCTTACATTTTAAACTCACATCCAAGTGCTAGCTTAGTTTCATCAACTAGCTTGATACAACTTCCACAAAGAATAATGTCATCAACATAAATTAGAAGAATGACAATATTGCTATCAACAAACTTTAGATACATGGAAGGATCATAGTCACTAAGAGTAAATCCTAGTGAGATAAGAAAAGAATTAAGTCTTGAATACCATGATCTTGGTGCTTGCTTGAGTCCATAAAGACTTTTGAAGAGCAAGCTCACTTTGGACTCATCCTTGATGAATCCTTGAGGTTGTTCCATATAGATCTCCTCCTCAAGATAATCATTTAGAAAAACATTGGATACATCTAATTGGAACACCTTCCACTTAAAGAAACAAGCAAGAGAAATAAGAATTCTTATTGTCACCATCTTTGCAACGGGTGCAAAGGTCTCCTCATAATCAAGGCCATGGATTTGAGCAAATCCTTTGGCACATAATCTTGCTTTACACTTGTTGATGGTGCCATCATAATTGAACTTGATCTGAAATACCCACTTGCAACCAATCACATGCTTGTTGGATGGAGGATCCACAAGCTCCCAAGTATTGTTGGTGATCAATGCATCATACTCTTGCTTCATGGCATCATACCACTCCTTGGTATTGAGTGCCTCTTGTACATTCTTTGGCTCTGAGAGACATAAAAAACATAATTAGTGGAATCAAGATCCACTTGTTTGCCTTTGTCAACATATGAGAGCCTCTTAGGCTCGGATCTATCTCTCATGGATCTTCTTGGTGAGAAAATCCGAGGAGAGTCTTCTTCAATTCTTGACCCCATCACATCATAATTGTCTTCAAGATCAATAATAGGTGATGCATCCATAGACTTCTTGATCTCGGTCTCTTCAAAAGATGAATGTTGATATCACTTCATGAAAGACAACATCTCTACTTTCAATAACTTGAGAAGTAGAGAGTACAAAGACTCTATAGGCCTTCTTGGTGGATGAGTATCCAACCATGATCCCTTTGCATGCACTAGGATCTTCCTTCTTCCTTGTTTCCAAGGGAATATGGGCAAATCATATGCATCCAAAAACTCTAAAGTGATCAACCTTAGGCTTCTTCAAATATAAGATTTCATATGGTGACTTTCCTCCAAGAGCCATATGTGGGAGCCTATTGCAAAGATAATTTGCACAATTAATGGCTTCTCCCCAAAACTCTTTGGGCAAAGATGCCTCAATTCTCATAGATTTTGCACATTCACATAGAGATCTATTCTTTCTCTAAGCCACTCCATTTTGAGATGGAGAGTAGGCACAAGAGAACTCTTTTTTGATGCCTTCAAGCTCACAAACATCATGAAATTTATTGGAGATATATTCACCACCTCCATCACATCTAAGAGATTTAATCTTGAATGAGAATTTCTTCTCTACATAAGCTTTGAAAATAAGGAAATGATCAAACACCATAGATTTAGAAACAAGAAGATATATCCAAGTGAATTTTGTGAAATCATCAATGAAAGTAACAAAACAAGTGGCTCCTCTTTGATCATAGAGAGCATGGATTTGTAGTTGGGATGTCCCAATCTCCTATGCCATAATTCCTCCATAGAGAGCTTGTTCACAAGAGCAACATTACAAGCATTCACATACTCATTTGGATCTAGTTTATAGATGCCTCCAAATCTAGATCCTAATGCAAGTATCTCATCATTCTTCTTGATAGTGCAAGTATCAACATTGAATTTTACATCAAGGCCGTTATCAAGCAATTGGCCAACACTAATAAGATTCTTAGTAAGCTTAGGTACATAAAGAATAGAGAGAAAGAACTTTAGAGGATGCAAGCTTCAAGGGAATGTTCCCTATGCCTTCAATAGGACATTCAAAATCATTTGCAGTTATATTAATTTCTTGACTCTGTCATAAGGTGCAATAGAAGAGAAAGGGTCCTTGGAGCTACACATATGTGAAGAGGCTCCACTATCAATATACCATAGGCCGTCCTTCTTGAAAGGAGTAGATGAGAAACTAGAGACCATAAGAGATCCCTCTCCATCACTTGCAATAGTGTCTTCCTTCTCATTGGTAATGTTGGCTTGTTTGAGTTGATTATTCTTCTTGAAGCAATTGGTGGCATAATGGCCTTTCTTGCCACAATAAAAGCACTTGATCTTCTTCTTCTTGATCTTGGATGATGAACCATTAGAGGAATCATCTTCCTCCTCATCTTTGTCTTTGGATTTGACTTTGTCCTTGCTTGAGGATTGTTGATGTTGATTCTTGCTCCTCCCTTTCTGCTTATCCCTGGCAAAGAGAGATTTGCCATCATTATGAGTGAGAGAAAGCTTGTCCATCCTCAAGAGCTTGTACTCTTGTCTTGATTCTTCTGAAATTAGCACAGTTTGGAGAGCCTCCAAACTTGGTAGCTCCTCCTTAATGGCATAGGATTGGACAAGGCTATCACATTCACTTCTCAAGCCATTGAGAATGACTTGGACTAGTTCATTTTGATTGATGGAATCACCAATACAAGCAAGTTCTCTATGAATATCTTTTACTCTCAAAACATAACTAGATGCACTCTCATCACTCTTTTGGCTACTTTGAAAGATTTGATTTCTAAGAGTGAGAAGCCTAGAGGTATTCTTAGCCTCATAGATAGTCTTGAGACAATCTCAATCTTCTTTGGCTATTGTACAAGTACCTATGTCCCTCAATATCTCATTAGAGACATTCATCTTAATGTAGTGGAGAGCCATCCTAGCTCTCTTTTTGTATTTTTGAACCTCTTGAAGGACTTGTGGTTCTTCTTCAAGGCCAAGAACTATGTCTATCACATCTTGAAGGATCAAGAGACCATCCTCATTTTTCAAATTGAATAGTTTGAAGTGGACAATCTTTCACTTGGTTCCAACAAGGATGAACCCATTGAAGACATTTGAAGTGAAAAAAACTCAAATGATGAACAATAAATGTTGCTACACACTCTCAATAGGATCCAATAATGAAGTACTATCTCCTCCTATGAAAGATCTTGCAACTATTTGTGAATTGATTCTCACAAGCTACACAAATCTCTCTAAAACAAGATCTATTTCATATCAAATGATGGAGTATGGGCAAAGTTAGGATCAAACACTCTTAGCACGTGTGAAGTACACTAAGAAACCAAATTTGACTCAAATACAATGATATTGCATAAAACAAAATGGCTAAGATCTCAAAACAGTGCCTAGATCACATATAGATGAGATTGGTAAGCATTCAACTGTGATTTTGGATCAATCAAGCAATCTCTTGACCGAACCAAATGTGTCCACCCAGGTCTAGGTGCCCTACCTAACTCTCTTCAGAAGCTTATAACTTCTGATTGGCTCAACCAAATGGAATGAAACTGATTGCATCAAAAACTAGACAAAAATAGCTTCAAAACAAGCTATCAAGCAAGATAAATGGATCAAGCATGAGAGCGAGCTTCCAAACTGAAATTGGATGTTCCTCACATGTGTCTGAGCACCTAATTCCGTACAGTACCAGGTCAGACCCAATCAATGTCCTTTTGATCTCTTTTGATCCAAAATTGAACAAAATAGCTAGGAAAATCGACCTTGACAATTTCTAGCTCAAGATTGATGAATAGGTTTCACTTAAATGGATCAAAATGCATGGTAACCTTAGGTAGGCTCTGATACCATGTAGATTTCACACGTGTGGAGTGTCCACAACATGTAGTTGTGATCTCCTATCACCTCCAACTCTCACTCACACGTGTGGGAAGTATTCAAAAATTATTCTAAGTAAAAACAAGCTACTCTCCTCGGGTAGAGAGAGAAAACCAGCATGAGCTCTCGAGTAGAGAGAGAAAGCTAGAAATCCAATAACACTCAAAATCCACACAATCTCAAAATCAATTAGATCCAAAATGAGGAGTACAATGATACTAGTAGATCCACGAGCTACCACTATGTTTAACTATGATTGGACCACACTTTGTCACCTCTTAATCCTATTGGACTATTGATCCATGCACCTCTTAATTCTATTGGACTATTTTCAAGCAAACCTCAAATTCCTATTGGACCTCACATGGTTCCACCTCTAAATCCTATTGGACCTCTTAGAATTCATCAAACAAAAACATTACACTTGTCTACACTCTAATTGGCACGAATTTAGCCTCTTACTCTATTTTGGCTCAATAGTGGCATTACAAGTGGAAATGCATAATTTGCCATCTATGCCAAATTTGTTCTCATCAACATCCTACACCTAGATGCTTGATGTAAAAAAACATAAGACTCCTATATCTAACATAGATAATCTTTTTCAATTCTTCACAAACTATAAATAGATCACATCTCTTCATGCAATCCTCCTGCCTATATTCATCACAGAGACATGCAATACTCCATATGTCTCAATTAGAGTGTCTGGGTCCTCTGTAGCGCAGGCATCCCAAAGGGAGCCGGGAACCACGACTTAGCTTCCCAGCCTTCAACTCTTGCCATCCAAACCCACTTGACATACAAGCAGCCAACTCACCAACAACGATCAGACTTAACCAACTTGAAGTTCCGAAAACCAACATTGAGATCCAACCTGGCGCCATGCCAGATCGGGGGTCCCGACGTGGGTGACTTCCCTCCAAGCAAGCCGCCTGACATACATCAAACTTAACCAACTCGAAGCTTCGTTACAGACGAGTAACATCCATTCCAAGCAAGCGGTCTGACTTACATCAGACTTAACCAACTGAAAGCTTCGTCACGAGCGCTGGAAGCCAACCTGGCGCCACGCCAGACTGGACAGCCATAAACAGGTAACATCCACCCAAGCAAGCCATCCAACTCAGCCGACAGGTTAGAGCCCGTTCCCCAAGAGCTTAACCCATTCACGTTCATGCAAGGAATACTCAGAACCACAAGCCGCGACAGATATGGAAACAACCAGTTCCTGGACCAAATGGTCCCGACAGCATACCGCTGGCGCCACGGACCGAATGGTCCTGACGGCATACCGCTGGCGTCCCGGGATACGACCCTCAGCTATGTGCCAAGTTAAAAATTTTGAAAGCGGCCTTACAACTGGCGCTTTTACCGAACACTGAAACCCAGAAGGTAATCAGAGTCAGTTTGAGGAAAATCCCACTTTATTGATAAATCTGAGAAGGTTACATTTCAAGTGTGTGACCGACCCTAGTCTCCGGGGCGCTAGCATGCCAAGGCGAGAGCCATGACAACATTCCAGCAAGGGAGGCTGAGACTTGGTTGGAGCTCGCCCTGAGTCGCAACCCGCACTCCCCTATAGTATTGGTGTGATTCGGCACCCCCTCTCATACCAAGCACTCTACCCAAGCTGGTAAAGCACGTTTTTCTCTCTCTAGGATTTTCTCTTTCTAGAAAGTCATTTTCTCTCTCTAGATTTTATTGATCCCCAGGCTTCCTTTAATCATGCCTAGATCGTGTGAGGTGATTGCACATCGATCTGAGCTCTCTGGACTTCGCTAGAACCGATCAAAGATTTTCAGCCATAGGAACTTGGCGCCGGCTGGATTCTGGTCACAGTGGCGCCGGGAGCAGCAGGGGCGCTGCTGGCGCCGGGGACATAGCTGGCGCCGATGGCGCCGGAAGTAAAGCTTGTAAAGGTAGCTTTACAACATCCACCCCACCTTTATAAAATCTGATGTCCTCATCAGATGTCTAATTAAAGTAAAGGTGTCTCCCAATTAAAATAACTATACATTTAAGCTACTTGGCACAGTACTCAATTTACTGGCCACTTTTTATTAACATTGAAGCTGACACACCACAAGTCGGAGGCTCAGCTCTTTGTACTGAAAAATTACATAACTTGAAAATATATCTTTGTCTGGGAAAAGCGTAGATTTGATATCGCTTTCGTAAAACCCGAGAACCTTATTAACTGGTGACAGAGGCCTTTCTTTGAAATATTCGCCCCTGTCGCTTCTGACTTTCGACTTTGGAACTCCTTTGAGCTCCTGATTTGTCCTTGATGCACTTTGTGTTGAGCTCCCTGAGCTCCAGATTTGTTCAGTTCCGCACAGGTATCAAGGCTCCCTGAGCCGAAGGATTAATCGTTTGATTGCCCACTTTATGGTCCACTCCGTGCCTTGTTGCTTCTGCACCTTGATTTCTCTCCTTGTCCAAGCCTGATCTTGATACTTTTCTATCTTGGCTCTTTAAGGTAGGCAAAGATTGAGTACTCCGCAATGCACCTCTCACTTAGCTTGAAGTAGCTCTTTGAATCAGCCCAAATGTAACCATTGACCTCGTGGAAAGCCAAAGGGTCGCACCAATTTGATCCGCATCCGAACTATCTCTTCGCGTTTGTTTGAAGCACCATGTCCGTCGTGCAAAACTTGACTTTCACAATTCCATCACTGGTTAGTTGCCTCACAGTCAAAACAAGAAGTGTACATCGAGCTTGGCTTCAAGTAGCTCTCTTTGAATCAGAAACATGCATCCAGACTTTGCACTAATCCGATCTCAACGCGAACTGTACCAAGTCTCTCATGCAAGACTCAACTTTCACAGTTCCTTCATTGATCAGCTGCCTTACACGTAACACAAGCCAGCGTACTCATATGTTTCCTCATCATTGCTGGTCCAGAGAAAGCCTATAACAAACTTTCCTTTCCACAACAAAAGCTTGTCAACTTATTAGGTCCAAAGTTTGCCAGTCTCCTCGTGTGAGTATGGCTAGGTCACCTTGAATTTGCCCCCATTTTGATCAACTTTCATTCAAAATTTGCCCCAAGAGAGAGGTGTGTGTGATAGTTCCCCTCTACTTAATAAATCAGCTGATCGGACTTAGAGTAGAGTTCTTCGGACAAAAAGCCTTTCCAACACTTTGCTTCCCATCTGCTAGGATTATGGCTCGATCCAACTTGTTGCCAATCTCTGAAGAGGATCCTAGTCTTTTTTCCCTTTGAGGAAAAACCCAACCGATACTGGATATCACCCATGCTCAGTGAGTTTCAGTTCCGAAGGTGGCCATCCCAAAATGAAGACCAACTGCTATAGAAGATCTCCCCTGAAATTGCCCTTTCCAACTTTTGACTTCCTGCTTGCGTCTGGTGGGCGTTGTCGCAAATGAAACTAACCCAAGAAACAGCCTAGCCATCCATCCTTTGCAAACATTGAGTCCTTTCGTTGTCGTTCACGTGCGAGTACTTGAACTGCAAATCCGCCGCACAGATTCTGGATATCGCCCATGCTCAGTGAGTTTCAGTTCCGAAGGTGGCCGTCCCAAAATGAAGACCAACTGCTCCATAGAAGATCTCCCCTGAAATGGCCCTTTTCAACTTTTGACTTCCTGCTTGCATCTGGTGGGCGTTGTCGCAAATGAAACTAACCCAAGAAACAGGCTAGCCATCCATCCTTTGCAAACATTGAGTCGTTTTCGTTGTCGTTCACGTGTGAGTACTTGAACTGCAAATCCGCCCCACAGATTCTGTAGTCCTCTTTGTTTGATGGTATCAGCCTTCAAAAGAAAAGGTTCCTTCTCGAGCCATCAGCTCCTTGTATCACAAGCAATCATGCAAACCAGGCAAAGCACGAGTACTAAGACTCACCACGAATACGTACAAGTAAGACACTCAGGCAGGTTTACTAACAAGTAACAAAGACAAGATCTCCCTTTGAGATGGTCCTGCCAACGGACCTTTGCCTGGCCGCGCCCATACAAATCGATCACGGAATCAGCCCACATAGGACACCCCTCCAACTATCCGTGCTTTCACCATTAAGCAGCACATTGCCTCAGTCACGCCCCACCACTTTTTGGTCGATAGCCCTTATAGCTAAACGATCGGCAGCTATCCCGCACCGGCAGCTAACCACCCGTGCTTTACACCCGAATTCGAGCAGCATCTCTGTATCAATGGTTAACCCGTACAGTTCGAATATGTCGCCCCGCACCCCACAAGGTACAGACCGTGCTTTCACCTCCCTAGGCAGCACTTTGTCTCATCCGTCCTACGTGCAGACAGCGCCAGGCCCGAACCGCGAGAACTGACCGTGCTTACACCTCAAGGGCCGCACCTTGACTCATCAAGTCCCCCGTTCCGTCGACCACCCCGACCGTGGACGCACCCGTGCTTACACTGTGGGCGGCACCTTGCACAACAGTTGTCTTGATGAACCCCAAACCGTGGCCATTTCCGTGAGATCCGCATAGCTGACCGGCCAGTCGGCTCTGATACCACATGTAGCGCAGGCATCCTAAAGGGAGCCGAGAACCACGACTTAGCTTCCCAGCCTTCAACTCTTGCCATCCAAACCCACTTGACATACAAGCAGCCAACTCGCCAACAACGATCAGACTTAACCAACTTGAAGTTCCGAAAACCAACATTGAGATCCAACCTGGCGCCATGCCAGATCGGGGGTCCCGACGTGGGTGACTTCCCTCCAAGCAAGCCGCCCGACATACATCAAACTTAACCAACTCGAAGCTTCGTTACAGAGGAGTAACATCCATTCCAAGCAAGCGGTCTGACTTACATCAGACTTAACCAACTGAAAGCTTCGTCACGAGCACTGGAAGCCAACCTGGCGCCACGCCAGACTGGACAGCCATAAACAGGTAACATCCACCCAAGCAAGCCATCCAACTCAGCCGACAGGTTAGAGCCCGTTCCCCAAGAGCTTAACCCATTCACGTTCATGCAAGGAATACTCAAAACCACAAGCCGCGACAGATATGGAAACAACCAGTTCCTGGACCAAATGGTCCCGACAGCATACCGCTGGCGCCACGGACCGAATGGTCCCGACGGCATACCGCTGGCGTCCCGGGATACGACCCTCAGCTATGTGCCAAGTTAAAAATTTTGAAAGCAGCCTTACAACTGGCGCTTTTACCGAACACTGAAACCCAGAAGGTAATCAGAGTCAGTTTGAGAAAAATCCCACTTTATTGATAAATCTGAGAAGGTTACATTTCAAGTGTGTGACCGACCCTAGTCTCCGGGACGCTAGCATGCCAAGGCGAGAGCCATGACAACATTCCAGCAAGGGAGGCTGAGACTTGGTTGGAGCTCGCCCTGAGTCGCAACCCGCACTCCCCTATAGTATTGGTGTGATTCGGCACCCCCCCTCATACCAAGCACTCTACCCAAGCTTGTAAAGCACGTTTTTCTCTCTCTAGGATTTTCTCTTTCTAGAAAGTCATTTTCTCTCTCTAGATTTTATTGATCCCCAGGCTTCCTTTAATCATGTCTAGATCGTGTGAGGTGATTGCACATCGATCTGAGCTCTCTGGACTTCGCTAGAACCGATCAAAGATTTTCAGCCATAGGAACTTGGCGCCGGCTGGATTCTGGTCACAGTGGCGCCGGGAGCGGCGCCGGCGCCGTTGGCGCCGGGAGCAGCAGGGGCGCTGCTGGCGCCGGGGACATAGCTGGCGCTGATGGCACCGGAAGTAAAGCTTGTAAAGGTAGCTTTACAACATCCTCTCAAGGTAATTAGTCACAAGCCTGCCTCAACATGGAATTAAATCTCGGCGTGACCAATAATCTTGAGTACTGGAGGGCCGGTCTACCATATTAGGACTATAAGGGAAGCGCCCTAAGATCCTGCTTACAAGACAATACACAATGGAAAACATACTATGGAGCAACCACCCAACCAAGTAAAAGCAACCAATCAAGTCTAGAAGCTTCACCCCCAAGCCAAGGAATAAGAAGCATGAATGTAGAGTGAAACCTTGGCAATGAATCAATGATCACAATGAGGAGTAGGGCAAGTTTGACCTCAATATATAGAGCCAAAAGCAACCTGGGCACATAGCCATGCATAGCCCTAAGTTTCCTATACATAGATTCACCTAGAATAGAGTCCTAAACATGGACCAGCTATTCATAGAATTGCTATTGATAACTCTACACATGCATACACTATCTCAAACCTTGTCTAAACTCCATAGGTTCTCAATAATACTGGAGTAGAGAGATTCAAAACACTGATCTGAATTCTTACTCAAATAATAGATTAAGAATTAATCATCACACTTAAGAATCTTCACAATTCCATATAATCCTCTGACAATAATTAAAAATCTATTTATGATTCATCGATCATAAATATTTAAATTCTTATGATTCATCAATCATAAATTTCTGGAATCAAAATCATACTTAATCACTTATAGGTTACTGGAGTATATGTTCCACATAACTTAGGAAAAGTAAGAATCATTCCAAAATCTTTCCCAACAGGAAAATACTGAATTTTAGGAATACTCTCCAATTAGGATTTTTTTAACTTAAATGCGAGATATTCAAGTTCTATAAACCATTGATAATTAAAGACAAAAAGCATACCAAATGACAATCATCTTCAACTACAAAAACTTTAGATTACAATCTAGAATCAAATCTAGATACCCAAAGCCCTACTGAATATCAATTCAGATATTATTCTTGGATTCATTATGATTTGTTATCTAATTGAACGCTCTATGATATAATCACTAATGAGCTGAGTCTATTCCTTAACTAAGGAATACTCTATCCCAAGAATACTATATATTCAATGCACATAATTTAACTGATGGACCAAAATGATTCACTAATCATGCATCTTACAAGCAATATAAATCAAAACCATCAGTTCATGGTGAATCCACATCACACTGATAGTTTTACCAATTAACTTCATCTTGGAGTAATCAAGTACTCAAGTTAATTGACATTGATTCAGAAATCTCAAATGTCTAGGTGAAGAATTCAATTATACTAGTATGACACCCCATTTAGATCCTTACCCAAATCATTTATAACTTAATCCATAAATCTTCCATACAAAGATTTGTTAACTCTGCAAGTATCTGTCAAAAGAATACTTGATCATATGTTCATGTTCACCGACTAGGTTAAGTGCACCAATTAACTCTAGTAACTAGGAATACATAGTAGATTCATACAAGATTAATCATGCACATATGTGAATAATCTAACTATGACCCAATGCACAAACACAATCGTATCTGGTAGATTCCTCCAGAACCCACATATGTTACTCACATATCTCACTAAGATCTTGTAACTCAGCTACAAAATATTTTCAATTTCTCATGAGTAAATAGCACATCCAAAAAATCTCTGAGACGAATAAAATTCACTCTCAACAGTTTTCCAACTCAATTTACCTCTAATTACATAATTTCTTTCACTCAATCAGCCCCTCTCTGATTCTAGTACTAAACTAAGATTAGGTTGATCCAATATAGAACTCTTAGACTCAAATTATGATCAAACTTACTTCTATTCCAATCAAAATGGAATTAGTAACCTTTGACCTTTTATTGTACTACTTATAGATAATGATTCAAATATCAAATCTGTTCTAGTTCCAGATTGTCCACCAAAATCCCTAGAGAATTTCTCTTTTTTTGAAAAGTTTCAATTAGGCATCTTACTCTGAATCTATCCAAAATTACTTTCAAACCAAATCTCATTTCTATACCACAGTTGGTTCTCTTCCAAAAACTATGCAACCTACAGATTTCCAAATAGATTTTTATCCCACCACTACCCACCATTTTAAAGAGATTATAAATTTCAATAAAAGTTAACTGGACAGATGATATATGAAGATACTCAAATCCAAGAAAAGTCAATAATAAGTGCATTCCACAAACGGATTCAATCTATTACACACAAGACTTCCCCTGCAAATATTTTCAATCCGAGTGATAGAAACTACAATTCCATCGAAATCCATTTATGCAAAAAGAGATATTCTAGATTTAATAAATTGAAACACTTAAACCATAGAATTTATCTGAATTCCATGTTTATTCACAGAAGTAGTAATTTATATGACATAACAGTCTTTTAGAAGAATAATTTCATGTTGGAAAGAATTCATATAAACTAGTCTGATGTCTTATATTCAAGAAATTATTAAGTAAAAGATTAATTAAAAAAACGAGAAATAGATTTCAGGGCCTCTGATTTTGTAAATAATGAGATACCACTTTGGGATCTAGATTAAACCTCAAAATTTTCCAAAATACCCCACATTTGATCGAATGGTTTTCTTTTTTTCCCATATCGCAACTAGGTACTAAAACACACCATTGATCATGTCTTACAGTCCTAGAATTCTTTTTTCAAAATCACTGATGTCCCACACCATCAGCTTTTTCTTCCAAAAAATCCTGAACCGCCTTATCTAATATTCTAGAGATCTACTGATCTTCTAACTGTCCTATAATCACTATAGGATATTATCTCTTGTTTCCAAATACAGGAGAATCCATTTATTTGGATGGCTGGCATGCCTATCTGCCTATCAGATGGATACCACAAATCCACATCTGACCTTGTGATCTAAGCAGAAGAATTAACATGGTTCACTATTACACTTTGAATCTTTCTGGTTATTGACAAGCTTCAAATCCCCTACTGATGCATCAAATTTAGGGACGAGCTTCTGACACTAACAGATCCAATGTAATCCACGTATCAGATTCCACTTCTAATATCACAATTGACATCCAAAACTGCGGATAACTCAATGGTTACAAAGATACCAGTGACGAATTCAACTGAATGGATTATATCCAGGAAATTAATAACCAGTATCAGGCAATTATTTACTGGGATTTACACAAAATCCTAATTTCAAAACACATTTCCCAATCACACTTACTACCTTTGATGTCCACTCTTAGCCATAAAATCTGTCGGCAATTTCATTGCGGTTCCTTCTGTTAATTTTAACTTATCTATCTTCGAGAAATAATTTAGACTTAGTGAAAACATCGTGATCAATTCTGACTGATAAAGTTAGTTTAATCAATTCACTAATCTAAACTAATTTCATAGATAATGAAAAAAATGAACGATATTTCAATTTTTTTGAAAAACTCAGTTTTTTCTTTATTTTATGTAATTCAAAAATTCTGACGAAAATACTGCTAGCCCAAAAGGCAATTGAAATAACATTGTCCGATTCCTAATGCTACTAAACAAATGTTAGACTGGCATGCAAAGCACACTACATCGGTTACAAAATGTCATTATGAAATTTTTACGTAAACTTCAGTTTTACGGAATTTGTCAGCCAATATCACTGATTTGTGACCCAACTGTCAGAGCACATGCATATGACCACTCAAATCGATTGTAAGTCCACCATGCATGTCAGAATCACTCTGAGAATCAACATGCGACCAATCCATGCAAGCACAGTACTACAAATTAGGAAAATGACTGGCATGCAATCAGAACAATTCCAAATTTTGCCAATTTTACTCACAAAACTACAAAAGTTCAGATGATCATAACTTTGGCTACAAGACACCAAATTGGGTGCTGTAAAGCTCGATACAGAGGGAGACCAAGTGAACAAGATGTTTGCCACATTAGCTTGCCACCTAGGCTTCACACGTGCGAGATCAGAGTGTCTGAAAATCTGTAGTAGGGCACATTTCCACAAGGCAAAATCATGCAAAAACATGCAAACACCCATTCCAGCCCAAAATTGATGCTACCAATAGTCTTAAACCATCAATTAGACTTCCATGAAGCATTCTTACTGATCCTAAAATGCAGTATAGGCTGAGAACGAAGATTTCTTGATTTGTAGAAGTCAAAATAGCTTCAAACTTGATGGAGATGGTGCATAAGCCACTGGCCATCAATTTACAAGTCTAATAGCTTGTTGGAAAGGTAAAGGGAATTCTATTCATGTTGTAATTAATTCTAGAATGATCTCCTTATGGATTTGGAGAGATCCATCCCCAGAAAATCACCAAAAATGGTCATTTTTTGAAATTTTTTGACTTCCTACAAGTTCAATTGCTGGAATTCTTGGCTCTAGCTTCAGAGAAAGCTTCAAAAGAGTTTGTTTCACCTCTTTAAAAGCTCTACATGGTGTTTTACAGCCACCTACTATCCAACTTTATGAAAAAACAAGCAAAATGATGATTTTTGGCTATTTCTTGATTTTTTCATCACAATAAAGTGGAAATTCTTGACATACAACTCTTTCTCTAACACATGCAAACCAATTTACAGAATTGTAACCAACTAATTGATCTGATCCTGTTGGATTTTGGTTCTTACTATCTATTTTATGCCAAAAAACATGAAAACCAAGCAATTTTGACCAAAACATAGCCTAGAATGATAAATCATTGGAAAGAACCAGCATGCATCATTAATTTCATCATTAATGAACCCTAAAACGAAAGTACACTTTCTGAAAAATTCAGATCTGCCAAAGATTTGATCTACACAAGAAAAAACTTCAAAAAAGCATCACAAATTGGCCTTCAAGGACAATTCGCCATAAAACCACAAAGAATCCCAAGAGTAATGGATCTTAGCAACATGGTTCGGGATAGTACACCCACTTGTACCCTTTCTATCCACCTTGGAAGAGAATTCCCATGATCAAATCCAAAATTTCGACGAAAGGTAGCCCTTTTCCATGTTCTCCAATCTTCGTAAGCCTTGCTCTAATACCAATGTAAGGGAAGCTCCCTAAGATCCTGCTTACAAGACAATACACAATGGAAAACACACTATGGAGCAACCACCCAACCAAGTAGAAGAAACCAATCAACTCTAGAAGCTTCACCCCCAAGCCAAGGAATAAGAAGCATGAATGTAGAGTGAAACCCTGGCAATGAATCAATGATCACAATGAGGAGTAGGGCGAGTTTGTCCTCAATATATAGAGCCAAAAGCAACCTGGGCACATAGCCATGCATAGCCCTAAGTTTGCTATACATAGATTCATCTGGAATAGAGTCCTAAGCATGGACCAACTATTCATAGAATTGCTATTGATAACTCTACACATGCATACGCTGTCGCAAACCTTGTCTAAACTCCATTTAGTGTGTTTTGGGCCTCACAAGGATATTAGTTACTTTCGGGTCACATCCAGTATGACGTGGCATATCTAACAGCTTGATTTACTGGAATACCGTGTATCCAAGACTAAGAGTATACTGAATCCTACTTACTGGTCATGGAAATAACACTTGTCTCTACGATCTTCGTCAATATCTTATAGATCATCTTGTTATTGGACTCGGCCTGGCCATTACACCTAGGATAGTACGGTGTACTCTTTCGGTGAATTACAAGGTAATGGCATAGCAAATTATCAATGACAGTATTTAAGAAGTGCATGCCGCGATCACTAACTAGCTCAATAGGATAGCTAAAATGTGTAATAATAATTTCGTAAAGAAAACGTGCTACAATCTTTGCGTTGACGTCCTTTGTTGCCCAAGCCTCAACCCATTTAGTGGTGTACTTTTTGACTATTATGATATAATGGGCTTGGGTGTGTTTTGTTGTTGGGCTGATTGGTCCAACAAAATCGATTCCCCATTTATGGAAGGCTGTGAAGTATGCTTTCGTAATTTTCTTGGCTCACTGATTGAACATTACATGTCTTAATGACAGCAATATGTCTTTAAATAATGATGGCCACCACAAGCCTACTCGAAGGATAATCTTAGCTGTTGCTTCAGTAGAGAAGTGACCGCCGCCAATCCCCTCATGAGCCTGAGATATGATAGGCCGTATCTCAGATTTATAAGCGCATCGTCGGATAATACCGTCAATGCCCCTTTTGTAAAGTTGTCCTGCTAGTAGTTGAAAGGACGCTGCTTTAAGCAAAAATTTTCTTTTTGTAACCGTATTCAGGCCTTCTTTGAGTCAGCCTGTTGTTAAGAACTGAGTAATCTCCTCAACCCATAAGAGTGTAGCATCAATCTGAAAAAGACATGCATCAGGAAGATCATCGTTGACTAGTGCAGTTGCTTTTTTAGCATTAAGGAGTCGGGAAAGGTGATCCGCCATGAAATGTTGGGTTCCTTTCCGAACGACTACACAGAAATTAAATTTCCCTAATATTAACAACCATCGAGCTATACGTCCCGTTTTACAGGATTTATTAACAATATATAACATGGCTTGATGATCGGTGTAGAAGGCAAAGGTTTGGCCTAGTAAATAATGTCTTAGTTGTTGAATGGCATAGACCATTGCCAATGCTTCTCGTTCGGTTGTGGTATAGTTTACTTTAGCAAGCACAAGTTGCCTGCTCAAGAAACGTATTGAAAAATCTTTGCCATACTTGTCCGGTTGTGCAAAAAGACCTCCAATGGCATACTTATTGGCGTCAATATGCACATGGAACTCTTTTGTGTAGTCTGGCGAACGAAGTATGGGTGCCGTGGTAAGGGCTGTTTTTAACTCCTCAAAGACTTTAATGTGTTCTTTAGTCCATCGAGGATCTACCACAACCAAATAAACGAGTCATGCCGTGCCGACATAATCGATTATAAAGATTCGATAATAATTAGTGTGACCTAGGAAGACGTAAACTTCCTTCACTGTTGCAGGTAAGGGCATTTCAACTATTACCTTGATCTTTGAAGAGTCGGTAGAAATACCATCCTTTGAAATGATATGTCTGAGTACTACCCCATGGATGACCCAGATTTGACACTTGTCAGGGTTTAGTGAAATCCCAAACCTACGGCAACGAATAAAGATTTTTTCTAATGCCTCGAGGTGCTTATCGAGATAAACCTGGACAATCCGGTGTAATAGGTCTTGGAAAGCCATTTGCATGACCCTCTGAAATGTTGAAGGGGCGTTGCATAAGCCAAAAGTCATGACATTATAAGCGTAGACCCCATTTTCTGTTACAAAGGTTGTTTTGTGTTTATCTTCAAGGGCTATTTGAACAAGGAAATAACCGCTGAATCCATCCAAGAAGCTGAAAGCTTCAGCTGCTGCCATTTTCTCAAGAATTTGGGTCGTTAAAGGTAAGGGAAAATGGTCTTTCTTTGTAACCGCATTAAGATTTTTCAGAATCGACACAAATACGAAGTTTGTCGTTTTTCTTGGGTATGACCACAATGGGTGATACCCAATCAGTATGTTGAAATTCATAGATGAAGCATCATCCAGCAATTTCTTAATATCTTCATCGATTTTCTCGCGATAGACAAGGTTATATCTTAGTGGTTTAACCCTAATAGACTTAGCTTTGTCTTCTAAAGGAATCGTATGGAACACTACTTCAGGCGAGATCCCTTTCATTTCTGTATAGTTTCATGCAAATACATCCCTATCTTTGCGAAGTAAAGTTTCCAGATCAAAAAGTTGATCTGACAAAAGCACCAACATGAACTATTTGATCCATCTCCTCATCAGGATCTTTAAGGTTTAACGAGATTGTTTTAGCGGGTCCTTCAAAGGAGTGGGAACTTGGTGTGGGTTCCTGGTGTGGCCGTGGTAATTGGATAACAATGTCATCCAAGGTGAAGTCTTTAAACTTTTGTGGGAGATCAAAGGGTGGTTCCACAAAGTTTTCGGGAGCTTTGGAAATCATTTGCGTTGAGGCACTAACAAACTTGGAAGCTTGGTCTGATTGTTTGGTTCTGTCTCTAGACAAGGGCTTAATCAGTTCCTTAAGCTTCTCATGCATCTATTTTGACGCTTGGTTAATTTTGTATCAATAATTTTAGTTTTTTGTAACCGAGGTTTTCAAGGTTTTGATTGGGCCGTGTTGTTGCCTCGTTTATCATGTCATCATCAATGTATCCCAAACTTTGTCTGGATACACATATTCATGTATGAACTTTGGGCTTGGGCCTATATGTTTGTGTGTTGGGTACTTTGGAGATCATTTGCACATGAGCTAAAGGCCCTGGCGATTTGATTTCTTGTGGGATCAATTTTGGTGGATAACGTTTGTTATTCTAGATATAGGAGTACATGTTCATCCGTCATTTCAACTTCATCCATGGAAAGAATTCCTTCTTCCGAAACATGAGCGATAGAGATGCTAGGTTCTTGGGTACCAAGCTATAGGAATAGGGTCAATCATCATTAAGCGGAATGATGGGTGTATCAATGTCTATAGAAGATGGTAGAATAGACATAACCTCTGCAGCGGTTTCGATACGACATCTGTTGGAATCAGCATAGTCAAACAATAGCCAGTGCTTGACCCCAATTTATGATATTTGTGGATCTTGTATAGTGACCATGAGTTTGGGTTGGAGCACTATCTGATTCGTCATAAGTTGTGGATGACCAATCATCGTAAACTTTAGCGGGCTTGGACATGGCCAGTTGAGTCAACAATGACTCGTTTGTCATGATTGCTAAAGGTGATTTTGCTATGCTTCCAATCTTGGAC
>CM055107.1:33751797-33941423 GCA_029204225.1 Diphasiastrum complanatum | reverse complement strand
ATATATAATATATATTATATATATATTTATAATATATATATATATATATATGTATATATATATATGTATATTATATATATATATATATATGTGTGTGTGTGTGTGTGTGTGTGTGTGTGTGTGTGTGTGTGTGTGTGTGTGTGTGTGTGTGTGTGTGTGTGTGTATATATATGTGTATATATATATATACACATATGTGTATATGTGTATATATATACATATGTGTATATATATATACATATGTGTATATATACACATATGTATATATATATACACATATACACATATGTGTATATATATATACACATGTATATATATATATACACATATGTATATATATATATACACATATGTATATATATATACATGTATATGTATATGTATATGTATATATACACATATGTATATATATATATATACATGTGTATATATATATACACATATGTATATATATATATACACATATGTATATATATATACACATATGTATATATATATACATGTATATGTATTTGTATATGTATATGTGTATACACACACACACACACACACACACACACACACACACATATATATATATATATATATATATATATATATATATATATATATATATATACTAGTTGCTTGTGCCAGTCGTTGACGGGCAATGGTGGCCAATCTAGGTGACGGCCGATGAATTGGAAATTCAGTATGTTGTTGACGGGCGATGACGACCGATCTAGGTGGCTACCAATGATCTAGTGGGTATGCCCATCGTTGACGGGCAATGGTATGACCGATCTAGGTGGCGGGCAAGCATTAGGAGGAAAGTCAATGGTCGTTGACAAGGTGGTCATGTTGGAAATTGATGGTTTATCAAAGGTGATTGGCTGATATCGAATTCAAAGGAGCTTTGATTAGAACTCATTGGGTCGGACCGAAAGTATCGAAATTTACACAGGGTCAGATTTTATACATTGGGTCAGATTTTATACAAAGTGAACCAGGAACGGATAAATTAGAACCGATCCGAACCGAACACATTCGAAGGTGCCTGAAAAAATCCAAATGTGAACCAATTAGAACCTCCGAACCGAACATGTTCGAAGGTGCCCAGAAAAATTTGAACATGAACCAAATTAGAACATGTTCGGATAAATTAGAGTCGATCACTTTTTTGACCCAATTCATCCTTGTCAAAAATCCCATTGGGTTGGATTTTTGACAGTGGATTGGATTTTTGACATTTGGATTTAGGTTTTTGACATTAGGTCAGATTTTAGCATTGGATCAAATTTTTGACATTGCGTTTGATTTTTTGACATGTTCAGAAAAAACGAACAGATCCGAATCGAACATGTTCGAAAAAATCCGAACAGATCCGAACCGAACACGTTTGGTAAAATCTGAATAGATTCGAACCGAACACATTCGGAAAAATCCGAACGGATCAGGATCGAACATGTTCAAAAAAAATCCATTGGGTTGGATTTTTTACATTGGATTGAATTTTTGACATTTGGATTTAGGTTTTTGACATTGGGTTGGATTATTAGCATTGGGTCGAATTTTTGACATTGGGTCGGATTTTTTGACACGTTCAGAAAAATCCGAACAAATCCAAACCGAACACGTTTAGAAAAGTCCGAATAGATCCGAACTGAACATGTTGACGGGCAATGGCGGCCGATCCAATGGTAAAAAAACCAACCAATGGTAAAAAATTGGGTCGAAAAATTACACTGGGTTGGAAAAATACACTGTGTAGGGTGTGTTTATGTGTATGTGTGTGTGTTATATATGTTTGCATGATATGCATGTGGTTGTGTTTCTGAATATCTATGTGTGCATGTGTTTATGTGTTTCTAAATATCTATGTGTGTATGTGTTTATGTGTTTCTAATATTATGTGTTCTTTGTGGACTTTTTGTGAATCTTCTCATGATTGGAATGAAAACTCGATCATAAATAGGAACCATCATTAGAATTGTAGCACTGATAAAAGTGCCAGTCGATGCAGGGGGCGTGCCAAAGTGTTTGCCCATCCGACGGTTGAGTGTCGCTGCTTTCTCAATACTAAATGTTACTAGTTGTGCATATATTGTCCAAAAAGTGAAGGTGATTGTCGTATAATCTCCACGGGTTAGTTGTGGACTGATCATCTGCTTCTTGTAAGGCTGCTCTTGGAAGCTATAAATAGATTGGCAAGGATTGATATAATTCAGAGTGATTAAATCAAGAAATGTGGTTTGAAGGTCGAATAGGGTAAGGAATATGTGGGGGTTCAAGGGTCACTAAACCTTCTCCTCCCCCCCTGGACGTATCTTGTGGGGATCAACAGGGGCTTAAAATGTAGCTAAAGTCAAAGTTGATAGAATGATGTGCCCCCCAGACGTATCTTGTGGGGATCAATGGGGGCTTAAAATGTAGCTAAAGTCAAAGTTGATAGAATGATGTGTTTACTCCATATGTTTATGGATCGACATGCACGCCCCCAGGTCTCATTCTAGTCAACCTACCTCTTCCCCTCCTCTTACACCCATGATTCCCTCACCCTTCCACCCATGATTCTACCGCTTCTCTCTCTCTCTCTCTCTCTCTCTCTCTCTCTCTCTCTCTCTCTCTCTCTCTCTCTCTCTCTCTCTCTCTCTCTCTCTCTCTCCCTTTTCCCACCACCACCTTGAACCCCACTCACATTTATTATCCTCCCCTCTTTTCACTCCCCCTCATCTCTTTTGTCATCCACACCAGCCCCCACCCCCCACCCCTCCCCTATATATAGCCCCACGTCTTTCCTCGCATTTTTTTTCATTACATTCAAAAAAAGGTATTGGCAAAAATGGGTGCAATCTTAAACTCGACAGGGACCAACGATAAAGCTTAAGGCCATCAACCTCATCATGCATAACATGGACTATTTTCCATGACATCTCTACTTTGAGGAGATTGTACCCAAAGAGAATAAGAGACGTTCTTTCCTTTTATGTTAGCATATCAACTGAAGTGAAATCATAGTTATGATAAACACCACAATTGATAGATACGTGCATCCTACTCATTGAAATCTGGCCATTAAAATGCACCATACATAAGAGCCCCATGCGATGGTTTAACTGCTCGGGGGAGATGGGTGGGTGGGTCTTGACATGTGACAGAAAAAGGCAAGGGAGTGTTAAAAAAAGATATGCTCTTGTCCTTAAAAGCCTTAGTTTTTTGTTTTTTTTGGGGGGGGGAGAAGAATTTCTTTCTTGATGGGGACTTTTTTTTGTCTTCTTTTTAAAAAAGAAAACTTAATTCATGGGGAGCCAAAAAGCCCCTTCACTTTTTTTTTGTTTTATGGAGAGTGGGGGTTCACATTTTTAAGTGGATTTACATTCATATTTTTTTATGAGAGGTTTACATCTAAGAAAAAGTGTATGTGTGTGTGTGTGTGTGTGTGTTTTAATAAAATGGAGGCACCCCCTTGTTTATATATCTACACACACACACATTTTAACCTTCTTTATTTCTTTTAGGGGCATGGAGGGACCTCCCTCCCTCTATGGGTGGTTGGTCGGCCTGTGGAGAGAGAGAGAGAGAGAGAGAGAGAGAGAGAGAGAAGTGGGGCCCGTGGGAAAGAGAGGAGAAAAAAGGACTCTAGACACACGGAAAAATTCAAGTCTTCGAAAAAATTTGAGTCTTTCCAACAATTCGAGTTTTGGAAAAATTCGAGTCTTCGAAAAAATTCGAGTCTTAAGAAAATCCGAAGTTCTGACCATTTTTTTTTAAATCCGACCAATTTCGACGGGCCTAGAATCCCAGGAATGTGTATAGGGTTTATGGTTCCAATGCACGTTTTTGTGTGAGTACTGAATCATTTGGAGCCCGGTTTAGTCCTGCAGGTTCATCTCGGCGTGCAGCATAGGACGGAACAGAGGGTTAAAAAAACGGATTTCGTTCAGCGACACTGGACCAGTTCTCATGAATGTTGGAAAGTAGTCCATTTAGTGGCATTCCCCTTGTCAAACAGCGTCGAAATTGAGCTGTGAATGAACCTGTGGGTTCATGTCGAGCCCACAAACCTATGGACACCACCCGTTTGAAGTTCTGACCATTTTTTACGAAATCCGACCAATTTATGGCTCGATGGGCTTGTGTAGCAGGCCATATAGGCATGTCATAGGTCTGATATCTACCAAGCCTGTCGCAAACTTTGCCACGTGGCAAGCCATGTAGGCCTACCCCATAGCAAGTAATGCAAGCTTGGCATTTGCCACATGGCAAACCACATAGTTCTAACATAGGCTTCTGTGGCAAGCCAACCAGGCTCTGTCATGTAGGCCTCAGTGAAGAGAGAGAGAGAGAGAGAGAGAGAGAGAGAGAGAGAGAGAGAGAGAGAGAGAGAGAGAGAGAGAGAGAGAGAGAGAGAGAGAGAGAGAATTGGGTGTCGAAAGTTGTCACTTGACAAGCCACGTGGAAAACCATGTAGGCTTGGGACTGTCCATGTGGCAAGCCACGTAGGCCTACCATAGGCTTGTGTAGCTTGTCACATGGCCTACCATAGGCTATGTAGTAGGTCACATAGGCCTACTATCTAGGTTGCCACATGGCAAATCATGCAAGCTTGGGGTTTGCCACATGGCAAGCCATGTCGGCCTACCATAGGCTTGTGCGACAAGCCAACAGAGCTCTACCATATAGGCCTGAGTGGACCCAGAGATAGATATAGAGAGGTGGGCTCGAAAGCTGACACATGGCAAGCCATGTAGGCCTACCATAGGCTTGCATGGCAGACCACATAGGCATGGCATAGGCCTCATGTCTACCATGCAAGCATGTTGTAGGTTGCCACATAGGCTTGTGTTGTAAAGTTACCTTTACAAGCTTTAGTTTTAGCGCCACCGGCGCCATCATTGTCCCTGGTGCCCGCAGCACCCCTGCTGCTCCCGGTGCCGCTCCCGGCGCCACTGTGACCAAAATCCAGCCGGCACCTATGGCTGAAAATCTTTGATCGGTTCTAACGAAGTCCAGAGAGCTCAGATCGATGTGCAATCACCTCACACGATCTAGGCCATGATTAAAGGAAGCCTGGGGATCAATAAATTTTAGAGAGATGAAATGACTGTCTAGAGAGAGAAAATCCTAGAGAGAGAAAATGTGCTTTACCAGCCTGGGTAGAGTACTTGGTATGAGGGGAGGTGGCGAATCCCACCAATACTATAGGGGAGTGCGGACTCAGGGCAAACTCCAACCAAGTCTCAGCCTCCCTTGCTGGAATGTTGTCCTGGCACTCGCCTTGGCATGCCAGCGCTCCGGAGACTAGGGTCGGTCACGCACTTGAAATGTAACCTTCTCAGATTTATCAATAAAGTGGGATTTTCTCAAACTAACTCTGATTACCTTCTGGGTTTCAGTGTTCGGTAAAAGCACCAGGTGTAAGGCCGCTTCAAACTTTTTAACTTGGCACATAGCTGAGGGTCGTATCCCAGGAAGCCAGCGGTATGCCGTCGGGACCATTCGGTCCCTGGCACCAGCGGTATGCTGTCGGGACCATTTGGTCCAGGGACTGTTTGTCTCCATATCTATCGCGGCTTGTGGTTCTGAGTGTTCCTTGCATGAACGTGAATGGGTTAAGCTCTTGGGGAACGGGCTCTAACCTGTCGGCTGAGTTGGATGGCTTGCTTGGGTGGAAGTTACCTGTTTATGGCTGTCCAGTCTGGCGTGGTGCCAGGGTGGCTTCCAACGCTCGTGATGAAGCTTTCAGTTGGTTAAGTCTGATATAAGTCAGACCGCTTGCTTGGAATGGATGTTACTCATTTGTAACGAAGCTTCGAGTTGGTTAAGTTTGATGTATGTCGGGCGGCTGGCGCGGAGGGAAGTCACCCACATCGGGACCCCCAATCTGGCATGGCGCCAGGTTGGATCTGAATGTTGGTTTCGGAACTTCAAGTTGGTCAAGTCTGATCGTTGTTGGCGAGTTGGCTGCTTATATGTCAAGTGGGTTTGGATGGCAAGAGTTGAAGGCTAGGAAGCTAAGTCGTGGTTCCTGGCTCCCTTTGGGATGCCTGTGCTACATGTGGTATCAGAGCCGACTGGCCGGTCAGCTATGTGGATCTCACGGGGATGGCCATTGTTTGGAGTTCATCAGGACAACTGTTGTGCAAGGTGTTGCCCACAGTTTAAGCACGGGTGCGTCCACGGTCGGAGTTGTCGGCTGAACGGGGGACTTGATGAGTCAAGGTGCTGCCCTTGAGGTGTAAGCACGGTCAGTTCTCGCGGTTTGGGGCTGACGCTGTCTGCACGTAGGACAGATGAGGCAGTGTGTTGCCATTAGGTTGGTGTAAGCACGGTCTACGCCTTGTGGGATGCGGGGTGACATATTTGAACTGTACGGGTTAACCATTGATACAGAGATGCTGCTCGAATTCGGGTGTAAAGCACGGGTGGTTAGCTGCCGGTGCGGGATAGCTGCCGATCATTTAGCTATAAGGGCTATCGACCAAAAAGTGGTGGGGCGTGACTGAGGCAATGTGCTGCTTAATGGTGATAGCACGGATAGTTGGAGGGGTGTTCTCTCTGGACTGATTCTGTGATCGATCTATATGGGCGCGGCCAAGCAAAGGTCCTTTGGCAGGACTATCTCAAAGGGGGACCTTGTCTTTGTTACCTGTTAGTAAACCTGCCTGAGTGTCTTGCTTGCATGTATTCCTGGTGAGTCTTAGTACTCGTGCTTTGCCTGGTTTGCATGATTGCTTGGGATACAAGGAGCTGATGGCTTGAGAAGGAACCTTTCTTTTGAAGGCTAACACCATCAAACAAAGAGAACTACAGAATCTATGAGGCAGATTTGCAGTTCAAGTGCTCGCACGTGAACGACAACGAAACGACTGGATGTTTGCAAAGGATGGATGGCTAGAGTGTAATACAGAAGTAGTCTGATGCTAGCAAGCAATCAAGATGAAATTCAGAATACATGTCCGCCTGGGCGCGAAGACAATTCTGTCTAGGATTAGAAGATCCAACTGTCCGCTAGTGAAGTGAGACAATTACTCGTGAGAGAACCGTGTTTCTCCCATGCCAACACACTTTGCATGCAGTGCTTGAAGAAAGCAGAGAAAGATCAATATAGATGATTTTTCTTGCGATGTATGATCTTGAATGCAAATGTGTCTGTTGTTAATCGTGTGTCTGAATTTTCTTGTTCATTTAAATTTCACACCTTGGTTGAAACTATGTTGAATGTTGTATTAACTTTATAATCGTAGATCAGTAGTGCCTGAGCACATTCGGGAGGATAGTAGGAGTGATTCAGCTGGCAGTGTCTAGCGATCAACATCTGAACTCCGTTCAAATTGACGAGGGTCATGCTTGATTCGCCTTCACAAATCCGACAATTTCTAATCTCTACAGTGGTATCAGAGCATATCACACTGACTCCTTTCATCAGTGGTATCAGAGTTGTTCATCTTGTCAAATAGAACCAGGAGGCCAAGCATTCAAACAAACAACCATCAACAAGAGAAAAGACTCCAAGAGGCAATGGCTTCAATCAACAGCATGCAGAGCAAGATCTGCACAATACTTGATTCTTTCGGATCTAACTTTCTAGCCTGGAAAGTTAAGACATCTTTGATACTCAAGGGTGAAGGACTATTCCCCTGAGTGGATGGCATAGAAGAAATGCCTACGACAACATACAAGGAGCTACGCAAATGGAGGGAGAAAAACGACAAGGCAGTAGCCTTGCTATCATCTTCCATCGAAGATAGTCTCACACTTGACCTGGCTACACTCTCCAAAGCTAAGGAGATGTGGGATGCATTACTCACCAGATTTCAAACGAAATTAAGAAGTCAAATCATGATGCTGGAAGATCAGCTAACGAATTTGCAGTGGGATGGAAAAGACCTCACTTCTTTCATAAGAAAGATGAAGGATCTGGAACAGAGAACGATGTGTCAGCTGAGAAGCAGCTCACGTACTTGTTGAGAGCCTTACCTAGATCATTCCAGATGACAAGAACCCTGCTCGCGAAAGATCCTGCCATGAACCTCGAAAAGGTGATTGTCGAGATTCGAGAGGAAGTTGAGGCCAGAGAACATCTGGATCAAAAAGATGGTTCTGACCAGGCCCTCTACGGCAACAAAGAAAAATCAAAGAAGCAATTTAAGCCTAAGAGGGAGTCCAATCAGAGGCAGGATCATGACCAGCAAGCAAAGGGAACAAGCAAGGGCAACTAGAAGACCAAAGGGAGGTCGAAACAACAAGGTGCAGACAAGAAGACTTGTGTGAGATGCAGAAGAGATGGGCATACAGTAGATACCCTTGAATGCAAATGTGTCTGCTGTTAATCGTGTTTCTGAATTTTCTTGTTCATTTGAGTTTCGCACCTTGGTTGAGACTATGTTGAATGCTGCATTAACTTTATAATCGTAGATCAATAGTGCCTGGGAGTGATTCAGCTGGTGGTGTCTAGCGATCAACATCTGAACTTCGTCCGAATTGACGAGAGTCGTGCTTGCTTCGCCTTCACGAATCCGACGATTCCAAATCTCTACAGTGGTATCAGAGCATATCACACCGACTCCTTTCATCATTACAGAATGCCAAAGGAGCCCTAAAAGTAAAGGCACCTTGTAAATCTAGTTCTAAGGCTACTCGTAAGAGTGATGCACTTTTTGCATTGTCATCACCAACGATCACTTCAGCACTGACTGATGTCGCACCCTTTTCACACTCACCCCTGCAGCTGCGCTAACAGATTGGACAACGACTGCAGCCACCCACAATTTTTTACAGACAGTACATCGACTCTGTACTTTCCACATCTACACACCTGTAATATAATGTATATATACTGGATACCATTTGCGTATTCAGGTCAATCAAGTTAATGAGGTCAATGAGTGAATGAGTTGATGAGTTGATGAATGAGACGAAGTAGATGCCTTGTGCATTGATTCTTGATTGTCAGCAATAAGGTTTTATTCCTTTACAGATTGCATAAGCTTTGTAGGTCACGCGGTTTCGTCCGCTATTGTCTTGTGCGCTACCGCATTATTGACATGTATACATGATATACTTAATCTGATACAGTTCTTTGTTCTGTGTTCAGATCTATGTTAAAATTGCTATGCTTATCATTCATTCTGTCTGATCTTTCTAGTTGTTCTTTCTAATAATAGATGACTAACATTTGGTCTTGTCTTTCGTGAATCATTCACAACTAATTATCAGTCGAGCACCGTCTAGCTCTTCGCGAATCATTCGCGATGAATAGTTTGTCTTACTATTCGCAACAAACCCTTTTTTTCTAGAGCTTCATTCATTTATTAAAGTTTGGCTACGTAATCAAGAACGACTGTGATTCTCATCACTACCATTTTGTTCGTTTTGATAGGTGTAGTCATGCTTACGAAGAGAGTCGTATAGCTCATTCCGCTGCGCACAAACATTTTCTGTTCCAGTTCGTTTCTCGTTCGTTTCTTGTTCAAGTTCGTTTCTCGTTCGGGTTCGTCTTACCTCTTTGAGCTTATTTTGTACAAGACTCTACTAGCTGATAGAGTAATTGTTTTCTTGTTCTTTATTTTTCAATATCAGATTTTCATACTTAACTCACTGATAGTTTCTTCTATCACTCAGACCAACTCTTCCACATGGATTTCCAAGGGAAAGCCAGTCCTATCATGGACAAGCTTGATGGAGCCAATTACCATCTGTGGAAATTTAAGATGAAAACTAGACTAATGGCAAAAGAATTGTATGACGTTGGTTACAGGTACAGAAGAGAAACCCGAAGCAGACGACGTGGCAATCGCCAGATGGAAGCTGAAGGATGGAAAAGCTTTCGCGCCGATCATCCTCAACATCACGGATACCCAGATCGACCATGTATCTGAGGCTCAGACATCAAAAGAAGTCTGGGACATCTTGAGCACACTATACGAATGCGAGATATAGCTTCCAAGCTACATCTCAGGGAGAAATTCTACTCCCTCAAGATATGTGATTCTCTACAGAATCACATCAATCAATTCAAGAATGTGCTAAGACAAATGGCCACTGTCGGATCTGTCATAGACGATCAAGACGCAGTGATGCAACTGCTTACAAGCTTGCCAAGTTCTTACGACAGGTAGGTGATGATCATCACGACTTATCCAGAATTGACTCTTACCCATAAATCATGAACATAAAAATTTTCTTGACTACCTTAAACTAGTTTTTTTCTTCAAATTCCTATTTTGGCCCGCCATTTTCAGGAATGTTGAACCACAAGCCCAAACTCACTAGCTTTAACTCCTAAATCATTACCCACAGGCTTTTATCCATGGGCCAAAAAATACACAATTAAAGAAGGAGGGGGATGGGGTGAGGGGAGTAAAAGAGACAATAAAAAGAGAAAAATAGGAGGGGAGGGGGGATCTGGAACACACGTGCATGCACACACACACACACACACACACACGTGTGAGTGTGTGTGAGTGTGTGTGAGTGTGTGTGTGTGTGTGTGTGTGTGTGTGTGTGTGTGTGTGTGTGTGTGTGTGCATGCGCGCGCGCACACGTGTGTGTGTGTGTGTGTGTGTGTGCGCGCGCGTGCGCGCCTGTGTGTGTGAGTGTGCACGTGTTCATTGTGTGTGTGTGACCCCCGACACAACAAATGTGTGTGTGTGTGTGCGCACACACACACACACATCTCCCTATAAAAAACCTTTTGTGGATGAGATATATTGTATGAAGTATAGAGTCTAGAATCCTTTTTTCTCCTTCTCTCTTTCCCACGGGCCCCACTTCTTTCTTTCTTTCTTTCTCTCTCTCTCTCTCTCTCTCTCTCTCTCTCTCTCTCTCTCTCTCTCTCTCTCTCTCTCTCTCTCTCCACAGGCTGACCAACCACCCATAGAGGGAGGGAGGTCCCTCCATGCCCCTAAAAAAAATGAAGAAGGTTAAAATGTGTGTGTGTGTAGATATATAAACAAGGGGGTGCCTCCATTCCATTAAAAGTAAATATATCGATATTTACTCTCCCCCCCAACCCCCACGCGCACACACACATACACTTTTTCTTAAATGTAAACCTCTCATAAAAAATTATGAATGTAAATCCACTTAAAAATGTGAACCCCCACTCTTCATAAAACAAAAAAAAGTGAAGGGGCTTTTTGGCTCCCCATAAATTAAGTTTTTTTTTTTAAAAAGGAGACAAAAAAAAGTCCTCATCAAGAAAGAAATCCCCCCCCCCCTCCCCAAAAAAAAAAAACTAAGGCTTTTAAGAACAGGAGCATATCTTTTTTTAGCACTCCCTCGCCCTTTTTTGTCACATGGCAAAACCCACCCACCCATCTCCCCCGAGCACTTAAACCATCGGTCTCTTGCCCAAACAACTTGCTTTTAACCATTAGGGAGCACACCCGCACTCCGCCCACCCCATATGTTCTCCCCTTATCCTGTCAATCCACCTAAAAAAACATCATCGATGAGCAGAACCGCACTAAGATTTATTATATGGCTTTCGTATTTATTTTGAATTACCAAAATTTTACCCATAGATCATGAACAGAAAGTTTTACCCAAAGTTCTTTTCTCAGTGTAGCATCCATGCTCTATTGAAGAACATATTTGCTAATCTCGTCCTTGCAACGACTGTGGGAAATAGTAGAAGTTGAATATCTAAAACTAGACGTATTTTTTATTTATTCAAATTGAAATGAAAATTTGACACGAAGTTTTCCTTTGTTCTTACGTCTAGGGTTCTTCCTTTTTCCTTCTTCCGAACTCTGTAGTTTTTTATTTTCTTGATGTACAAGTGTGTTTGATCAATATGTCTCATCATTTCCTCTCTTCTTGCTCCTGTAGTACCTTGCCAGGAATGGATGTGACAATCTACCTCTGAAATCCTAACACATGCGATCTTCTGGTTTTGATCCAACCTCATTTCGCATTTGAAAGACAAGTTTTTTGCTTTTGGTAACCTTGGTCGAAATGTTACATCACCTCAAGTATTGTCATCTTTGAGAGCTATAAAATGCATTCATATGATGGAAGGTCGAATGAATGGTGTTCATTTTTCATGCACACTATTTTAGGGCTCACCAAGAACTGGGCATCTTGGATCATTGAGATTAGTGACTCCTAGATACTTCAATCTTTTGTTTCATCAGTGGTATCTAACTTTATCCATACTTGCAACAACCTGCTTGGTGTGCTAATAAAGTCGGTCGTTTACTTTTTGGCATTTTCAAAAAGTGGTCCAATATTGCAACGGGCTCTGTCTTGCATGTCGTATGTTCCATCCAATGCTGCACGTCGAGACGAGCCCGCATCAACAAATCGGGCTCCAAGCATATCAGTATACACAGAGAAATGCACATGCAAACTCATACACACATGCACACACCATCAGCCACATAAATCACACATGCATACACACACGCACATTTCATACACACACACAGCATTGACCACATTAATTACACACACCATCAAGCACAAATCATACACACAAATCCACATACACTCACGTACATACACACACATACATCGGCCACCCGTCAATGACTATCGGCCACCCATCAACGACCATCGGCCACCCGTGAACGACCATCGGCCACCCGTAAACGAACATTGGGACCATCGGTCGTCCATTGCCCGTCAACGACGTGCACTCTTTACTAGTGTGTATATATATATATATATATATATATATATATATATATATATATATATATATATATATATATATATATATATATATATATATATACATACATACATATACACATACATACATATACATATATACATACTAGTTAAGAGTGCCCGTCGTTGATGAGCAACGGAGGCCAATCTTCATAGAAATGCATTTTTTATTTCAACCTTTCTCGTGGAACGTTTGATAATTTAAAAAATCCTTAGAGCACCCTTCAAATTTTTGATAATGAAAGTCGCATTTGTTTAACACCTTTCACCATGAAAGTATGTACATGCACTTCAAAACACTATGTGTGTTGGTAAAGGATAATTTGAATTTAGAGTGGGCCCCTTAGATGCATGCATGGGGAGGAGGGCCATGCATCATTTTCCCCATACATGCATCCTCCTCCCCAAGGATTTTAGTTAGAAAAAGCTCATGCATGGGTGAGGGGAGGAGCATGCATGGTGCACCCATACTCATGCGCAAAAGTGTACATAAGTTTAAATATATATATATAGATGTATGTATGTGTGTGTGTGCGTGTGTGTGTGTGTGTGTGTGTGTGTGTGTGTGTGTGTGTGTGTGTGTGTGTGTGTGTGTGTGTCAGTCTACTAACGTATGCTACATGACTTGACCAACTTTAAAAGATCTGTTAGTGGAGTGGAATACATTGTACATATATATTCCTATAAGTACGCTGAGTCATTGTCCACCGACAATACTGTCACATCTATCACCATTTAGTGCGCCATTACTCAGTGCTCTCACTAGTGAATCAAGCCCAGTCGATCGACTATATAAGAGCTTACGCGCTCATATATTTGGTATCTTAAGTTTTATATTTATCTCATTTTGAAGAGCTCTGTCATCTTTACCTCTCAGCTCTAACAGCTTCTTTGTAGCCAATCTGGTTTTTGTTTTTTATTTGAATATCATTTCTGTGTTCTAAATATCATTTCTGTGTATCAATTCTATCTGAATATCATTTATGTGTTCTAAATGGTATCAGAGCCAAGTGTTCATGTCTTTCGTGCTTAAAGCCTTCAACACGCTTTAGTTGTTGTGCATTCTCATTATCATCCGATCGCTACATTTTTTGAATCATCATCAGCCTTCATACAATCTACGTTATAGCCACTAGCAGTAAGTGTCCAAGACGCAAGGCGCTAAGAATTGTGTTCCGCTAAGCCGCAGTCATCGTGACCGAATTCTCGCTCCCACCTATACCCTCAGTTTTGTATCATGGCAATTTCTGCATTCTGAAAAGTCTATCGATCTCTTGCCAATGTTGTGCTCACTACTGAAGAAGCTGACGCTCAGCATTAATGGACGCTCCCTCTCTTCTCCCCTTCCCAGGTGTATCACCATAAATCTTTATATTGTTAAAAGCTTCTACGTTTTTTCTTGAAAATCGCATGATTGCCAAACTACCTATTGATTCTTCTAGTCATTTTATTCGATTAACCAAAATTTGGAAAGATGCTTGCAAGCTAAACATTATAACTTTGTGCATCTAGGATTAATTCAGATTGGTATTAATCCGTTATTTCGCAAGGGTTTGCCCGTCAAGTGGACAATCTTGAAGTAGCATATTCTCTGTTAGGTTGAGCCGTCAATACCGGCCTTCCGGTCGTATATGAGGGTTCCAAAACCAAAGAGAAAGGGCAAGATATTGTTATTAAAATCGATGCCCAAAATCAAGTTCTTACTTGTGATCAAATCTCTTGGTCTGAAGTTCAACTCCCTGCTGATTGGAACATTAATATTAGACCAACATTGATCTTTGAAATCCAACCTTTGATTTCATTTCAGCCTACTCAAGCTCTCGTTCCAAAGCGTAAAGAGCGTAAGCTTCCTCGTTTGTAGAAAGTTGCCTCCTAGCGGATCCGATATCAATGTCAGCATGAAGCCACATTTAATAATCCTCATCTCTGCCGATATTGTGCTCAAATGTTTGCCATATCTTCCGAAGATGTTCCTTCTTCATCCTCTCCTTCGTACCCCTTGAATGTGTTAGAAATTTCCGAAAGTTATTCATGGCCTCTAGTCTCTCCTCTCCCCGATCAAGACTTGTCCTATGAATGTCAACCGTATTTAATCCTTGCTTCCCAGTCCTTCACTCTTGAACAACAAGTATTGAGTTTTCAATCTCGTGCGCTGTATGATCTAGCTGTTCGGTTGCAAGACATTCAATCCTTGCTTACTCCTCAATCCTTGCCAGACCCCATGAATATAGATTCTGGTTTTAGGTTTTCTTCTACTTATCGTCCTCCTCCTCTTGAATATTTTCCATTGAATATGATGGCCACCTCTGAATCTAATGTATCTCACCCACCAAAACGTTCCAGATCAGATAAACAGCCTGAAGAATCCTCTGCTTCATTCCAAACCTCTCCCGCATCTGTTTCAAAAATTGGAAAGCTTAGGAAGGTTGGTGTTACACATACACTGTGAAGTAGTGAAGGGAGTAAGCAACTCATCATAAACTAAACTACCTTTCATTCTGGTTTTCTATTTTTTTCACAAAACTTCAGTGACCTTTAGATCTGATTTTTGGTCTATTCTAAGCTTGGACTAAGATAGATAGACTAAAACTTCTGCTTTTTGTGAAGGGAAGTTTTCTTACATAGAAGGTGGATTTAATTTTGTTAAGGGATTGTGAGTAAGCAACTCATCATAAACTAAACTACCTTTGATTCTTGGTTTTTGGTCTTTTCACAGAACTTCAGTGAGCTTCAAATCTAATTTTTGGTCTATTCTAACCTTGGATTAAGAAAGATAGACTAAAAATTCTGCTTTTCCTGAAGGGAAGCTTTTTTTCCATAGAAGGTGGATTTAATTTTCTTAAGGGATTGTGAGTAAGCCACTCTAAACTATCTTTCATTCTGGTTTTTTGGTCTTTTCATAGAACTTCAGTGACCTTCAAATTTGATTTTGGTCTATTCTAACCTTGGATTAAGAAAGATACTTGTGTAGTTCCTATGTTGTTGTTGTAAAGGGCTAGAAAGAAAGGCCAAAGATTCAAAGAATAGGAAGAGAGAGCGAAGGTTGTGAAAAGAAGAAGAAAATGTTATATGTTCCAAAGAAGACAAGAAGTAAAAGAAAACTAGAGAATGTAAAATAAATGGCAGAAAATGTAAGATCAAAATTAGTTCACTTGTTATCTTTATTACTTTTAACATTCCTCTTGTAGAAGCAAGAGGTAGAAATCATTCCACTTTTATATCTCTCAATGATGTTCAGTGACACACCTCCATCTCTATTCTCCACAAACTTCCTTCGCTAAATGCCATGTCTCCTAGTTGAATCAATCACCGTACTACGAGTACATACTTGTAGGATGCTAGGATTAGAATAGGATGAAGACGTCTCATAAAAATGTGACAATTCTTGAGGACAAATGTGTATTTGTGATAACATTGGCAGCCAATGCAACTCAAGATTATGTATGATTTTTAGATTATGGGGCCACTCAACAAATGACCGGTTGCTATACATGACTAGAATCTTGTATTTGGGGAACATAAAATTTTAGTAGAAGATGACGACTTTCTGAATGCTACAAAAGTGGGAGAATTTTAATATTCCAAGCTTGAACTTAGTGGAGCTACATGTTTGGTGGTAGTAGTAGTAGTAGATTAGGCATTGCCTGATAGAATAAGACACGAAGGGAATTCTATATAGAGATCCATAAGTGTGGCTAAGAAGTTATCAAGACTTGAAGATGCAAATATATGCCATCAAAGATACGAGCATTCTAAAGATGTCAAGAGCATAACATTCTAGTCAAATTTAGCAAAAAAATGTTCTGTATGTTTTGCATTTGTAGAGAAAAATTGCATTGAAATGCTTTCTACATAAAGGAATGATCAAGAGTGAAAAAAGATCTAGAATGACACATTATGTCATTTGGATCACATCGAGTATAAATTTAATAATGGATGTAGGCCCTTTATTGCGCTTATTCAAGGAAAAATTTTGTTTACTTTATGAAATATGAAATATGAAGCATTGGAGAAGCTCGTTTTGCTTGCATAAACAAAGCATGTAGAATTAGGATATTGAGCGATGACACTTACATGAATCTCTTTGATTTTACCCTCATGATGTCACAAAACACTTGCTACAAGATCAAATTTTTTAAACATGTCAATTTCTATTGGAGATGGCAAGAGGCATGATGTTTTCCAAGAACCAAAATTGTGAGCTATGGGATGAAGATATTGCCATGTCTACTTTGTGAAGCCATTTTCCAAGAAAGCCAATTAGAAAGAACCAAGATTTCATTCTTGAATGGGTAATAAAGGAACACATTTGCATGTTACAACTTGAAAGGTTAGTTAGCCCAACGTGTTTGTGACATAAGATGAGAAATGCAGTTTGATAGCTACAAAAAGCAGATTGTGACTTGAAGCAGTCTTCAAATGAGTAATTTGAGAAAATGGATATGTAAAATCTTACCATTGGTTTTGCAAGGAGTAATGTAGACCTAATCACCTACAGGTATTGGGAAAAGCTAGTCTTACTATAGATCTTCAGTCGCTTTCTTATGGAGGACTATAAGCTCATCGGCAATGCACCTATTGATGTGAATGTAAAACTCTCAAGGAGATGATTTCCAAATCATCGAGAGAGGGATAACATGAAAAGAAGGTGAGATGTTGGCTCCGGCTCTTAACTAGACCTGGCATTAGCTTTCAAGTCTGGTGGATAAGTCGATCTGTGTATGATCTAGGTCATGAACATTGGGTTGCTATAAAGAAATCTGTACTTGTGAAGAATTGTGGACTATAACCTATGTTTCAATAAAACATTAAGCTCCTATCATGAGATTGAAAGGCAATTTTGATGCTAAGTATCGGGGAAAATGTTGAAAACAGGAGATTAGCAGCTGAGAGTAATTTGTAATTGCAAATGATTGTATTAGCTCGAGCAGCAGAAATCAGCCAACAGTTGCACTTTCAACCACTAAGACTTGGAGTATATGTCTTCCCAAGCGACGAGAGAAGCAATTTGTCTTCGATAAATATTGAAATACTCAATCAATTAACAAATGATTAAGCGTTCTACAACCATCTTTCACTATGATCAAGTCTGCATATTGTGGACCAAAAGGATAATACTTCACAAGGACAAATCGTATCTGTCCATCATCGGTTTATAAGAGAACAAGTTGAAAGAGTACTGCTGATGTATTTAACTCCAAACAATGTACATATTTTCTGAGAAAAGGTCTAATCAAGAAAATGCTTATACTCGGTCGGGAGTTGCAATGTTTAAGCATACTTCTGGAGTCAGAGTTACATGTGGCAACAAGCATCGTGAAAAACAGTTTTTCTGTGACTCTACAATTGATTCTGCAAAGCCCCATAAGATAAAAGACGAACTTTTCCAGGCAGCGATCATAATAGAGTACGATGAGATTCATACATAATGCCTATAAGTTCCCCCTTTTATGGTGTTTTGGGGATGTTCTGTATTATCCTGAATGGTTGCATAGAATGGAATGGGAAAAATAATGCTGTGCTCATAATAGCGATGCAAAGTTTAACTCAAATCTGATATACATGAGATCCTAAATTCAAAATCAGTGCTCCAGTTGGATCAGATCTGTTGCCAGTGTGAATACCAAGCTGTGTAATGTTGCTCTGTGTAAAGGACGATCCGAGGATATGGCCAGAGAAGTGTTATTTCGGCATGCCAAAAGGAATACTACTCGGACACAGAATATCGAAAATTGGAATTGAAGTCGATAAATTCCACCCAGAAACTTAAAATTGGAAGACAAACGATAAGGTTGCAGTGGCAAAACCCATCGTTATGGTGATTGAGAGGTGGGTAAAGTAGGTGGTTGCTGCTGAGTCGAAGTAGCTGGGGACAAGCTGCACTGGGAATTTGCAACTGCCTATGGATGGATCCTCTGTCGTCACCATGCCAAGACCATCAAAATAGCAAGCATCTTTATTCTGATTGTTGAGCTGATAATAGTTATTGAATGCATATGAAGCATTTCCATCGCCACCGATGGAATTGCAAGATCCTCCATACGTCAAAGCAGTGCAGTCTGCAGACGTGCAGGCATAGCCCACATTTTCTGCCAATTTTGACATGTCTCCACTAGGATTGAGCACACACCACCTCAAGGGCAAGTAGCTTACACCCTCTGCCTTAGGCAGGTTGAAATTAGATCTCCCTTTTCCTGATAGATCCAGAGCATACTTTCCACGCCCATCATAGCTGTAGATTCCCCAGTGCCTTTCGAAGTTTCCAGGTGCAATGCTCTTTTTATCCTCATCAATTAGCCCAAAGAGGTATAGCTCTATGGGTTTGCCAGGCCGGAGCGGAGTACCCTTGCCGCTAAGAGCATGATTCACAAGCTCCTGATTGAACCTTCTGGCGTTGTCCAAATTGGCATTCATGTCACCATCTGTTGGCCATCCCACCTCTCCAACAATGATGGGCATATTCGGATATCCGATTCCCTCCAGAGCAGTAACAAGCATGTCGTAGCTTGCATCGAACACATTGGTGTATGTACGTGGCCCATCAATCAAGGCATGCTGTGTCCCCTCAAAAAATGCAAAATCCTCTGGAAAGTTAACGTTTTGCTGCAAACTGAGGAAAGGATATATGTTCACACTAAAAGGAGCTCCATTCTTATGCAAAAATGAGGCAAGCTTCAGCATGAGCGTGTGTATGTCGGGTCTGAATATGCCGCCCGAGGGGAGTGTAGAATTGCCATTGGACAAAACGTCGGCATTCAGAGGAACAGTGGCCTTTACTTGACCTGTCAAGTTGGCTATGCTCAGTGCTTTCTGAATGTTTAAAAGTGCTGGAAGAGTAACGTTGTTGAATGTTCCATTGTAGGATCGCAAAAACGGCTCATTCCCAACCGCAACATATCTGATTCACATTGCCATCCAGTTAGTGGATCTATTTTGCCAAAACTGAGCATTCGTACGTCAAAACTCACAAGTTACAACATCTACATAGATCATCACAACTCCCTCTGCTGGCACGTATCTTATTCTTGGAACTGAAACATGAACGCAAAGATCTTACCTGATATTTACACCCCCCGTGAATGTGTGATGTGTAACGTTATCATGCACCCAGTTGTTAGCAGCGTCCATGCTGCTGGATATCATCTCCAGCATTTCATTGGGAATGGCGACCATCACTTCAATGCCTGTTCCTGCCAGAGCTCCAACCACATTTGAATCTGCATCAAACAGCTTCACTTTGGAAATTTTGTTTGCTTGGAGCAAGTTTACCACAACCGATGGTGGCAGAGGATGCGAGGAGATTGTCCCCCAGTTCACTCCCAGGCCATTCACACCCAATTTCCACACGGTCTTCTGTGTGAAAAGAGAGGCAGAGAAAAGGAGCAGCAGAAATGACAACCACATCGTGATCCAATGTATTCAGGAGGAAGTTCAGGATCTTCCTTACAATTATCAGCACTCGCATCCCTCCGTCTATAGCTGTTAGGGGCAAAATACAATATGCTTTCTTCCTTGCTATTGCAAAGAAACTTATGTAGAGAGGTAGCTTTTTTCCATCACTCTTACTTTTAGGACTGTTCTGCTTTCATCTGAGCTGAGCTGAATTACTACTTCCACTGTAAAATCCTTGCTAGTACTTCTACTTCACATGGCTCAGCTTAGAAAACCTTCACACCCATTGAAATTCAGCTGGGCTAAATCTGTGAGAGCATTCCAGATTCAGTGCCTCCAGGTAGTACTAACCTGAGTAGCATCTGCCTGTCATACGCCATATAATATCAGTGCCAGAGAAGTAAAAGTAAGTTTTCATCAAACATTTTGATTAAGACCTCCTTTCCTTTGCTCTAGGTCTGAAGTTGCGTTCACACTTGCCTGCACAAAGGGCATACAAGAATTTCACAAACAAGTGGAGCAGATTATGAAAGACAATGCAAAAGATAGAAGTAAGTAGGATGATGTGAAATGCTGAACTATGGGCTAATGTTATGGACTATATTATTAGATAATGTGTGTTAAGTGACATTGTAGGGAAATATGGTGAGTTCTCCACATAAAACATTGTCAAGGATATTTTAGTCAAAGAATGACCATGATTTCTTACAATGTGCCTTACACATAATAATGGATGCCACAAGAATCTTACTCCAAGATTTTGCTAGGCTCACAAGTGTTGCTAAAGGACATAATTCAAGATACATCCTAGATTAGGGATTTGTGTTTTGGTATTTCATCATGTAGTTTTAAGATTCTATCATATTTTCAAGATGCCATGTGTGACGGCAACTTATTTTCAAGGCAAAAACCTTAAAAAAAATCAAGTTTCATTATGATGATAGTCCCCAAACTTAATCTAGCCGATCGTTTGTGGAAGATTTCAGCTGACACATGTTATAAACTGAAAAATAATGTGTATATATTATAAAGTTGTTAGCAAAGATTAACACTTCAAAACAATCTCAAGTGGCCTTTCTTTTCTATTCAACATATGAAAGGGTCGTATTTTCCTCGTGTGACCATTCCTTTGGATTTAGATCGAAAATGGATCACCATTTTTTCCATTACAACTTTGTTGGGATAAAATGGTAAGTTGAAGAAAACATTCCCACATATGATTCATAGTCTTAGGAGCCTTGTTATTGATCTAGGCTAAGCTAAAGTTCTACTTTCACCATTCATTTTGAGAGAGAGAGAGAGAGAGAGAGAGAGAGATTGTCACACGAGCAAGAGAAAATGGGTTCTCTCTTTTTTATTGGGCCACACGAGGGACGAACGGGCGACTTTCTGGAATGTTCCAAAAAAAGATCGTTTTCTCAAACGTTTGGTTGAGATCGTTTTCTCGAATATTCGGTAGAGAGAGAAAGATATACATGCGTGGTGTGTGTGTGTGTGTGTGTGTGTGTGTGTGTGTGTGTGTGTGTGTGTGTGTGTGTGTGTGAGAGAGAGAGAGAGAGAGAGAGAGAGAGAGAGAGAGAGAGAGAGAGAGAGAGAGAGAGAGAGAGAGAGAGAAGAGTGCAATCCAGAGAGAGAGTGGGTTTTTCAAGATTTATAGGTTTTCTTTTTTTAGCTAAGGCTTTTTTAGAGTTGTGGTATGTGTGTGTGTGTGTGTGTGTGTGTGTGTGTGTGTGTGTGTGTGTGTGTGTGTGTGTGAGAGAGAGAGAGAGAGAGAGAGAGAGAGAGAGAGAGAGAGAGAGAGAGAGAGAGAGAGAGAGAGAGAGAGAGAGAGAGAGAGAGAGAGAGAATGGATTTTTTTTTATGTTGATTGGTCACCTCGCCATTTAGGGCTTTTTTTTCTTATCGATCACTTTGGTGGCATGTAAGGCTTTTCCAAAAACATTAATTGCTGTGAACAACAAGTGTGGGTTGATTACTCTGTGAAGATTTTTGAGGGCCATGCATGTAATGACACATAAGAAAAACGTAAAAATTCATGTGCGTGTGCGTGTGCTTGTGCAAATAATTTGTTCAAGAAATCAAGCCATTACTAGGATAAGAAACATAAAATAAAGACTCTGATTTTGAAGCTAAAAATGAGTGAGAGAATGGAAGGAGATTAATGATTGGGACAAATGGGTGATACAAAACAAGTTTAGTATCTAAGTTTTTATTTTATTTTTAAACCCCTACAATTTGAAAAATGATAAATAGCCAACATTTGGGCTTTGCATTTGTCCCATGAGTTGGTGAAAAAACCAAGCAAACGGGAAAATATTCAGGATAAAACTCGGTCTTAAGCCCAAAAGTTCAAAAGCTAGGTTTATTCGAACTGAACACATGCTACAATATGTTTTTTAATGACACAAAAGATATGCTTAGAAGTTTACTTCATGTTCTTGAGGAGCATTAAACACTGCAAACATCTAAATGCCTTAAAAGTTGGTTGGAACAAAGGTTGCGAAATTACGAATTCAATGCCATTCACCGCAACATGTGAAAAAACCATGTTTGGATTTATAAGATCCAGAGGTGATCTCACCTATACAGGAATTTTGACGAGAACATCATGCTTATAAAAAAATTGTAAATAAATTAAAGAATAGAAAATATGGCTCAAAAAGATGCGTAAGTGGGGCTTGTAAAACAATTTTGTCTATAAAAAGGGGTTTGGGCTCACCATTATTTACGCTTGGGAAAGGTCCTTTTAGTGACTTTGCACTTGGTGCAACATCCTTTTGATTATGGCTTGACATAATAATTTTACGATCGCATTACAAGGTGCAAAGTTCCCAAAAAGGACCACTCCCCAGTACAGAGAAACTTTAGCAGAGCAATATGAGCATAATGTGCATTGTGAAAACTCGTAATGATCTTACATTTGGAAATTTTTTGCTGACATGGCACAGCCATTTCTTAATAGCACAACTGCTATACAAGGTCGCATGAGCCTATGGGTGCAAGCTGAATATCTCCAATAGTAGGCCTCCCCACTCCTGCAGCCATCCCCCGGTGGGTGGGATGGCTGCCGCATCACCTTCTGGTGGTGTTGTTTACGCTACTCCCTCCCAGTGTTCTAAAAAGCAGGCAAAGTCCAAGAATGGAACCGGCAACTTCTGCCAGAAATCAGCATGCTCAAAAACTTGCAGGTTTTCTTAGGTCATAAAATAATGTATAACCAGCATGTATTGAGGGTCATCCTTGAAAAAACTGAAAAAGTTCCTGAAATATAGGTTTTTGGAGGCGAACCCCAAAAAGGTTTCCTAAATGCAAGGAGATGCCCCCTCATGCAGCTTGGGCACCTTACAAGCCTGTAGTGGACCTGCTCCAAGCTGATTTGTAGAACATACGCCTTGGGGCTTCCTGGTCACATAGAGTTCAAAGAAATTTTGAGATAGACTGCCCTAATGAAAAGCTTTCTACAAGAAGATTCGAAGCATAATGCCCTAATAAAAACAACTAGGACTATCTTAGCACGTATTTTTGGGTGAAAAAACCATGAGGAGAGATGAGCGCGCATGCACTACAGTCTACTAGTGATGACGACTGAGAGCGATGGAGAGAGAGAGAGAGAGAGAGAGAGAGAGAGAGAGAGAGAGAGTTAGTTGAAGGTTAAAGACAGACCTCTGAACGAAATGTAGGTCCCTGTCCAGGGCACGTCCGTATTGGTAGCAGTCTGGAAAAGCATGCAAAGCCGTGAATTTGAAGAGAGAAGGGCCAGCGAGTAAGACTCCAAGGAATACATAATAAGTTTACTGAAATAACATTACTGATTGTAAAGTCTGGCATTTAATAGTATAATAATAGGTAGGTGCGGTGGGCTGTGAGGTGAGGTTACAACGTTTTATTCCTTTCCCCGTGACAACGTAACCACAACTCTTACAGATCACGGTTGGTTGAAATGCGTCGCTCATCTCAGACGCAGCGACCAACCTTTCGTATCATGATAATACCTTTTCATCATCACCCACACTAAGCTCCATTCATCGCATTGCATTTCTTTCTATATTAAATTATCACCATCCCATTTGTATATATGTATGATCGAGTCCCACCACAGTTTTGCCCTCTCATGTATTAATAGGCCCACAACCTTTTTTGCAAAGTGATTTGATGGTCCTTCCTCCAACAACATGCATGTCTCTCTCTCTCTCTCTCTCTCTCTCTCTCTCTCTCTCTCACAGCAGCTCACAAGAGAAACGGCACATTCTTACAACCAACCGTCTAGTTTTAAAATTTATTGATTGATCTTTAAGCAAGCAGGAAACCAAAAGTTTAAGAATCAGCTAAAAATCTGAGTAAGCTAAAAATCTGAGTAGCAAGAAACTTACCTCCTTGATGCAAAAATAGGACATTTTTTAGAATACTTTAACATAATTCATTAAATTACATATGTTTTAGAGTGACTTTTAGGTAGTAGATATACATGTTACAATTATGTAGCATTGATTTTTAAGTCTCTTTTGGCAAACTTAGGTTAAAGTACTTCAAATATATGTTTGTTATTGAGGGTTGTAGACTATTCAAATTTTCTACCAAGTTTCAAATTGCGCATGATCTACTTTTTTAGATAATTTCAATAAACAATTTGCAAGTGCACTTTTTAACTTCAATGAAAAACTGACCAGCTTTGAAAGTTGTAGGAACTTGGAGGTTCAAGAAAAAAAAACCGGCTGGACTAAGAAACTATTGGAAACCAACCGACTTGCAGAAGAAAGAGTGTGAGCACTGTTCAAAATCTCTCTCTCTCTCTCTCTCTCTCTCTCTCTCTCTCTCTCTCTCTCTCTCTCTCTCTCTCTCTCACACACACACACACACACACACATATAGTTGTTTGCCTTAAGCTTGTGGTATTTTAAGAGGTGCTTTAGCTTGCCCTCTTTTATATATCATCGTGCACTCACATATATGTAACTTTGTATAGGGGAAGGCCCCTGCCCGAGGGCCTTCCCCATTTTAAGGCTTTGGGCCCAAGGGCGTGAGCTCGAGGTCCCAAGGCCTTGAAATGGGGAAGGCCCGAGGGCAGGGGCCTTCCCCTACGTAGAGCAAATTAAAAAAAAATTACTTTCTAGAAACTTCATGCGTTATCTCGCCCCTCTCATTTTTTACTCTCTAGAAAATTTTAGAGTTATCGTGTCATGCCCTCTCGTCCATCATGATGGCGTTTGCTAGTTGTTTTCTATGGCGTGATGGCCTTATGGTCTGAGTGGCTGTTTGCTATGGCGTGATGGCATGCTAGTCTGAGTGAGTTGTTGAAGCACAAGCTGGTCTGAGTGAGTTGTTGAAGCACAAGCTGGTCTGAGTGAGCTGTTGAAGGAGCGAGGGTGAGCTGTTGGCTTCGTTTTCAGGACATTAGTCTGAGTGATGGAGCGCTGCCTGAGCGATGGAACTCTATCTGAGTGATGGCGGATATGTTGAAGTGCTGTCGTTCTGGAGTACATGTTTGTTGATATTTTTGTTTCTATCTGTCCTTCTGAGTTTCATGTCTTTGAGCACAGTTTCAGACATTTTGCCTTGAGCACAATTTGCTTTGCATTTTTTCAAACGTTTTGCTTCGAGCACTGTCATTTTGCTTTCAATGATGTTTTCTGCATTTTGAGCACTGTCATTTTGCTTTCAATAATCTTTCCAGCAGTTTTAGGACTGTCATTTTGCTTTCAATAATATTTCCAACAGTTTGAGCATTGTCATTTTGCTTTCAATAACCTTTCCAGCAATTTTAGCACTGTCATTTTGCTTTCAATAGTATTTCCAACAGTTTGAGCACTGTCATTTTGCTTTCAATAATCTTTCCAGCAGTTTGAGCACTGTCATTTTGCTTTCAGTAATATTTATAACAATTTGAGCACTATCATTTTGCTTTCAATAATCTTTCCAACAGTTTGAGCACTGTCATTTTGTTTCTAGTTTAGTATGGCAGAGTTCATGGATGTTGATAGTGAGGGCAGAGTAATTGGTTGTCCTTCTTTTGATCTTCATTTATCTAAGGATAATAATGATTTGCAAGATGTTGCTTCTAAGACGGAGGTTGTTTTGGCGCCTCTCTGTCCACTAAATCAGATATTGTGGATTCTTCTACTCTGCCTTTTTCTGGTGCTATTTCTGAAAATGTGTGCTTTAATGATTGTGGAAATGTTAATGTGAATGGAGATGTTGTTGTTGAAAGTTGTCCAATTTCTCGTTTTAGAGATATAGACTTAGTTGAGCTTAATAATGTGAATGGTGGTGGTCGTCCTAATAGTAAGCATGCTGAGATGTGGGCCTGTAAGGCTTTTGATGAATGGAGGCATTTTTGAGGCTACAGAACTGATGAAAGTATTGAAGATCTTTCTGAACATACAGATATTAAAGATTTTGTGGAGAAGTTGGCTTTGTTTTTATTGCAGGTTACTAAGAAAGATGGACAGTTGTACCCTCCTGGAAGGTGAAGCTAGATTGTTTTTCATTTCTTGTTATTACATTACATCTTGTATTATTACTTTGATAGCATTTTTCATGGATTATGATTTCTTAGATGTTTACTTGCAGTATTCAAGCCTTATTCAGGGGCATTGGTAGGCTGATACATGCTCGTCAAGCCCAGCATGTACTTGAAACCAGGGTTACTATTATCCCTTTTAACATTCTTACTGATCCTCGATATAACCGTGCCAAGCTTGTTGCTGATGAATCTGTCATTCGTTCATCGCTTGCTGGTTTGGGAAAAAGTGTCAAAAAAAGTGATGTGTGAAAATTAATGAGGAAACTAAGATGCTTGCACAAGAAATATGTCAACCTACTAGTCCCTCTGGTGTGAATCTTAGATTTGGCTACTTTTGTACTCGAAAAAATTTTATTCGTGGTGCTTCTAAGCTTCGCAAGCTTAATGATTCTGATTTCAGTTTTGTATCTGATTCAAGTGGTCGTACCATTCTGAGGTAATTATGGTATATGTGATGTGTTTTTGGTATGTTTTAGAGATTTTGTTTTGTGTGTTTACAGTTTATTTGGATGCTTTTTTTATATTTTGTCATTGTTCTAAAACAGGTATAGTCAGGGTATTTCAAAGAATTGGCATTTGATGTTTCTCGTTGTGGTCCACAATATCATCAACCTGTAGTTGATTATGGTATCACAGATGTTATGGATACTTACAATGTCCTTATCAGTCATCGTCCTCATTGGTCTGATGAGGAATCTGGACAGCATCCTTTATTTTTGACACCTCGCATGAAATGGAAACCGTCGGATGTTGTTTGGAAGTTTGAAATGTCCAGTTGGTAGGAATACGCTGAGGACTCTTACATTGCGGCTTACCAGTGACCTTAACCTGAAAAATAAGACTATCACTAACAAAACTTGTAGGGGTGGTGGAATTACTAGGATGGAAGATGCTTTTGTACCTGTGGAGTATGGAATGCAATTATTTGGTCATCGTGATTCGAAGTCATATGGGAAGCATGATTTTTTTATTTTAATTTTTTAGTTGATTCTTTGTTTCATCAGTATTTTAGTTTTATTGCATGTTGTTCTGGTTATGTTTCTAATGTTTATGTTGTCATTTGTGTAGGTACAATTGTAGTGAGGAAATGGTACATGATCGAGCTATGCAACGCATAATATCAGGAGAGACACGGAATGGGAAGGCATTGCGGTTTGAGGATGCATTGCAACGGGAACAAGAGAAGTATTCTGAAGATAAAGAGGCTGAAATGCATGCAATTTGTAGTAACTCTAATGATAGCATTTGCAAGAAAGATGTAAAAGAAGATGGTTATGTTTGTGCAATAGGGACTAGAAATGTTTTTCTTGAAAATTCTGTTGGTGTTGAAGCTTCTGGAAATTGTAAGGCTATTAAAGTTGTTGTAGCAAATAACGAGGCAACTGAAACTGGTGCAGTGAAAAAGGTTTATGACTGTCCGTTTTTCAAAGAGGATGTTGATTTTATTGAATAGCATAGGTGGGCAAATTGTTGTGGAAAATGAAATGAAAAAGTATCAAGATAGATTAGATTCAATCTTTTCTACTGTTGGGAGATCAACTTCTATCCATGTTGGTCATCAGTTTCATAATCTGAACAATTGCAGTATTATTCTTAGTCTTGCTGATTTTGTTTCTGCTGTTGATCTATTGACGAACTTGAAAGCCTTTGTTTCTAAGGAATAGGTAGATAATTTGTTGAAGAGATTAGTGTCAAACTATTGACAATGGCATAAATTGACATTAAGTTTTTGATGCTACATGAATTCAGATTTTACATGCATGGATTCCTGTTTTAGGCGTTTCAGAGCTTGCCAGCACCTTTCCTGCAACAAAATCCAATGAGCACACCTGCATAATACTATTTTCTTGTCAAAAACAACTCTTTTTCACTCAAATCTTTACAAAAATCAGTGATTTTTGGTGCAATGAGATACAAATCCAAGTCTCCTTGCTGTAGACTACCTTCCAACACTACTCTCTCTGCAAATGATGAAGAATTGATTTTTTCATACCTACACTATTTGCTTGCACACATTTCACAAAAATGACAAAAGTAGGCTAAAAACTCAATAGAATCACAATTTTTCATCTTCTAAGTGCCTCCTAATTGTGAATGGCAATATGTGAAAGATTTCATATCCTTAAGATCCAATCTACTTGAATGATCTTTGGTTAGAAAGAGAAATAGACTACCAATTTCACCAATGTAGAAAAATCAGCATCTACACACAATTTGAGATGCAAACACTAATATAACTTGATCAAACTTGAATGAAATGATTATGTACTGTTGCTGTCCGTACAAAACCAGCAAGCTACTGTATTTCACACGTGTGGATCCAAAAATAGCAAATATAGATCATTCTACACATAGAATTGCAAGCAATCACCAAGATAGTGCACCAATGGATAGTAGAACCCAAGAGAACCATGTATAAGCATGAAATGAGATAGAGAAGAGAGAAGATGACTCTCTCCACGAGTTACATCCTTTTATAGTAGGTCCAAACCCTATTTGGCCACTTGGCTTTCCCACCAAAATGCTAACCCTACCAATTTTGGGTCTAGATTCAATGTACCCAACTTATTCAAATTGAATCTACTCAAACTCACATTCTATCTTTCCCACACTTTCAAAAAGTGTTTATTCAAATGAAATTTAGACTAATGAACTTTGAAAAGTCAACCTCTAAGTCTAAAACAAGTTTTGGCCTCAATATGTCAAATATGGAAATATTGCAAAATGTGATGAAACTAGTTGAACCTTTCACAAATACTAGACACTTTATAGTGTGATTTGCAATTCTCCAAACAGTCAAATGAAAGATTTCTTGGCAAGACTCTCTCACAAATGGCACTTTACACACAAAACTTAGAAATCTTGTAAAAATCTCTCCACTCAACAGATTTTCAATCTGTTTGATGCTACTTTTGCCTTTCTGATGCCTTTCTGATGTATCTATGTTCCCCACTGATGATTCTGATGCTTCAATATCTGCAAAATAGCAAACGTAGATTTCTTCAAACTTTTGCCTCTCCAAGCTTTCACCTCATGTGAAGGATTTTCTCACTTCATTACAAAGCCAGTGACAAGTTGTATCCACTTATCAGGCACGCATGATTATCGAGCTCTGACACCATGTCAAGAATCAGATTCACAATAGCATACATTCATAAGCAAGCATCACAAGGAGGGGAAGCAATACTCACAATCACTACTACATAACTAAATGTCTTGTGTACAATAAACTCTAATAGAGAGAGAAAGTCTAGGAGTTGACTTACATTCTAGCCTACAGCTGGTAACAACTGGCAATAGTAAAAGTACATTATAAACAATAATAAATGAAGTTTATCATTGATTTATAACATATCCATCAAATCATTCATCTCTAGCAAGGACTCCATCCTCACCTTCCCAGTTGCTTGAGATAAGCCTATCATTGTCTTCCAACATGAAGCCTCCACCTGTAGCCATGTTGCAATGATTGATTAAAGTCTTTAAACATGTTCCAATGCACGTAGCACTCCCTTGATCCTCAACAAATGATATCAAAAAGAAATTACAATATGGAACCTATCTATCCTCTCTTTCTCTCAAAAATCTAGCAAATATAACACATAGAATGACTCTTGATCACACTTGATCAAACTACAACAGAATGACCCTTTGAAATCAAAAAAAATTTGAAACACACTCTTGAACAGATCAGTACCTTTATTACAAGAGATATTATCCAACTTTTATGATTTAATTGAATAAATCACAAGCTATATGCAAAAGCTAGAAACTTGATATGAATTCTAATAGAATTCTACTTCCACAACTATATGGAATTTTTGTCTCCACATTCCAATAAGTAAATTCAAAAATTGGCCTACTACAAGTGATTTGACCTAAAATGATATTAGGATCACAAAGACACTTTCTATAATTGAAAATGCTTGATTTGAGATAGAAACCACTCCAATTCCCTCTAGAATTTATGGCGCCCTCAAATACTACAGTAGATTTGGCAAAATCACCAACTTTAGCCTGCAACCTGCTCTAATACCATGTGAGAAAACTAGATCCAAAACATTCTTAATGGATCAATTAGATCTAGGGCTAAAACTTGAGTGCACATCTAGATTCATCAACAAGCTCGAAATCATGCATTTAACATGCTAGAACACGGACATACATGAAAAAATTATCAAAACCTTTCTTAAAGAAAGTAGAGTGAGCCACCTTTTGATGGTGACCTCTAGTGGAGAGCATTATTCCACTTGTAATTTGTGAAATGTGGAAATTCCACTAGGATGCCACCTAGGGAGTTCTCTTGCCTATTTAAGGGACTCCCTCTTTGTGAAGAGGAACTTTTTGTGAATTGTATCAACTCCATGCTGAAATGAGAAGAGCCTTCACGAGTTTGGTGCATCCATTGAGCTCCTTGATCATTCTTGTTTCTTGAGTGATGCATTTATGATCTTGCTCTTCCCTCCTTTTGCGTGTGGTTGTGGACTGTAGAGTGGATTAGATTTGCTGCTTTCGTAGAGTGGATTAGCTTCTTTTCTTGTTTGTGGATTAATGTAGGAACCAGCATTCAGGTAAACTAAATAGACTGGATCTGTGGTGTAAATCTTGCATATTCTCTGACAATCCAGTTCTTGATGTTCTTGGAATGTCCAAGAATCAATAGACTGGTTGGTTTCTTGATTCTTGGACTTCTAACATGCTGTAGATTAGTTCTTGTTTCTTGTTTTGTCAATTTATGCAAGTGTAACTCAGTTTAGTAATACTTAGGATCTGATTCAGTTCGTTTTAAGAGTAGGTAGCTGTAGAATCTACTGAATGTTCATTTGGGCTGCACTCTGATCTGTGAATGAGTGTTCTTGGCTTGCATCTCTGTTAGAATGTAAGTGCGTTCAAGAGACTTCGACCCTGAGTAGTCCTCTTACAGGCAGGACAACAATATACTACAATGACAATCTGTTCCCTTCTGCCTGGTTTGGCATCGTAATATCAAGAGCACACATAACGAATGCCCTGAAGCCTGGTAAGAGGCAGAATACCAAGCCGTAGAAGCTGTAAGCAAGAAACAACTGTAATAAACAAATCCTCTGGATTAGGGGATTTGTAAAAATTAGAGTAAACAAACTCAAGTAGGACGCTGCACTTTTTCTAGGAGGGTATGCTTCAAAACCATCGTTCGGGCATGCATGGCCTAAATAAGACATTACCAACAATCTTCTAGGGATTATCGTCTCAATCAAGTCTTCGGGTGGAGGCTATGTCTGTGACAAGCAAAAATCATATTTTCAAAAAGTTTTGAATCATTTTTAAGCCGAAATTGTTTTGGAAGTTGTAGCAACCAACCCAAGGGTATGATAGCTCAATTTGGCAAAGGTCTTTGTAGTCAAAAAGTTTCAACATTACTTGATGGCTAGGCACTTCGCTTTTTACACAAATCACTAACCCTTACTATTTTTTATAAACAAAACTTTGCAAGATAGAAAAAATCACAAGATGTTTGCTTTTATTGCAAAAATTCAATTGTCATCTAATGGTACAACACTATGTGGCAAATCACATATCAAGGATCAAACCAATGCGTAAGAATCTTGAAGTTGATGACCACCTACGTGATGCAACTCTATTATACATGGATGCAATACCAAATTGAGCCATTGATATAGTTCAATAGTTGATACATGGCCAACCTAATAAATCTCTATTCAGGATGCGATAACGAAAGTTCAGTCTGAAAACCAAATAGTATTGCTTTTACATGAGGCAACATGCAACATTTTTCAATAGATATTGCTATGCAAAAGATGTTACAATCAAATTGTTGGTGGCCTACCTTCCATAAGGACACAAGGCTATATACAACGATGTGATATTTGTCAATGAATCCAATGACACACAAAGGCAAACTATGAATAGTTACATCTAGTACTGGCACAAGCAACTTATAAAAAGTGCGGTCTAGACTACCAACATTGGACCCCTTTATCCAATCGCTCGAGGCACCCAAAATCGTTACATCATGGTGGCTACAGATTATCTAAGTGGGTGGGTGAAGGCAAAGGTAGTGCACATAGCTAAGTTCTTATGTAAAACTACCATTGCTAAATTTGGATGCCCAATTGAGATAGTCAACACTCGTAAAACTCATTTGTGATCTAAACCATCAAGACCCTCAATGATGAATTCAATGTGATCCAACGCTTCAACACGCCCTATTATCCAAGAAACAATCTCTCTCTCTCTCTCTCTCTCTCTCTCTCTCTCTCTCTCTCTCTCTCTCTCTCTCTCTCTCTCTCCAGCGGCCCTAGGTATTACCATAACTCGTGCGCCTATGCATACCAAGAGAGTATGCCCTTAGAGGTCCCATACTAATCAGAGTCAATGCCCATAGATGACACAAACAACATCAGCATCCATCCTCTACTCTAATATCATCTTTTAGACCTCGTATCACAAACTTCTTCAATAGTCTCAATTGATATCACATACACTTCTATCTTTTGGATATATTTTCACTTCTTGTAGTTTTCTAGTGATAGACATTATATATTTCGATTGTTTCTTTAGCTGTTCTGCAAAGTTACTATGCTCCCGTATTGCCAACCATGGCAGAGGACAAACTATGAGTTACAAATTAAGTGTGAAATGAAATAAAACCAAAGTGGTTTTTCACCATGAACTTAAGAATCTAGAAATATTTGCAGATCAAATGCCTTGATAAAATTCATTATTGTTTCTCACAATTTTATTGTTTTTTAAACTTCACTTTGTACATCTGATAGCCTTCAGAGCTAGAATTCAATTTCACAAAAGTTGATTGTGATGAGAATCTCCCAAATACAAATGACCAAAAAGATCCCAAAACTACAAATCCATACTTATAGACAAGCATATAACTTACCTGAACATATAGGTTACTGAACTTATGTATAGGATAAAAGCCCTCGGTAAAGGGCATTTACATCCTTGAGGGCCTTGCTCAAGGGCAGGAGTTCTAGTGCAAGGCCGGACAACCGACCCCTGACTTTAGCTAGCATAAATGTAATAAAGCCCTCTGTTGGGGCATAACGCCATACCAAAGGATGTAACCTGAGCATTTATGGGCATAATGCCCTACCCAAGCAAACATCTTTAAGTTTAACTTGTTTAGTCATTACCTGCAAGTCATCTTTATTTACTATTATCTTTGAGTTCTCTAAAGTGAGATCCATCGTTAAGTTCAATAGATTCTGTTGGGGCAAACAAAGTTTACTTTCACAAAAGTTGATTGTGATGAGAGATCCAAATCTCCCAAATACAAATGACCAAAAAGATCCCAAAACTACTAATCCATACCTGAACATATAGCTTACTAAACTTATGTATAGGATGAAAGTCCTTGGTAAAGGGCATTTACATCCTTGAGGGCCTTGCTCAGGGGCAGGAGTTCAAGTGCAAAGCCGGACGAGACAAGGCCCGCCGACCCAGCTAGCATAAATGTAATAAAGCCCTCTGTTGGGGCATAATGCCATACCAAAGGATGTATCCGGAGCATTTATGGGCATAATGCCCTACCCAAGCAAACATCTTTAAGCTTAACTTGTTTAGCCATTACCTGCAAGTCAACTTTATTTACTATTATCTTTGAGTTCTCTAACCATTAAGTTCAGCAGATTCATTTGGGGCAATCAAAGTTTACTTGCATATTTAAACAGATACAAATTATATATACGTAACATTGAGCGGGCCATGTCCCTAGGGTTCAACATCAGTTATGGAGGTTTCAAGAGTTCAAAGATAAGGGTGAAATCAGTAAGGTGAAGCGTTGCATGTCCTCAAACTTATAAGATGATGTAGAACAAATGCAGGCATATATCCACTTTAGAGAAAGATGGTGTAAACATATGGAGGCATTGCATGCCAAATGTTCTTTCTTTCCTTTCAGCAGCAAACCATTGAAAATAGAGCAGTTTCTCAAAGCTATAAAGAAATCTGAAGAATATATTGTAAAGAGCATCATCCTCATTTAAATATGAAACCAAATAAGTTCTTGATATCCCACATGCTAAAGTTGCAAATGTTTTCATTCCAAATCACAAAGGACTAGTTGTGATTTAGGACAAGGGATCAGGATTTGCAATACTTGGAAATGTGATGCAGCCAAAAGTTTCAGATTTTGTTATACTACAAGAAAATACTGTAATCACCAGTAGCTCGCATTTTGAACACCTGTAACCATGTATGATCCACTGCCATAAATCAATGTTGTCAAGAGTCAAGTTCTATGCATGATCTGCACTGCCATAAATCAATGTTGTGAGTCATATCATCTATACATGATCTACACTGCGATAAATCAATGTAGCAAAATTCAATTTCCTTAAATAAGTTACCTTTGTCCAGCTACATTCAACTGATCAAAGTTCATGCAAATGCGTTGGCAAAGTCCATCACGCTGAATACAAGAAGATCACAAGATCCATACAAGATAGACTTAGAACATGTCATCAACTTAAACTCCTACGTTGAGACAAGCTTCTTCCTCACACAAATCACCCACCACCTGTATGAATAAGCTCCCAAAGAAATCATGTACACAACCTCCTACCTCGGCCCAAACGTTGAGTACATACATATTACAATGCTAAAACCCAAGGCCTTCTCTTGTAAGGGCATAATAGATGGACTAACACCATTCTTTACCAGTCCTTTGCGCCTAAGCTGTTGAATGCAGAACAGATACACACTTGACTGTATCAGAAAGAGACATTAATGTTCACAAGAATTTTCGTGTAAGCCCTTCACCATGTCTATTTCAGACATAAAGCAATCAGGATACAAACAGGCAAACAAAACCGCATTCAACCACTGCTTGAGCTCTATGACACTACTGCTACATCTGTATTTGTAGAAGATAACACTTGATTGCTTTTAGCAATACTTCTTGTAGATCCCGCTCTCATGTGCTCCCGTCTTAGGCTGCTAATGGTGGGTGTACTTGCTTTAAGACGTTCACGCTTAAAACTTCTCACGACTTTTCCATTTGACTCCTGACCTTCTGAATGTACAATATGCTCTGAAACTTTGCTTACTCTGAGTTTAGCTCTGTCGGTTCCTACAGCTATGACCCCTTGAGTCTCATGAATTGAATTCACCAGCTGGTTTTCTGGGTCCTGCTTGTCCTCCTTACCGTCTTCCTTCACTTCATCAACAGCCACTGCAGGGCCAATTTTGGATATATGTTCTTGAACAGTATCACAGATAAGAGCAGCATCGTCACTCACATAGTTGGACCCACCAGTGTCAATAAGCTCACCAATAGTTGAAATAGCCACTTTGACAGCCATAGGAGATGTGCTTTCTGTACTTCCTTCAACTTTGCTTCCTTCAACTTCACTTCCAGCAATTTCAACAGACTCATCCAGACAACTCAGTTGACTGTTAAAAGAGCTTTTTGCTGGACTCTTGCTTTTATCAAACTCCCCTTCAAATTTCAATCTGGTGGTCTTATCGCTCAGTCTTTTACATAAAGATTTCCTATTGTGAAGTTTTGGGCCAGAACTGTTGGCTTTCATGACAGGAACCCTTGTATTCTTAGCATAATCTAATGACTTAGTCACATCATCGGATTTAAGATGAACACTGTGGACTTCCACTTGGGAAAATGTTGAACTTTCACGAGCAACTAATCCATTAACGCTCTTTCGTCTTCCCAGCTTGGGAGACTTAGCACGAGTTGGTGGAATCTGCAGTACACACAAGGTAGAAGAGCTAAAGCTCCAGTAAATTACAGTGAAGCAAATTGATGTTTTGAAAAATGGCAAACACTCCCAGTACAGAATACGTTCTTTCTGTGTGTCTAATGCAAATTGCATGTAAAACCTTCTTCAGCTCGGCCTTCGGAGGAGGAGCTTCCTGATAAAAACTTGGCATGGGGTTCGCCTTAAACTTGAGGCTCTTTCGTAATTCTTTGATCTCTGCCTCCATTTCTTCCTAAACCACAAGATGCATTAAAAGCCTGGATATCTACAACCAAAATAAGTGGAAGCTTGAAAACTGACTCGCTACCTTGCTCATAACATGGTGTATAACCATAGTTCCAGGTGCCATGGTACGGAACACGTGCCGTGGGTGCTGTACAGGTACCGTGGGTTTTCTGATCCACGGCACCCACGGCACGTGTGATATAAATTTTTTAATAAATTTTTTAATTAAAAAAAGTCCCTAAATAGCATACTTCCCCAAAAATAGCATAAAAAAAGAAAAATTAATTTAAAAAGTGCCTAAACACAGCACGTGTGCCGTGGTACAGCACCTGGTACGGTACCTGCACCCCCACGGCACGTGTGTATAACCAATAGGAACAATCATCATGGTGTATAACCAACATGGTGTATACCAACAGCGCAGACCAACCATCCAAACATACTTTTGAAAGTTTACAATCCAAATTCTCGTTTGGAAGAAACCCATCCTGACAACTAAAGCTCTTTGATACACTTCATAATGCTTATAATTAGAAGAAAACAAACTTTATTTGCAGCACTGTAGAAAAGAGACTTCAGCTAAAAATCACCTGGGTCTTGGCTTGAATTTCATTCTTCTCTGCTTGCTTGGCATTTAACTTCTCTTCCAACTTTGAGTAAAACTGAAAAGGAGCATGCACAACAAAAATAACTTGGTTATAACGTGGTCTAGAAAGCGCTGAACAGATGGTAATAATTTGAATGGTGTCTAGTATTGGTCACCCATCCAGAGTAGAAGCCAGAACATTTACCACTTATTGAAAATTTTGTCCACATATTGAATCAGAATCTTTAAGAGTACAATCAAGGGGTACTATCTACCATTCCTCTGACTTATTTGAATCCAAGTGTGTGCCTGTGTGTAGGTGATTGTTTGCATGTGTAAAATATAGTTGTGTACTTGAAGATTCTTATATATTTATAATGCTTGTACGACCTACATTTCATTTAATATGTCTAATCAATCTGAATTTGCAAACTCGACATATCATTTAAGCCAATTCTGAATACAAATTTGAAATCCAGTGTCAAATAATGTTTTGAAATGCTCTGTATGATCTAGATTACATTCATTATGTAATTGATCTCGACTTGCTAAGTTGGCGTATCATTAAAACCAATTTTGAATCCAAATTTGGAAGCCAGTGTTAAACAATGTATTCAGAAGGTCATTTGAAAAGCTGAACTATTTCATTGAGCATCCCTCAATGTTATGTCTAGGATATGTTTTAAGGAACTTCCTGAACATGTAATGGTTTCAGTGTTTTCTTGTGTAAGGAATTGTCTTTATGCCATCTTTGAGCCTGACTCCATGCTCTAAACACCAATATCCCATAATGCAGATGCACCCTTTGCGTATTTAAATCAGCTCAAGGACTTCTCGTGCATAACTCTCGATTCTCTTAAAGGTGCTTTTCCATGAATAGATCCTCTTCTAAGGCTTGTTATGATTATGTGGCCTTGAGCTGTCAACATTAAGGACGCTTGCCCTTAAAGCTAGGTGAACTAAGCTCCCATTCATGCTAGCAGGGGCACTGACCCCCAAACTAAGGTTCGTTCCAGTTTGTCCATTAAGTACATAACATTCTATCCCCCTTAACTAGTTAAGGGCTAGGAGATGAACAATACTCATCCATGAGTACTTTTGATCTACCTTTTCCAAGTTCTTGGATCCATATTTAAATAACAAACATTTTTAAGTTATATCAATTCCATAGCGCAAAAAATATTGTCATTTGCAATAGTATTGTTGAGAAATAGAAGTTACTGTTTTTGAAACCACCACTAGCCACCTTATGCCTTCACTAACCTTCGACATAAACCCCAAACCACTTTAAACTACAAGCAAGACTCGCAATCACTAAACAGATAGCACTTGAGAGTTTATAAACTACACTATAGGTAAGCAGAACCATCAATTCACCAGACGTAAAGAATGCTACACGAGATGAGTTTATCAAAGCTCTAACAATGAAAATTTGTTGATGCAAAGTGTGTAATAGGGCATATAAAAACACTAGAGCATGCCAAAGGTATTTTCCATATTCAATTAGTTTACTTCCTAGCAGTAAATGCCCACAACCCATCTCCTAATAATCGAACGTCCTAGGAATGAATTGCAAAAATTTTCCCAAATAACCACTATCATTGATATACTTGACAAGCAAACCATGAAATTCAATAGGAGGAAGTGTTAGCCAGCCACATTGTAAGTCCCCTCCACCAATCCAATAGAGTATGAATCTCTATAGGTTAGGCTAACCATCCAATCTTTAGAGAATCATTCTACAATCTATTAGAATAGTAGAGGAACTTCCCTATGTCCCAAAGACTCGATAAGTTCGACAATCCCCCCATCCAGAATTTAAGAGATCCACAGCTTTTCATGTGCACAATTTCAGTCAGTTGACTCTATTTCCAACAAAAAAATTCTCCATATATGACTATAACTATGGCCAACTAAAGCATATTTTGTTTCGGTGCCTGATGACCAATAGTATGTCAACTTCTCAAAGCGTATAACACCAAATAGAATGTCTAACACTTTGCATTCCAATTTTCCTCTACTAGAAGGAGCGCCTTTGATCATAGCCTCCCTTGTTATCAATCTAAGATTCACCAAGATGGTCTTTGGGCTCATATTGGAACTTACAAATTGGAAAACATTTTCTTTTGTAATAGATCTCAAAAACTCATACAAAAGTTTGAAACATCAACCACTTTTACCCTCCAAATCGGTTAAACTACAAATCAACCATCCACATTCATGCGTTCAAATGTGACAAATATAATATCCTAGAAAAAAATTATTCCAATATTGTACAAATAGCTTAATGCCTACAGAGTATCTCCTAGTTGTCAACCTTCACACGGGCTGCTTGCCAAAATTTTCCCAAGGAACCAATATCATTGATATTCTCTTTTGGCAAACCATAAACTCGATTGGAACAACAAGTGTTAGCCAACCACATTGTAAGCCCCTCTACCAACCCAATAGAATTTGAATCTCCATAGGTTAGGCTAATCGTCCAATCAGTAGAAATTCATTCTACAATCTCCATCGGGGAGATTCAAACTCTATTAGAATGGTAGAGGGACTTAAGGTGTGCCTAACACTTGAGAAGTTCTACATTCCCCATCCAAAATCCAAGAGATCTCTAACTTAAGCTGATCAAGTACGTTATTTGTCCTCTATAGAGTCCTCCATAAGGGATAAACATCCTAGGATGGAATCTACTTGTTACGCCACGTCCAGTACAAAGGATCTAGAATAATCCTTGATGTGGATATCAAACATTGGTAACGATCGCCTATCAAAGATCCTGAAGATCCTACTGCAAAGTACCAGAAGGAAAGACCGTGTAGAAAATTGTGCAACCAGCTAGAAGCCAAAGATCAAGCCACAATAGCTTCACCCGCAAGCCACTATAAAAGAATGCAAGAGAGGAATGGATTCTAATAATCACCCCCAAAATCAGGAGATCATGTGAGCTTAATCATGAAATCCCATACATCAAAGGCAACTCTAATCAAGTTGTTGATGCTCTCATTCACCCAAATTTCCACATATCTATATCTTTCGTTTAGAGGAAGGCATGAACAGGATTCTTGTTTTGCTCGAATTTGGAAATTGGTTCCAACTAGAATCGAGACAAATTCACAAGATTCTCAAATCACCAAGTGATCAACTGAAACACACACACACACACACACACAAACACACACGTTCCTTGGGGGTTCGCGTTCCTGGGGGGGTCCGCATTTCGGAACGCCAGTTCCGGAACACATGTATAAATTTTCCTTTTTGTTATTTCTTATATATAAAGAATATATATATTACCATAGGTCCCGCGGTACTGGGTACCGCGGATCCCGGTACCGCGGGACCATACTGGTACCGCGGTACCATGATGGTACCGCGGTACCACAATATAATAATATATTTATTATTTAATATTTTTTTTAATTTTTTTTTACCTAAACCTACCCGCCCCCCTCGCATTTCCTCTGAAATTTTTTTGAGCCCTCTCCGCCCTGCCATCGCTGCTGGTTTTTCTTGCCTGCCTTTGATTCCTTGCGTCGCCCATCGCCCACGCAACGCCCTACCTTGCATCTGATTTCCTTTGCCCTGCATTCGCCCATTTTCAGCGTCTCTCCAACAGTGAACCCTGCTGTTTTTTTTCCAGCAATCCATCCCTCATTTCATCTGCAATGGTGCAATCCGACCTTTCCGGTCTGTGGGACGAGGTAGACATTGTCAGGCGGGTTGCCGACAAGGCCAACAAGACCGGTCAGAAGATCGTGCGCTGCCGATACTGTCTCGTCGAGTTTGCTGCATCCCTCACTCGCCTCCGCCACCCGAGCAGGCCCAGGATGGTACTGGGCGGGCCTTCGAGGATGTGGAAGAGATCCCTTCTTCCTTCCCTTCCCATCCGAATGACCTCCTCAGCCAGCAGTTTTCGTACCCCATGCCAGATGTTGCCCCTCCACCAGTGCACCCCACCTATGCTGCTGCACCCATCCCTGCCAGTGCATCCCACTCTCCCCATTCCACGTCTACAGCCGATGCATCCACCAGCGCCCAGCCTGTCGCGTCATCGTCCATTCCCGTCACGGTTGGTGCACCGTGCTGGAGGTCCACCACCCGTCGTCCACCAGGGAGAGCCCTCGTGCAGCAGACCATTCGCGGCGCGCATCAGCCGCACATGGACAGAGAGGCCACACAGGCCGTGGCCAGTCTGGTTTACGAGCTGAACCTGCCCTTTGCCATCACCGACTCTGAGCCCTTCAGAAGGGCCTTCCGCCTTGCATAGTCTGTCAGCCCTAGCTGGAGAGTCCCTAGTTCAGAGGTTGTCCGCACACACATGCTGAGGGATAGGGTCGAGTCCTTGTCTAGAGAGATGAAGCCTCTGCGTCGGCACTGGGCCACTTACGGTTGCAGCATCATGTCCGATGGCTGGACTGATGTCAGGAGGAGGCCGATCCTCAACATACTGGTCTCCAGCTGCATGGGCACACAGTTTTTGAGGGCAGTGGATTGCAGCAGGGGGGGGGAGAGTCATATCTGCAGAGTTCATGTTTGATGTCATCAGGTCTTCCATCCTAGCCATAGGCCCACAGCATGTCGTCACGGTGGTGACGGACAATGCCACGAACTGCATTCAGATGGGTGTACTGCTAGAGGCCGAGTTCCCTCATATTGTTCATACCCCCTGTGCAGCCCACGGCATAGACCTTTTGATGGGGGACATTGGAGCACTTCCCTTGGTTAGAGCCATCGTCCGGGAGGCCCTCTTCCTGGTGACTTTTGTCACCAGAAAGAGGCATGTTCTTGCCATGTTCCGGGTGTTTAGCCATCTGGACCTCCGTAAGCCAGCCCCCACGCGCTTTGCATTCGACTTGGTGGTCATCGACCGTTTGATCAGGTGCAGGGCCCAGCTTCTACAGATGGTTGCCAGTGATCTTTGGGGTGCCAGTACATTTCCGCACACTGAGGATGGGGAGCACTTTTCTTCCACGGTGAGGGGAGACCAGTTCTGGAGGGATGCACAGACATTGTCAGGACTGCTTCGACCACTCTACATTGTGCTCCGCATGGCTGACAGCGAGGGGTCGACACTTGGACTGGTGTATGAGCTCATGGACCGGATTGGACAGTTCCTGCAGCTGCCCATCTTGCAGCCAGAGAGGTAAGCGGTACAGTGTTGCAATTGACCTTTATCTTTTCAGTACTTGCTAGTTTGTTTTTCTGTCAATGTTAAGCTTTTTCGTAATGCCCTAAACCACATGCCCCTCACCTGCAGGATGACAGAGCTGAAGTTCATATGGGAGACGCGATGGAACTACTTCCACAGGAGTATCCACAGCGTTGCACACATGCTGCATCCCCTCTTCCTCTCTCCGACACAGATCGCAGACAGGGAGCTCGAGGCCGATTGGCTTCAGTACATTCACAGGGTGGGTCCACACATAGGTTTGGATCCTATCAGGCTCATGGAGGAGCTCGCTGCATTTCGTTTCGGCATGGGCACATTCGGCCACCCGGTTGCCCAGGATCCAGAGAGGAGGCAGCTAGCCTCCTGCACAGCCAGTTCCTCCACCTGCAGCAGCCCCACGGGCACACACTCCACGAGCTCATCCTCCTCGCTCAGTTGCACAGGGAGTTCCCTCTTTTGCTTCCCTATCCCAGCCGGCCTCAGCTTGGGCCCAGCCTAGCCAGCCAGGTGATTTGCATGGGGGTGACGAGGCATTGACAGCTCCTCTTGTCCGCAAGAGACCAGGCAGGCCCAAGGGTGCACCGAACAAGAAAGGCAAGGCACAGAAACTGCCAGGGAGGAGAGGACGACCACGCAGGGCTCCAGGTACAGGTAGAGGTGCAGTATCACAGCCAGTTGGAGCAGGTGTTGTTGGTTTGGCCTGCTTGGGGGCTGATGCGGAGGCTGATTGGGAGGATGAGGATGACGAGTCTTCCCCCTCGGATACACAGCCCATGCCAGTTCCAGACAGGCAGAGATATCGGCTGCGAGAGTCAGCTCGGGGCCCTGAGTTGTCTCCAGAGCATTCGTCTGAGTCAGAGCCAGAGCATTGATTGTGGCTCTATTGTTTTAGTTTCAGTAGTTTGTCTCTAGCAGTCGGTCTACCATTGTACTCAGATGATTTTTCACATTATATACAGTGTTTGGCCTACATTATTTGCTGCACATTGTGCGTATGTCGCTCTGTACATGTGATGCTTTATTTTATGTTGAAGAATTCTATGTGCGTGTGTGAATCCTATTTTCATTTAATTTTGTTTGAAGTGAATGCTAGCTTCACATATATGCACCTACATCATGAGCACAGCAATCACCCCTACACCCCAAACGACATTGAATAAACACATGTAATACATCTGCATTTAAAAAAATTACAAACATTGCATCTTACATGACCAGGCTCGCGTTGCACAAAAAACAACTATGTATATATTCAACCGTTGTATCAGGATAACATCACATATACTGTCATTTTTTTAAGCAGCCATCTAGTTATTTGCTGCACCATAAACTGCCGAAAACTACATAGCAACAGTCCGCCACATACGGGTGGACCTCATCTATTCTAAACATCCCTCACTGATCCTCCACCGACTCCTCGCCCTCGTCTGGTGCATTGTTTTGTCGCTCTTGCTCTGCCTCCCGGTTAGCCCGAGCTGCCTCCTGGTTAGCCCGACGTCTGGCCGCCCTTTCCCTGACCATGATGAGCTGCCGTCGTGTGAAATTCATTCCGATCTGCTCATCCAGATCCAGCTCGACAGCGGGGACAGGATCCACAGCGGGGGCGGGTGGCTCCGGTTCCGGATTTCTCTGTCGAGTCTGTCGCAGCATCTCTCGGATATCTGCCTCTTGCTTCCGATGCCTCTCGTTGTGCCTTCGGATATCTTCCTCAAGCTTTCTCCTGGCTTCGCCCTCGGGCTTCGGTGGTATTCGCTCAGCCATCTCGATCGACCTTCTCCTCACAGCACCCTGATCCTTGAACACCCTCTCACAGCACCCTGGCTCTCAAACAGCCTCTCACAGCCTGTCACCGGCTCTCGCTTGCTCTCTCACTGTCTATCACTAGCCCTCTCACAGCCTCTGAAAATGCCGACCACAATGGCATTGTGAGTGCCTATTTATCCCCACAGCCTGATCGGCCATGTGGATCCCCATCATCCCTCCATGTGCCTCCGTACCTGCCCCCATGTGATGCTCCCCCCTGTGTTGGTCTCCCATTGGGCCCATGGTCTGCTCACCCACAATGCCCATGTGCCTCTGTACTTGCCCCCATGTGATGCTACCCCCCTGTGTTGGTCTCCCATTGGCCCCTCGGTCTGCTCACTCGCAGTGCCCATGTGCCATTGCAACAGTCCCCTGCATCATGTACTGTACCCTCTTTTTTTACACCCAGAACCCCCTCTTTTTACTTTTTTTTGTCCTTTTTTGGTAGTTAATATGCAAAAAAAAATTACTAAAAATATATTAAAAAATAAAAAAAAATATTAAAAATGGTACCGCCCTGGTACCGCGGATCCCAGGGCGGTACCGTACCGGCGGTACCACTGATATGGTACCGGCGGTACCATACCAGCGGTACCAGAGGGTACTATGTATATTACATAAATAATCTACATATTTTTAATTGATTTAATCACCTATTGAAGCTATTTTTATGCCATTAACCCAAAAAAATTTAAGTTTAAAATGATTTGCAACACATTTAAAAACCAATCAAAACAATTGGAAACCATAATGAACTGTCAGATCTGCGAAAGGTCCAAATCAACTACAAAATTACAACATTTTAGAAGACATTTGTCAAAAAGAATCTCTTCAAGGGTGCTGCCCCCAAACACCCACCAATGGGGGCTACATGGTTGTCGCAGCCCCCCTGGACCCCCCCAACGACACAAGTTGGGGGGAAGCCCCCCCCCCAAACCCCCCGTCTTGAACTGGATATCAAACGCAGCTGAACCAAGACTTCCGAAACAAGAAGATAATCAAGCTCCAGGTTGGGGAGAGAGGCAGAGGCAAGAGTATTGGCACACGCCGATGCAAAGCCAAGGCATCACCACCACCAACATCAGCGAGGGAGTCCCTGTATCATGCTAGCACAGAGTCAGAGAGACCGCAGTCTATTTTATTGAGGTAAATATTCCCAAATGTTGATAATGTCACTGTAGACTTTTGATGCATGTGATCGGTGAATCGGTTAATCAACACATCAAGAATCAATAATTTAGTGAACCATGAACACCTAGTATCCAACAAAATCTTGCTTCTGCAGTGCATCAAAAAATTTGAAAAAATTATATTTGGATTCCACACAACAATCTGACACCCATATTGCAAAAAAAAAAAAACATTCCTAGAGAGCATTCCGAGCAAATTCCAAGAACGCGTTCCTGAACGCGTCATGCAGCTATGGTAGGGTGTCGTGTCGTGGTACGGCACCTGTTTCTATTTTCTTTTCTTTTTTGGATTTTACCCAATGGTGTCCTTTTAGCCCTAATTTGTGAAATGAGCTGTATTTGTCTGATCGAGGTGTCGTAAGATGCTAGATTGTGTTTTTCAATGTCCACAAAGGTGTTGGAACTCTCGTCTGGCCCATATGACACAATTCTAGGGTTTTGTGTCATGTCGTTTTTTCGCACCATCCTTCTTCACCTCTAACATGGTACTTGCGGCCATCAAGAGAATGAAGTCACATAAGGCGAGAGGTATCGAAGACCTCGAATCTCAACTAACCCATGTTGCTGACCTCCGTGCTCCCACACTAGCAACTCTCCTCAGTTCCGCAATTGTCTCTGGCTTCCCATCATCCTGGTGCACCGACATCATCCACCCTATCCATAAAAATGGTGACCCCATGATTCCTAGTAACTACCGCACTATCATGGTTGGGCATGTTCTCGCGAAGCTATATGGCACCATCCTCAAGTTTGCAGTGAGTTCAGAGGCAGAATCTAGGAGATTACATGCTTTGGGATAGGCAGGGATTGTGGATTATGCCACCACTGACCATATCTTCACACTTCGGGCTTAGACTTAAGAAGCCAAGTACAGGAGAGGATAGCCATTGATTCTGTCCCACGGTCCTTGCTCATTTAGAGACTTCGTAACCTTGGCTTCTCCACGGACATCATCATAGTCATGATGCTCTTTATGAGAGAGTCTTGGGTTGTTTCCGACATGGCAACGATATTTCGAAGCACATTTGGAGCACCATTGGGGTGAAGTAGAGTTGTTCTCTTTCACCAGTTCTTTTTGGGTTATACATCGATGAGCTAGAGAGAGTGATCTCGCAGACTATGCGATATCTTAATTACCATTCTTCTTTATGCTGATGATGTGATACTAGTCTCTCTGAGCAAAGAGGGGTTACAGAGGCAATTGGATTGCTTACCGAGATTTTGTACTAGATGGGGTCTAGGGATGACCATTGGTTTCATGGTTCTCTCAACCATCCCACCCCCTCCTTGAGTCATTTAGTATCTCCATTACCGATCTTCCCTCAGGTACTCACCAGTCTATCAGACGCTTCTTACATCGAGCATATCTCAACCATACATGGAGACGACAGCTGGGGGTTAAACCTGACTATTACCATACTCATTTTATTGAGCTAGATATGGCAAGGTTCCCAACTATACCACATTACTTGGATTCAAAATTATCGCACGGCCTCAGATTCACATTGGGACAGCTCTGTGTATCATCACATCAGCTGGCTATTGAGACCGGGAGATTTCATGGTATTTCAAAAGGAGTGGATTTGCCAGTTATGCTCTTTGGGCGAGGTGGAGCCTGAGGAGCACTTTATCTTTAGACGCCTTATATACTATGAGATTAGAGGGAGATACCATTGCTTGTTCCGCGACACACCCACCACACTACAATCACTCATAGCATATGAGGACTCCCGTTGTGTTGCACTTATGATATGAGAGATGTTCCTACTACGACAAGACCTATGTCAGACATCTCAGTACAATCATTCTATTTCTCAGCCTCAAATTACCTCTTTCTTCTCTAGGAGAAGATCCCGACAGGACCCAGAGTCTGGGGATGACGATGATGGTGACGACATGCATGTTCACAGAGATCAAACATAGCGCTTCACACACACTCATATTGCAGCTCAAGCCACCCGACCTATCAGTAGGAGACACACATCACACCCTCCTAGACGACGTCAACAACTACCAGAGATCCTCCACGTTGCAGCTTGTATCACATCCTTCTATAGCATCAACAAGACAAGACATGATGATAGTGCGACACCTCAGTCCTGACATTTACTTGTATTATCGTGGCCCTTCCCTATACGTGGAAGCCCGACCACAAAATCCATAGATATACTTTCCCACTTTCCAGTAGGAATATCTAAAGGATGTCACAGGCCACTAGCTTTTAGCCTCTCTGCTTTATTTAACTAGCACTTAGTACATTTAAGTACATAGGCCTCTACCTGACTTTTCATCTTAGGCCACCAAAATTGCCTTCGAACTAAGTCAAGTGTTCTTTGTATACCCGGATGTCCTGCGCATGGACTATCATGACACTCATGCAAGATTTGGGCTCTTACAGTGTCATTCCCCGGTACACACACCTTTCCTTTATGAAACAAAATCTTGTTTTGAATTAGGAAATCCACTAGCTTTTAGCCTCTCTACTTTATTTAACTGGCACTTAGTACATTTAAGTACATAGGCCTCTACCTGGCTTTTCATCTTAGGCCACCAAAAATCACATGTACTTTCATTTAGAGTATTTAGATATGTTGTTTTCATTATTGGTTCGGAGACGTTTCATAGGCTCCCATTATTTCCACATACTTGACATGTACATTTAATGGTCTTATATGCCATCCCTTTTGGCATGGAAAAGACATTAATAAAGCTCTCTCTCTCTCTCTCTCTCTCTCTCTCTCTCTCTCTCTCTCTCTCTCTCCACACAGCCATCTTCATCTCCTCACTGCTTCCATCTCCATGCAACTCTCACTTCTTTCTAGCTTTCTATGTAGCTAGATCTAACTTTTATGTGCATGACACTTTCTTGCATCACTTTTAACTACTCTAAGCTTGTTTCTCAAGATTTCACTGCTGCTATCTTTTTGCAATAGATCCACAACAGTTTGAGTTTTGAAAATTTAATTTTTCTTGATTTCAAAATTTTCGCAGTCTTTAAAATCCGTACATTCCGTATGGATCCGTACCGTGTTGCAAGTACAGGCTGACCACTGCGTCGTGCTCTGTCTTACCTTCGATCTGAATCAATTTTCGGGTCAATCGGACTTCATATGAAAAAATTACGCTCATTTCCGTAAAACTAGTTGATTAGGGTTTGCTTGTGTACGCACATTCTTGCCATAGATTTTCCAACACACCCTCTCACACTCCACTACTACCTCTCAGCCATCGCTGATCCATCTGATGTGCTGAGTGCCTCGCTACTGTTCTTGTTGCCTCTCTGATCTATCTCTTGCAAATCATCCTACGGCTTCGTTTCGCCTGTCTCCAGGCTTTGTCTTGCGCACAAAGCGTGCTAAGAAGTTTATGTCTACTCGCAAACGTCTTTGTACTTTGAAAATTGCGTTCTACTCGCCTACCGATTGTGTCAGCGCTCGACCGCCACAGGTCGTTGCTTTGTCCTCAGCTACTATGGGAACTTGCTATTGAGGCCGGTCGTGCATGGGATATCCCCCAAGAGCGTCGTCTATGTCGCGTGTGCTCATTGCAGGAGGTGGAAGATGAAGCCCATTTCCTCCTCATATGTCCGTTGTATTATGAGATCCGAGGGAGGTATTATTGTCTCTTTCGCGATGGCCCACATACACTTTGCAGTTTTATCTCCTATCCTAATGCTCATTGCTTGGGACTTCTTGTTCGTGAGATGATTACTCTCCATCATTCTCATCTGCCTGTACCAGATCACCTGGGGTTAGACTCCCAGCAGCTGCTTCTCACTGCCTTCTTTCGGACTCGAGCACATGCTGATGACTCCGACGATGCGATTCCTATCCCTGTGCCACTGCAGAAAAAGCCCAGATGTAGTCGCCACTTGCCCCCATCAGGGCCCACTGTACACTCCACTCAGCGGACACTTCACACTTACTTTCGCTGATATGTACTTATTCTCCACCTGGCCCGGGTTGTGGGCTCATTTCACTTCTGCTTTGTTCTACTTTCATTCGTAGCTAGTTTAGCATTTTACGGCCATGTCCTCCTATAGATGATGCTCCCGTTGTTGCTTGTACATATTTTCTTTTTGGTCTTATGCACCCACGGGCGCCCAAAAGACGCTAATAAAGCTTTCTTTCTTTCTTTCTCTCTCTCTCTCTCTCTCTCTCTCTCTCTCTCTCTCTCTCTCTCTCTCTCTCTCTCTCTCTGTCTCACAAAAGTCCACTCATTCATTTTCTTGGTTGGTTGTAGGTGGATCCTTAAATAAGCTTATTATTGGCAAATGTTGGCTTCCATCATGAAGAACACTATGATCGATTCTTGCAATGTAGCATAGCATGCCTAGTGATCAAGACTCATTGGTGTCAAGAGCAAACTGGTGGATTAAGCAAGGCTCAATGTGGATCTAAAGACAAAGATCATCAACTTCATCATGCATAGCACATACCGAACACGACGACATCCCTACTCATCTCAACCGTGCCCAAAAGTATGAGCAAATCACATGCACAAACATACGTCCACATTAGCTTTCCTATATTTTTACAAAGACCAACGTATTGAGTGGTTGCCACTTCTCCAAAAGTGAAGGGCAAACTCGGTCACAAGGAAGGCTAGCACTAAAGAACAAAAGCAATAAAATGGAGTCCCTAGTTCTTCATAAAATAAGGTAATTTTAGATCTCATCACTTCATCTTGCTCAAAACCTAATTAAAAACCATAGCTTGTGGGCAAAACGCAACACAAGAGATAAAAGAATTCGCATAAACTATCTAGCCAAGCGTTAGACAAAGATCTCAAATGAGTACATATAATAGGAGCTTTACATATCGACATGATGTCCCAACATAACAAAAGACCCACAACCTTATATAGTCCACCCACAAAGTCTTAGACCATCATCGTCATCATGCATGACAGGACCAAACGGTACAACATCCCTACTAAATTTGTCGATACCCAAGAGTAGGTCACATGAATAAACATACATCCTCATTAGCTTTCCTACAGTAATACAAAGACTAGGGTACTCAATGTATATGACTTCTCTAGAGGTGAACGGCAAACTGAATCACGATGAAGGCTAGCACCAAAGAGAAAACCCAATCAAGTGAAATCCCTACTTTCTTTTAGAAAAAAAAAGAAAAATTTACATTTCATCAATTTTCCTTGCTCAAAATCTAACTGGTAAGCATGGTTGATGGGCATAATGTGCCACCAAAAGATGGAAAGAATAAGCACAAATGAATTGTGCATAAATCAAATAAAGAATGATAAAGACTAGAGGTATGCCATCCAAGACTTTGCAAGGGAAAAAATTGAAGGTTGTATTCAATTGTTGTGCAATTGCTAGAATTTATATGCTTCACTAGCTAGCCATCAATGTTTCCTCGAAACGTGTTTCGAATGCTGAAACGCGTTCAAAACGGGCCTGACGAAACGACCCCATTTCTAAACGTCGTTCCAATGTTCGAAGCAACTGTAAAAAAAAAAAAACCAAATTCTTTTCCAAAACCGCGCCATAAGCTTTGTAGTATGTACTGGCAATGGGCATGAACAGATTCTCACAACCTAATAACCTATCCATGACAGTACCAACATTCTCTAGAGCATTCTCATGAAACTGGATGTATCTACTTGTTTCTAGACTTTCTATGACATCTGTAAACCCCAAAAACCCTCAAAAACACATTTTCAAAACAAACAAAAAAACCTAAAAAAAATTCATGTTTCGAACTTGAACTAGCATACGCATTTCGAAACGACGTACGAAACGAGCCCATGAAACATTGCTAGCCATACTAAACAACACTTCTCACAATACGCAACAGGGTTTGTTTTTAAGTTTTAACTAGTAGGAAGAGTTTAACTTGGCAAAGAGAACTTCAAGAGGTACTTTGAATACTAGCAATAAGCTATATTCTATGACCAACCAAATTGACAGGAACATATAGATCAAAACTAGACTATAAAGAAGTATCATAAGTGTAACTCAATAAAAACTATTCGTTGATCCAACTACTATGTGAAAGCTTAAGGTGATAAGAACACCAAGATGCACTTTTTCTACAAAGCTCACGACATTGCTAAAGAATATAGGGCACAGTGAAGTAAGTGCTTATCAATTGGCTAAGTTGAGAGTTGTTAAGATTACTTCTTTCCGCTTCTCAGCACGTTCGTCACACTTGAAATTGAATCCAATCATGCTTTTGGAATTGAGCTCCTCCTTGGATTTTGCAGGACTATTGGGTAGATTTCGCCTATGAATTGTCAAGAGAAGAACTTGCAAGTGCACATAATGCAAAAAACAAAAACACATAAAATTGTTAAAACAATCATGCACCACCCAAGTTTCTCGAGACAAATTAAACTAGGTCATCTATCTATACCCCATTGTAAGTGTCTCGTTATAGATAATACCATCATTCTATAATATATTAGGATTTTCAAGATTCAACATAAGATCCAAAAGATACGGAGTTGTTGTTGGCTCAACTTGTACAATGTCCTTCACTTTCACTTCTTTGGAGGATCTGCAACATCCCACGAGAGTGTCAAATTGGAAATGAAGGAAATACTAACTTCATGATTTCCAACTTGCAAAACATGTCATTATTTAATATTTCAAAGGCCACAAAGATTGAAGCAGTGAAGAATTAATAGAGCTCTTATTTGATTCATTCAACAACCCTCTAGAAATGGTGTAGCTTATAAAAGCTTGAAGGAACCCCTTTGATGGCATAGCATATATAAGCTTCATAACAAAACTTTATTGGAAATGTTTGTGCTAAGCCCTTTGTGGAACTTACTTAACAACTTCAAGATGAGTAGCTTTTACCAAAGATTGTCTTGACATTGCCTTGGGGAAAACCTGTTAAAACATATGGATGTTGCATGATTATTTTGAAAACCAAAAAAAAAAAAAAACTAGATTGCAAACAAACATCTCTGCTATGCAATGCTAACAAAAAATACCAACCTATTAGGTCAAAAGAGCACTCTATCTATATAAAAATAAGACTTGTGTTCATAACCCAAAAGTAAACTCTTTCTGGTGCCTATATAGAAAAGCCTAATTGAGTGCAATGTCTTGAGATTGTTATGAACTTTTCTTATCCAAAACATACATAGATCTTCCAACAAAGGCATATAAGCAAAGCCTCACTTGCTATATGATATTGAAACACTTGGTAAATGTTAAAAGTCGCAAGCTAGGACTTAACATACAAAATCACTCTCCTAAGTAGCATCAAACAAAGGAAGTCCTTTCCATGTAACTAGATACTCTTGGAGGATACGATTTCTTGATCACCTCTCCTCTCCTCTTATCTAGAATACGTGTTGGTCCATGATCCAAGGCATCTTTTTCCTGTAGTGTGCACTTTACATTCCTAAGTTAACTCTAACTTATATTCTTACACTAGATCGTGCGCATTACATTCGACTTGAAAGGCAATCGCAGAAACACTAGACAACCCTTCCAATTCCCGAAAGGTATGATGCTCGTGTGCATAACTTTCCGCTTGTGCCTGAGCCTTGAAAAGCTTTTGCCTTGCAGCCTCAAGCATGTCTTGCATATGAATTAAAAACTTTACAACACTTGGTACCTTTTGTGGAATATTTACGGTAACTGAAACCATAAGTAAACTCAAATGGACTCATACTCGTAGACACATGCCTCTTGTCATTATAGACGAAGTCGACTAAGAGCCAATACTTTACGCAATCGATTTGCGTCTCACTAACACACGCTTGAAGCATGTCCCCTAGAACTTGGTTAACCCCCTTATTGTCTGCCCATATGTTTGTGAGGGCTCACAACTGCTCATCCTCAACTTTGTTCCCACACAAGAGAACATTGTTGACCAAAAAGTTCTCGTGAACTTATGGTCGATGGACTTAGGTAGTCCATGCAATCTCAGAACATTCAGAAGAAACAAATTGACCACTTGCAAAGTTGTAACCTTCTTCTATGTTGGAATGATATAAGCCATTTTGGTTTACCGGACCCCGGTCCACAACTACCATTATGGAATCAAACTTAAAATGCATTCTAGCTAATCTAGTAATAAAATCCATTCAAGTACTCTCCCATACACCTTGCAAAATCTCTAATGGCTGGAGCAAACCCAGAGGGCTTACTCTCTCCACCTTGTTAACCTTACAAGCAGTGCAATGCTAGACAAACTCTATTATGTCTCATCGCATATGTGGCCAGAAATAGTGTTTGCTAACTAACTCTATAGTCTTCTCCACTTCAGAATGCCCTACGCAAGAACCAACATGACAAGCATGAAGGATCTTAGTATGGAATCCATCCATGTCTAAAGCGTACTACTTACCATTCCAGTTCAATGTGTGCCTTCCCTACAAAGCCAATCACCATTAGAGCCTCCAAAGTAGTGGTATTCTCAAGTGCGCTACACCCACATGCTTATAGTGCTTGTCTTTTGTTGAGCATGCTAATATCATCGATGAGCTCACTTTCGAGGACTGTTAAAGACATTTGGTACATCATACAAGATAAAGCACGAGCAACCACATTGTCTTTGCCTTTTCTGTAGAGAATTTCCATAAGAATATCCTACATGAGCTCGACCCATCTTGCTTTGGTAGCCTCTTCTCAATTCAAGCTGGTTACAAAAATACTTGAGAGCATGACGGTCAATATGCACCATATAAATAGTGTCGCCACAATGTATGATGCAAACAATCATGTGTACTCAACACGAGTTAGCTTTTTTACATTCAAACGCCACTAGCTCCCTTCTTGGTTGAGGACTGCACCTACCGCACTCTCACTAGCATCGATCACTAAACAAAATGGATTTTGGGGATCAACAATTTTAAGCGCATGTGCATTGGCCACTGCCTCCTTCAACGCCTCCAACCTATCCTATTAACCAGAATGTTGTTGTCGCATGACTAGTTAGTTGTGGTTCTCAACGACTCTGCAATAAAAAACACAAAAACCTAAGAATGACCGAAGAAGACCAATATTACTCGGCCAAGGTCAACTGAATATCATAGCCATCTTAGCTAGGTCTACACCACTTCCCTCTATTGTCATTATGCGACCAAGGCAAACCATTCACAGCTCAATTCTCTTATCATTGGCATACAATGTACTCTTTTGCAATGCCCTAAATATCATTTCTAGGTGCCCTCTATGGTCAGGAATTGAGTTACTATGGACTAGGACATCATCTAAATTAACGATGAACCTACCCATATAGTCCCTAAGTAAATCGTTCATTAGCATCATGAACGTTGCTAAAGCGTTAGTCATTCCAAAAGGCATGATTAAAAACCTCATAATTCCCAAAACGTGTAAAAAACACAATCTTGGGCACATTATGGATCTGATGATAGCCACTCTTATTATCAATGCTGGTGAGCACCTTTGCTCCATGCAACGCACCCAACAAATCCTCTCTTGACGACATAGATACATGTGCTTTATTGTGATCAAATGTAGATGCTACCTCTGAAGATTGCAATGCAAAAATATGCTTTGCTTCTCTAACTGTAAATTGCAACACATTACCATGTACTTGACTATCTACCTTTTCAAAATTTGAAACAAGAAATCCATCCACAATGTCGTTCGCATTCAACAATGCTCAAAACACTATTTCTTTATTCGCATAGCAAAAAAGAGAAGGCCATCAGGTAAGTTCCTCTCGACAATCAAGCTCCTCCATGTTCGAACTTATATACATGGTTAACAAAGTCTATTGTTGTCTACCTAGCCGCATGCTAACGATTACCTGATGTTGGGAGAAGGAAGGGAAGAGTCAATAAATCGAAGTCTATGGACGACCAATCGAGCGCAGCGGAATGATCCTTCTTCCTTATGCATGACTATGCCTATCAAATATCAAACAAAGCAATCATGACAATTGTCACATTTGATCTTTTAGCAACTGACTTTGAAATCATTAGTACTAAAGTGATTTCGTAGCCAAACAATTACAAAGTGAAGTGATGTATAGGAAATTGCAGTATAAATCAGACGAAACAATAAGAGATTTATCAGTTACTGATAACTACAGAGGAGCATACAATCTGACATGATACTGAACGCAATAAGAAGATGGATTGATTCAGTAAGTAGCATGTACGGAGTCAAATGATGAGAGCACAAAGCAATAACAGATGCAACCGCATACTCTAAACTATCTTTGAGTAACTAATAACTCTGTCTGATGCACTTCCGCTGATAAGGAGTAAGCGCTAATAGCAATCTTCAAAACATAACAATGATAGAACTATGAGTCTCCTGAAAAGTACTCTTACTCATGTTCTATTCTTCTCACTATGCGTTCTCTAATGATCAGCTATTTATACTAAAGCAATTTAAGCTTATCCAATTACGGCAGCTTAATTAGGTCGTAGGTCGCAATCGGCAGTTAGCCATAATGCGCTGTCATCCATTCAGTTAGGCCTTCCCAGAAATTTACTTGCAAAGTGGTTAGGGCAAGTCTTTAGCTTCATAACAAGCGGCAACAGTAACTGTCTTCCTTCGACGTCTTCGACTTCTCCGATAGTTTGTCGAAGTCATCCGATATGTCGGAGCCACCTGTTGAGCGATTCCAGAGTATTTTTGCAAACTGGATAGAAACACAAATAAAACTGCAGAACTGAATGAATGAATGGATGTAGATTAAAGATCGATTATTTGGATGAATCACTCCCGATAGTAGAATAATCCAACACCTGATACAACATCAAATCGTGCACCGAGTAATCTCAAAGTTAAGGCTCTCCATATAAGTATATGCGCATTACAAGCCCATAACCAGTGCCAAATCCTAAGGTGTATTAGTTAGGAACAATTGGAGGATAGGATAGTGTTAATGGCATGCATAAGCATATAGACCCAAAGTCGAAATAGAACCCCCACGTGAATTATGAATAATAGATATTACTCATAAAGACCTACTCAAGGTCAAGTTGGGAATATGCATGGGTAGACGAATTAAGCATAGGCATGTGGGCCAAATTCAATAAAGTCGTAGACCCACTAATTGAGATATCAGAACACATGACACAAGTGCCTTATCATCTGACCCATGCAAATTGTGGCTTGTGTTGTGGACTAGTTTTGTGTAATTGGTCAAGTTCAGATGGGAGCTCACTCTTCAATGAAAATCCATTGCAACATGCCGAATTTCAAAAGAAAATAAATGATCGAAAGACATAATTGTTTCTACTCAATGTGTCACCTACAACGACAAACGCAATGACCTATAATATCGTCAGGTAAGTGTTTAAAGACAGCTGATCTTTTTCTCCACCACCTCACTTGTGCACAAAAAGTAGAATATGAAAAAACTCACACGGCTTTTGTTATCTGAGAGTAGACAAATAGTTATAATGTGCATGCATCATTTCAAACTTTCAACTTACCAGGTTTTAATATTTGGACATCACTTTAGAATGCTCAATCAAGTTGTACAGCATCTAAGAGTACCTCAGGTGCTTGTAAAATACAAAAACTGGATAATTCAGAGAACTTCAAGCAATGCTAAAACCCTTCTGTTCAGATATCAATGTAAGGATATGCATTTGATTGATATCCAACAAGTACAACTCTGGAATTGATAAGAATCTAAACCTGAGGCTTCTTTATCGAGCTGCATGTTGTCGCACAACCATTTCCAGTTTGTTTTGATGATGATTTGGTTACTTGACTAAGAGAGGGTCGATTTCCAAGTGAAGCCCGTTTGTCTGTGGCTAGTGCAAAGGGCTGGGGCACTGTAAAATTACCTCTGGCTGCCCCTAAAGATGGTGAACGGTGCGAAGTTAAGGGTATGGCTTCAGAAGCCTCAATGTGGGAACGCTCACTAGTGCTTCTTTTTCGCTTGGGAATGTCATCAGCATCAGCCCTCTGCAGCACTTTAGATTGTCCTTTTCCCACAGACAATGGTGTCCTTTTCAGCGGTTGTGAAACACTCTGCCCAATTCTCTGACTGGATGGCCCGGACTTAGGTACCTTATATTGCAGAGATCTTTTCCCAGTCGATGTTGGATTCTCCTACACACGGCAATAAGCATGCGCATTTATTTTTAATGACAGCATCAAGTGATTCTTAACTATCTACAAAACCTTTCCTTGGCAAACACAGTAAATAGGATAATGTTCAACAGGATAAGAATTATGAAACTCCAGACATAGCCAAGACAGTTCATATTAAGTGTCTCTCTCTCTCTCTCTCTCTCTCTCTCTCTCTCTCTCTCTCTCTCTCTCTCTCTCTCTCTCTGCTGAAAATGATCTGTTGGGCAGAAGGGCTACCTTTTGGTGCTCTTTCTGCTGCATATGCTCATTTTCAACTCCATTTTCTGCTTTCTCAAAGTCCCGCTTCTGTTCAAATATATGATGTTATCAAGCTTGTGTTCTACTAAAGAACATCTGCTGTAGCACTCATATCATGTGCCGTATCCATGATTGGCCAGACATATGCAAAACTTTGACCAACATTTCAAATAGTCTAGATATGCTCGCATTAAAGTCCCAGTGGAAAGGTACCTGCTTTAATTCTTCAACATTTTGTCGCACAAAAGCATATTCTTCCTCGGCAGAACTCGTATTTGATGCTAGTGCTGGGCCAGGATTTTTGCATTCCGCAATGTCCTCAGTGGGGAATTCCAAGGTTTGTGCAATCACTGAGATGTCATTTGCACTTTCAACTGCGACTGCTTCCTCCATTCTCCTTAAGACTTAAAGTATAAAAATTTCTTTGAGCCTTGATAGAGTAAGAATCAATGCCACTATGCCCTATTGTTTCCTCGCATACATTGTCAAATATGCTGTATGCACCAGAGAAATAAAAAAATCACAATTGTACAAAAAAGGTATCTTTAGACTATATATAAACGAGGTGAATAAGTAGTGACTGCAAAACATGCTGCCTGGGCAGATCTGTTCTAAAACTCATATAGACACACAAGTGAGACCTTACAAATGTTTCTAAAATATTACAAAGGGAGAGATTTCTAATCAACAAGAACCCACTCACGGAAAAAAAATAAACTCTTTCCCTTGCAAAAGAGAGACTAATTAAACTAACCCTAAAGTTTGATGGACAGATAGATGCATATGACCACAAATTTGCTAAGTAAGAGTTATATTGAAAAGATCCATAATGGTACGAAAGACCAGCAGTAATTGGCCTGTCAATCAACACGTCTAATTTAAGATAAACGCATATACTAGTCGTACACTCCCAATTTATGGCATAAGTAACGGAAGTAGTATAAGAAACTTTCAGAGATCAGAGACCAAAAATGTGGAGATTTAGGTCGCTTCAGAAATATCAATTCCTTAACCATTGATCCGAATCTGGCCAATTCTTGACTATAAGAGGTGTAATTTCTCAAAGGGTAAAGCTTTTCAAAGAGTTACAACAAGTATGAAGAAAATTTGGTTGACTACATACAAGTTTGCAAGGGCATAAATTCATTAAGCATTCTCTCCCGGATGACAATCAAAGTGAATGAATATTTGCTACTTCATGACAGGTTTGTTCCCGATAGAGGTGTTTCAAAATGGGGTAAATCATTTGCAGATTGGTTATTTGAAGCTCGAAAAGCTCTATATATGGCATTTCAGAGCTCTGGACCTTCCCCATTCCAAGCTGGGCAAATATCAAAAGAAATAGCAGAACGACTTCTCCCTATACGAAGTACGCAAGAGCTGTGGCCTTCATCTGCAGAAGATCATCGCTAGATCTTGCACATAGCAGATTTTTCAGGGAAATCAGGTTCAACGCTACCTATTCCACATATCCGAGGTCTCTAAATACAGTCACAAGAGTCCGTATATTCTATTCATATGCTTACATTATCATATGTCTCAGCGAAAACTCTCTGAATCATGGTGTGTTGATCGCTAACCTCCAAAATAGAAAGCAATAGATGTCTTCAGCTCTCAAGAAGCAAACAATTATCCGCATTGCGCAAAAAATAACAAAAAAGAAAGACTAAAAACTTTACAAGACCCGGATCTAGAGGGATACTCTATCTTCTGCACTGCTAGGACACAAGAACTACGAAATTCATGTCTGTTGGACCATGACGCCCTAATGAGAGCTAGCATAACACCTTGACGATTACTTCCTTCACATGTGGAAATGTAGAATGCTTTCTTTCCCCTACCTGGACTACAATACAGCAGGTATTTGAGCTCAAAAGAAAGCCTGAAAGATCCGTTAACACATCTGAAAGCAATCACAGGAAAATGCTCAGAAGCAGACAGATAGCAAGCCGCTCTTACTAGTCGTCAGCTCGCACACATACGATTATGATAGCTCGTGGTATTCCAGTATAATCCGCTTCGCATCCGCAGCCAGCACTCTTCTCACGATCGATCCATCCATCCATCCATCCATCTCTCGCTTGCTCACACACAAGCTCGCTCGCTCGCTCTCTATCTTTCGACCCGACAGCCTACGTTCAAACAGTGAAGAAGACATACAGATATCAGAGGTACTTAATGGAAGTCTTCCACGCCCACACACTTGGATGCGAGCCACGCGTCCAAGCCGCCACCTGGAGAGTTTGAAGTGGTTAATATATCCAACGGTGACAAGATCAAAACCGAAGAGTGCTACTAAAACACGGGAGATACAGCCGGCAGCAGTTCCATTGGGCTTTAATGGCATAGGATACGTTAGGCGCGACCCATTAGATATCTGCCACATCGACTCTTCTCCACAGTTCATCGAGAAAACGTGGCTTAATCTCAACGTGTAAGACCGAATCCAACGGTAGTGAGTTCTGACCGTCGCGGGCAGCTCCCCCTCCTGGTCGATGGCGATGGTTTACCCCCTCTTTTCCCCTGCACCATATTTCAAATCCATTAACAAATACGGTGCTCTCCCTCTTACTATTTTCTAACATAGCAAGCATTTTCAAACTTCAGGTTTTTGCCCTCGCCTTGCAAAGGCAATACTATGAACTAGGTAGCGGCATGAGCATGCCCGCTACTCTGTGCAGCATAGCAGGCAGCTTTCATGCACCGAGCCGCCCTGTGGCAAGGTACGTTGAAGGCTGCCTGCTACCCTGCTCACGCCAGTTAACGGGCGTAATCTGCATTTTGGCCTTTCAATTGCCCTTCAATTGACAGGCAGTTACACTGTGTTCAGAGCCAATGAAAATGTGCCACCTGTCCGCTATCAGCCCAAACGCAAATTACGTGGTGAGGTTCGTCAATGGAGTTTTTAAAAAAATTAACATTAAAGGATAAATTGTGTGATGGTCTGAATTTTCAAGGTGGTCTAAATTTTTAAGATGTGGCTTGTTATTATGTTAGTTGGTTGTTAAAAGCAGCAAATTGTTTTTATATTAGACTAGCGAGGGAGGCGGGCAGGCATTTTGGGTGGGCAGGACAGGGTTTTGGGCGGGTGGGCAAGGGGGAGAGTTAAATATTTGAAAAAATGGGGAGTTTTTTCTTTGGGCAACGCGATTGCTACCCGAAAAAAAAAATATGAAGAAAATTTTCAAAAAAAGAGTCACGGGCAGCGTGAGCACTGCTCGCTACCCGATAACACTAAAATTTTAATTATAATAGATAAAAGGATGTTAGATGTTAAAAAATTTAAAATTCTTAGAGTTTTGCAGTTAGCACTTTTGCCTTATCAACATAAGTGCAAATAAGACAAAGTTTTCAAAGATAACTTACGCGATTTCTATTCACAATTGTCTTGTGCTCATCATTTTGATGAATCAATCTATCCTTTACTGCGTTAAGTATTATGTCATAATCTTTGTGATCTCATATTGCTTTTGTCTGATAATTAAATACTTCATTGTTTGGCTACGTAATCACTTAGCTCTGATGATTTCAAAGTTAGTTGCTAAAAGATTGAACGTGACTCTTGTCATTATGTTTTATTCAATATTGATAGGCGTAGTCATGCATTAAAAAAGCAGGCTCATTCCGCTATGCTCAATAAGTCGTTCACAAGCTTCGACTTGTTGTTAATGTTATCACCTCTTTCCAATATGGTATAAGAGCTCTAATATATAATATCAGAGTGTACCTTCATGATATCAGAGCAATCTGATACAGTTTGATCACATAACGATTCCTATTGGATGAACATTATAGAGAGAAATAATTGAAGCATCTGTCAACACAATTGTAAGCAGCAAAAATGGCATACACACTGCCTACGAAACATGGCACAAACTGAACTTCCATCATTGTACTGACAAGAAAACCAAGCGAGGATACATAAGATCATAGATTCTCACTCTCTCTTGCTCTCTAACACCTATATATCATATGAAGGCACAAGCGCCTATGTAAACAACCCTCACACAGGAGGAGAAACAGATCTCAAATGCTACCAGCCACGGGACGGTTACAAAATCGCCCTACCTAGCGACGTCTGTCGGTTCACATCACCCGGTAAGGGGCAGTATCCAAAAAGGGACTCACAACTTAAGGACATATCTTTCACTAGTAATGTGGCCGCACTCGGTCACTCGTCACTAGAAGGGGTCCTTAGGGCTCTCAGCTCGGCCTTAAGCTGGGCATTCTCGTTTGTCAACTTTGACAGCTCATAGGAGTTATGGCGGCGTCTCTGGTAAGTTCTTCCATTGAAGTCGTCTGCTGGTTGATTACTTTCATTAACTGGGTAGCCTGGATAGCAATTGATGCATACGCGGCCTGGTAGTATGGGACTTCATTTTCCAACTGGTAGGACTCAACCTTAGCAGCCGCTAAGTGGCCTTCAACTCCTAATAGCTTCTCGTGCAGTCGAACGTTATCAACTTTCAACAATGTCAGTCTTGCCTCACTAGCAACTAGATTTCCTTTCATTATCTCTTCTTCAGCAGCTCCTCTGATTTTGCCAATAAGAGTCTTCATAAGCTATGCCTTCAGGAATGGGGTTCTCTCAATCCATGCACCAACCCACTCAATATCGACACACTTGGCAGCGAGCCATTGTTCAGCATCAACGGATGACACCATAACCGGTGTTTGCAGTCAGACGCCTTGCGGCTTAGTGTCACCAGTATCATAGAGCACCCGTTGTGCATCAATAGGGGTACTAGGAACTGACCATTCCTCAGCAAAGGCATTCTTATCAGCATCAACAACGATACCCACAGGCTTCATAAGAGTAGCATCTTTAGGCTGATGAAGCGCCTCTTTCGTCAAGTACTGCAACCCGTCACAAATATCAACAAGTGTCTTTATAAACTTAGGTGGTCCGGGGCTTCTAGCGCCAGTGTCAGTCTGTTTAGACTCAACAGCTCTTGGGGTAAAAAGACATTATGGAGTCTTCGGCACCTCCTTAGTTAGATCTGCAGGGATACCTACTGATTCGACGTTAGTGGTCTCGTCAAAGTCAACACCATCAAGAGAGTCATTGTCAACCATATCATCCTCGACATCCACCACGTTATCAAAAATATGCACAAGGACTTCGTCATCAAGCAGCCCTTCAACCACACTTGCATCATGAACCGGGGTGCTCACATCTGAGTACCTATTGGGATCATCTTCTACCACAACCTTCGGCTCAGTAATCTTCCATTTGGCTCATGTTTTTGGCTGTACTGGCAACTTTCTCTTGGCCATTGACTTCATACAGGACTTTCGTGGCAAATTGTCATCTTGCAATTGAATAGCATCATGCCCCTCAATACCAATCAGACAACATTCAGAATCTATGACAGAGATAGAACCAGACCCAATGATATGAAACATGGACAGATTTAACCAGACCACCACCATCTTGTTAATAGGCCTGGCAAACTCCAATCGCTTGCTCTTCCCAGTCACAAAACAACTGATTTCACGCTTAATCCATTTGAGTGTCCACTCTACCCAATTCAGCACAATGCCATTGTAGGCCTTGATAGCAACTTGGGGACCAAGGCTCCGCTCAAGAACTTGGGATGCACCTGCCATGTGAGCACCTCAACAACCCAACTCATGAACAACATTAGGTTGGTATCTTGGCATTTCTCCAAAGCAAAGCCGGACTCAGGGGCTGGTTTCTCACCCCCGAGATAGTCCGTCAATGCCTCGGACTCTTTTGTGTCATCCAACCTCTTCTTCACTGATTCACCACATGAAGGGAGCTTCAAAGCATCGGCCACCCAACTAGTAGTGAGGACTCTTACTCGTCCATATGTGGTTTGTAGCATCCAACTCGACTAATCACAACTTCTGACAAGGGGTTCAACCACCTGCAACAAAACAGTGGGCCACGACTATGCAGCAAAAGATAGCAACCCAGCAGCCTTCAGCCTCGCCCACACATACTCTACAAACATGCTTGGATCTCTCTTTGCCATAGCTGAATCCATTTTTCTTCGGTCTTGCGCAAAGAGTGATCTGCTAAGATAGCGAAGATGAAGGGACCTTCGGATGAAAAGAGCTTGTTTTCACATCAACCCAAGCGTTCCAATGGTCGCTTCACAATAATCTAGAAAGAATGTTCTGATGTGACAGCCGCGCCGCAATACTTTCAGGTGTATGAGGAGATCTTCATCATTCGCGCACATCATATGTTGAAGTGCAAGCCACAGGCATATGTCCTAGCTATGAGGTACCATGCACAGGTCATCATTTAGCGACTAAGGGCAGCAGCCCTTAAGTTTTACAGCTCATTCACCTGGTAGAACTACCAATAGGTGACGTTGTCAAAAAAAAAAATTATCCAAAAAGTTGGTGAAAAAATGGGCCTTTTTTCCCTTCAACGGTGGCGACTCAACTAGGGAGGCAGTCGAACTCAAAACCTCTGGTTTTGAACCTTCATTGTTGCATCATTCATTAGTCATGGAGTCCTTCATACCATCCGAGACATGATCTCCTCAAGTGGCCCAACTGAATGACAAAATAGTGTGAGTCTTTGACGTTTTTTGACGACATGTATTGGCAGCTCTGTGGTTTAGAGGATTTAATCTTTGGACAACAACTTTCAGCCATCTAATACCAAAATGGGCATAAGGTTTCAACGTCCTCCACACATCTTGATCATTTGCATAAAAATCAGCATCTGTCAACACCGGCTCACAATTGTAAAACACGTCCTGGTCAAAAGCTTGATTAGCCAACCAATCTGCTTCACTATTATATTGTCGTTGTACATGAGATACCGTAATAGATACAAACAGATCCATCAACCTATGTATTTCCTTAACATGGACTATTAGGATAAGATTTCTAACAGTCCATAATTGAGTAGACAAATTGCAAATCAAAGCATAATCACCGAACACTAATAAGTGAGTTATTAGTTTATGGCCAGCTATCCTCAATCCGGTTATCAAAGCCTTAGCTTCCGCCACATTGCAAGTATAATATTTACCAAGATAGAAACCCAAATGAGCCATCAGTATATCGACATCATCTTTCAACACCATTCTGACAATGCCCGATAAATTCACAGAATACGTGAATTGGACAGAGAGATGTACAAGCAGCAAGGTGAAGCAGATCAGAATGGATCGAAGTGGCGAATATATCTCGAATCGCTTCACTGGCTTCTGCAATGATAGTGGAATCATTCACAAAAGAACTGGAGCCTACACACCACGGCACAATGGCGTTGCTGAACGAAATAACAGGACCCTAATGGAAGTAGCCAGATGCATGATGGCCTATTCGAAAGCTCCAAGGGCACTGTGGGCTGAAGCAGTAGCTGCAGTCGCATACATCCAGAACAGGACAGGAAAATCTGGTGTTCCTCACACAACACCACATGAGCTATGGTGGGGTAAAAAGCCCAACCTGTCTCACGTTAGAATCTTTGGCTGTGCAGCATATGCACATATTCCTGATAAGCTTCGAAAGAAGCTTGATGAGAAAGCCGAGCAGGGATTTCAGGTAGGTTATGACAACAATTCGTCATACTACAGAGTCTACATGCCAGACACGAACACTGTGAAAACAATGAGGGATGTCAAATTCGACGAGAGCATGACTATGGCCAACGAAGATCCTGTCAGCTACGAAGTTCTGGAGAGACAGAACTATGACCTGCCGCCAGTGACAGAGAGAGCAACAGACGAACACGAAAACGAAGATTTTCGAGTCTTCTCCCATTCGAGCGACGAATCTGACGAAGAAAGATTTGAGAGGCAACCTGCCGCCGCAGTCCCTGTAAACCAAGATGGTTTCGGACAGAGCAAAGCAGACAAGGGCAAAGGCATAGCTATTCTAGGAGAATCTCCCAGAAGGTTGACAAGGCCACGAAGAGCGCCAGCAAGATATGTGCCAGGCAGCTCAACTTCCACATCAGAAGAATTTTGCGGGTTCAGTGGCGAACCACATACATTCGAGGAGGCGACTGAAAGTCCATAGAAGGACAAATGGACCCAAGCCATGAACGAAGAGATGGAGTCCATGAGGAAGAACTAGGTATGGACGTTGGAGCCATTACCATATAAGTGCAAGACTGTCAAATGCAAAGGGAATGAAGACGAATGGTTCGCGAACACGAAAGTCAAAGGAGACGATCAGGACGGTTCGTGAACACAAAAGATCCACGAACGAAATTCCTTTGCGGTCCAGTACGAGAGAAAGGCAGACGAGGTAAACGAAACCAACGGAAACGAAATCAGTTTTGCCCTCATACTCAAAAGAGTACAAGCTAAGATCACCCAAGTACCCATAAGTACAAAGATCTGATCTGATGAAATGACATCAGCAGATACTCCCTAGGTCGTGGCTAATCTGCCACACTTGTAATTTCCTGATTAGTTGTAGATGTTTAATCACTCTAATCTTAGGTTTACATAGAGAGACTATACCTATTGGATGATACTTGACATATATCAGAACAGAATACACAATGTGTAATATACAGAAGTCTGATGCTAGTAAGAAATCAAGACAATATACAAAATACATGTCCGCCTGCGCGGGAAGACAATTTTGTCTAGGATTAGAAGATCCAACTGTCCGCTAGTGAAGCGAGACTACTACTTCTGAAAGAACCGTGTTTCTTTCACGCCAACGCACTGCATGGATTCGCATGTAGTGCTTGAAGAAATTCAGAGAAAATTAATATAGATTATTTTCTTGTTGTGTCTGATCTTGAATGTTGAATGCTTATGCTGATATTTCATATGTCTGAGTTTTTCTTGTTCATTTGAATTTCGCAATTTGGTTGAAACTAAGTCGAATGCTGCATTAATTTTATGGACGTAGATCATCAGTGACTGACTACACTCTGGAGGATTGTAGGAGCGATTCAGCTGGCAGTGTCCAGTGGTCGCATATGAACTCCATCCGAGCTGAAGAGAGTCGTGATTGATTCGCCTTCGCAAAAGTTTCGCGAATCCGACGAATTTCTCATCAGTCGATCACCTTTTCTTCTCATCAGTGGTATCAGAGCATATCATGATCATTTTCTCATCAGTGGTATCAAAGCATATCATGATCCTCTTCTCATCAGGGAAGATCATCCCCGCATCACGCATTTTTCTAATCTCCTCCACAACTAAAGTCATCAAATGGTTGGTTAACCGTCGTTGCCTTTATCTGACAAGCACATTACCTTCTTTCAAATGAATATAATGCATTACCAGAGAAAATTCTTTTAAAGTCTTCATAAGTCCAAGCGAAAATTCCAGTGGCAGTAATCAAAAAATCTGTAATCAGGTGTCTCTCATTGGATTCATAATAAGTTCATGTTTATAGATCCCCTACTCCAAAGGATCTGTTGGTTTGACTTCTTTCTTACCACTTCTTCTTCTGCCTGTCAGCAGAGGCAGTGGGCTCTTGCTTAAGTTATTCATTCTTGTTCAAAGCCAAAAATCAGACAGAAGAGAACATATCAACATTGTAGTTATTTTGTCCTGCCTGTCAGAGGACAACTTAGGGTCGTTCTCTCTTGAAAACACTCACATTCAAACAGAGATGCAAGCCATGAACATTCATTTACATATCAACAAACAACCATCTGATGCGTAGAACTTCCTTCAATTCTCGCTTCACTACAGGCGATTTCTGCAACAACTGTAATAGACTTATATCTACCTTAGTAGCATTCAAGTGATTGACAAGTTTGAAGGGTGTATAGTCTTCAATAACTGCCCTTCTCCGCCAAGTCCGCCTACCAGGTGGAGGATCCACCACTTTAACCATTTTTTTTAGATTGCTAGGTTGTGGGTCTTCTACCCATATGGGTGTAGGCTCTAGCTCTGGTGCTTCCTGTACAACTAGTTATCGATCATTAGGTATGGGTTGTGGCCGTAGTTACTTTTTGATTTTTGGTCATTATCAGGCAGGTTGGATCCACTTCCGGATCAGCAAGATTGATTAAGGTAACAAGTCTATATTCAGAGGAGTCGCCACGCTTTAGGATTCTAACCGGCTCTGTCGGATCTTTAGAAGTCCCAGCGGTTCTGTGATTTTTGAGTCTAAGTTGATTAGTTGTCTCCTTATCAGCCTTCATCTTTACCCAACACCTATCACTGGAATGTCCATTCTTTTTGCAAACTGTGCATTTGATGTTGGGGCAATCTCTAGTCAAGTGTGCACCTTTGCAATACCTGTAGGACACCTCACTCGGTTTGTCAGGTTTTCGCTCTCCAATAATATATTGCTGCCGCTTCAGGAAATTGACATCCATAGTCAAGGTTTTGATGTTTTCAGTCAAAATATCCATATAGTTCTTCACCATGTCGTGGATATTCAAAGTAGAAGATTCATAACCAGCTTGATCAATAGTACCAGTACTAGAAGGAACAACTTCATTGGGACGTGCTTGGAAAGAAGGTGTTGCCTTCTGGTATTCATTTGCATGGCTCTGATTAGGTGTGTATTGCGACACCCCTGAATCGGGCTTCATGAAAGGTGACTAAAGATGGGTGTTAATATTGCTCTAAACTCTTCAAGGGATCTTGGTGGCTTAGGTGTAGAATTCGACTGATCAGACATCACCATGTCCTACAATCAAAAAAATCATTAAAATGGAAGGTAGTTGCATCGGCAAGATATGAATTATCTAAACTAACCGAAATTCGAAAAGGACACAATACAGAGTCCTCCCGACAGACGCACCGATGTTGGAATTAAACTAGGCCCGATTCTGATAGGGAATAAGGTACTCGGATCTAATTCAAAGTCCACATAGATCACTCTGGAATGCTCACCATCAGAGCATTCCAAGCGATACAGACTGACAGCAAAGAGCAACGAGGTTCGCACAACAAACTAATTTCCAATTGTCAAGAATTAGTGTCAGGACCCTTGCGCTGCTAGTTCACTATTAGTGTTGATTTGACAAACTTAAACTTTTTTCATACAATACATTTAATCTGATACAGTTCGATCACACAACAATTCCTATTGGATGAACATTATAGAGAGAAGTAATTGAAGCAACTGTCAACACAACTGGAAGCAGAAAAAATGGCATACACACTGCCTGCGAAACATGGCACAAACTGAACTTTCATCATTGTACTGACAAGAAAACGAAACGAGGATACATAAGATCAAAGATCCTCACTCTCTCTTGCTCTCTAACGCCTGTATATCATATGAAGGCACAAACGCCTATGTAAACATCCCTCATGCAAGAGGGAAAAAAGATCTCAAACGCTACCAACCACATGACAGTTACAAAACCGCCCTACCTAGTTGGTGAAAAAAGAGGACTTTTTCTCCTTCAAGAGTGCAGCACGATATCTCTCTCTTAACGTCATCAATATATGGACAGACTAAAGTTCTAGATGCATTCTTAGAGTAAAGCCGGTCTTATCACATACAAGCTGAATGGATCCAATTACTATCTATGCCAATTTAAGACGAAGACCTTGCTAATCGCCAATGAGTCGTGGGATGTTGTCACAGGTATAGAAGAGAAGTCCGAAGACAACACAACTGACTCAAAATGGAAGTCGAAGGATGATAAAGGTTTTGCGATTATTATTCTCAATATATCAGACATTCAGATTTGCACATAGCTGAAGCTCAACCTTCGAAATGAGTATGGGACAGGTCGGCTACATGGAGACTGTCTTTTCCTTTGAGGATTTGAAACTGATCTTCAATGAAGATGACATCCCGACTAGTGAATATCTTTGACTCGATGGGATCAATTAACTTGTAGGCTTGATTTGAAGTAGTGTAGCTGATGAGAACACATTTGATACTTTGGAAGTTGAGCTTCTTCCTGAGATCATGAGGAATCTGCGCAAAAGCAGTACATCCAAAAACTCGTAAGTTTGATAAAGAAGGTTTGGTACCTATCCAAACTTATAATGGTGTTTTGTCTAAGAGGCCTTTAGTAGGACATCTTTTTTGAATATAGGTTGTTGTTGAAACAACTTTGGCCCAGAAGCACTTCAAAAGTGTCGCATGTGATAACATGCACTTTCCCTATTCAACTAAGGTGTTCTTTCTCGCAACAAGACCATTTGACTGAGGCGAATAGGAGGTAATGTATTGTTGCTCAATGTCGTTGTTAAGGCAATACTCTTTGAATTCGGTGGAGATGTATTTTCCCCTATTATCTGACCTCAGTGCTTTGATTTGTTTGCCAGTTTGATTCTCAGCATGCTCTTTGAATTGTCTGAATTTGATGAAAGCCTCAGATTTTTGTTTAATGAAATAAACAGCTGTTCTTCTGTAGAATTCGTCAATAAAAGTAATGAGATACTTTGCATCTAGCAATGAAGGAGTCTGCATAGGTCCACATATATATGTATGAACAACATCTAACAGATATTCTGTTGTATGCCTATGGTTTGATCTAAGAGAAATCCTAGCCTGCTTTCCAAAGATGCAGCTATGACAGATAGGAAGATCGACCTTACCAGAAGGATAGTCGAGATCAAGAACCATGGATTGTATGGACATGTTCAAAATAGATGCATAATTCAAGTGTGTTAAGAAGCGATGATGTCATATTAATGCTTTATTAACTAGAACAGAGGTTTTCAAGGCTTGACTAGACTCAGAATAATAATGTGCCAATGTATATAAGTAATCATGCCTCTTGCCGAGTGCAAGGATCTTATTACTCCTATCAATAATTTTGCATTGATGAGATTCGAATTCTCCTTTATGACCTAAATTTGTAATTCTACTTACTGATAACAGATTTGTAGAGAGTTTAAGAACCCCTTTGATAGTAGTTTGAATTGATCATGTTGCTTACAGTACCTTCACCTTCAATAGTGTGAGTACTATTGTCACCAAGATGAACAAATTTCTCCGTGCTGTAAGGCATGTAGGAGTTGAAGATCTCACGTTGATTGGTCATGTGTTGAGTTGTTCCAGAATCCAGAAACCACAAATCATCTGAATTTGCGTATTTGTCTTTGACCATAAATGCGCCTTTGTCCACTTCTATGACTGATTCGACAGCGACCATATGTTGCAAGAGATTAGACATCTTGAATGTGAAGAATTTCTTTTGTTGATGTAACTTAGTAGTTTGTGTGACAATGACATAGGGAAGCAATTCTGAGTTTATGGATTATGTTGTTGATGTAGAGTTACACATACAAGATTGCTCTGAAAAATCAGAATTCCATGCTGTTGCATTAGCTAATGTAGATATTGTTCTCAGGCAACAATGGCATTTTGATAAGAATAAGTCATTGAAAATTGATTTTGTTGAAAAATCTTTATCTTTTATGCATGAGAATTATTTGATTAAGATTAAGGCTAGTTTAACACTAAAAATGTCAATCCTTCTTCTAAATAGGAACTTAATTCAAAATGAAGAATTCTGTTTTGAAGTTTATTTATGTTTTCATAATGATTTCATTTGTTGCAATGATAAAAAAAACTTAACATAAATGTCATGAATATACCAAGTGAGAACACTACAGAGTTTTAAGCCTATAATGAACTTAGGTAGGCATTAAATAATGTTTTTTTAGACCTTCCTGTAGGTTTACCACCCGAAAGGACAATTGATCATAAAATCGACCTTATACCTGGTTTAATTTCGATCGCAGAACATCCTTATCGGATGAGTGCATCGGAAGAGACAGAGGTAAGTAGGCATTTACATGATTACCTGAAGAAGGGGTGGGTACAACCTAGTAAGTCTCCTTGGGCATCATTAGTGGTTATGGTTGCCAAGAAGGATGGGACTATAAGGTTTTGCATTGATTATAAGAAATTGAACAAGGTAACTGTTAAGAATAGGTATCCACTGCCACAGATGGATGACCTAATAGATCATCTTGGTGGTGCTAAGTACTTTAGCAAGATAGATCTAATTCGGGATACCATCAGATACGCATTAGGGCAGAAGATATACCAAAAATGAGTTTTCGAACTCGCTTTGGACACTACAAATTTTTGGTGTTGCCTTTTGGTCTAAACAATGCACTAGCAACTTTCCAACAGACGATGAACAATTTGTTCAGGCCATATTTGGGAGGATTCGTAGTGGTATTCTTAGGTGATATCCTAGTGTTCAATAAGACTTTGGCAGAACATAAAGAGCATTTTAGGATTGTCCTGGACATCCTAAAAAGGGAAAAATGCAAATAGAAACGTTTTGTTTCTTCAGCTCCCTCTCAAAGCATGATAGCTTTACGATCCCGAGACTGCTCCTTTGTCTCTCAAAAGGTCCTTTCTCCAGGGCTTTCGTGAAGATGTCAACAACCATGTCTTTCGTTTCGATGAAGGTGGTCTGCAACATCTTCTTTTCAATTAGATCACTGATCAAGTGATACTTGATCGTGATGTGTTTCATTCTGGAATGGAACACAGGATCTTTCGTCAGGTGTATTGCAGAGGTCTTGTCCATCTGCAAGACGAGAGGCTCGTTCCTTGTTTCGTCCAATTTGTCCAGGAACTATCTTAGCCAGATTATCTCGTCGGCCATCTTTGCTACTGCAATGTACTCTGCTTCGCAATATGACTGGGCTACAACGGTCTACTTCTTGCTGACCCAGAGAATGGCTACTCCTGATGCGATGGTACATCCTCCTGAGACGCTTTTACAATCGTCCTTGAGGGATGCTAACATCTCTCATTGTTTTCACAGTGTTCGTGTCTGGCATGTAGACTCTGTAGTATGACGAGTTGTTGTCATAACCTACCAGGAATCCCTGTTCGGCTTTCTCATCAAGCTTCTTTCGAAGCTTATCAGGAATATGTGCATAAGCTACACAGCCAATGATTCTGACGTGAGATAGGTTGGGCTTTCTACCCCACCATAGCTCATGTGGTGTCGTGTGAGGGACACCAGACTTACATGTCCTATTCTGGATGTATGCGGCTGTAGCTACTGCTTCAGTCCACAGTACCCTTGGAGCCTTCGAGTAGGCCATCATGCATCTGGCAACTTCCACAAGGGTCATGTTCTTTCTTTCTACAACACCATTGCATCACAGGTGGTCAAACTGGTTGCATTCGAGATGCTGACCTCTGTTATCGTTCCATGATGGCTTGCTTGATAAAGTGCCATTGAGTTTATGTGGCATAGTCTTCTGTGCCACAGAGTGTATGGCGAGTCATCATGATTCTGATGCACCTAATCTACAGGTAGGTGTACCTTCAGATGATATAGGTTTCCTTTCCTTCTACCTTGAGCGATCAATGTACTGGTACTGGCATCAATCACATTGCATGCTTCATCAGAAAACATCACACGCATCCCTGCATCTGTTATTCTTGCTATAGAGAGCAAGTCTTGTTGCAGAGTAGGCACAAACAGAACATCTTCGAGTCATCTGTCTCTGTCATTGGTGTTGAGCCACAATGAACCAATATCATTCACTTGCATCTATAAGAACTATGAATCTTAAAGGATCCGCACTTCTGAAATCAGACATCATTCGTCTTGATGTGACAAAGTGTGAGGTGGCTCATGAATCTAGGATCACCTCATGTGTGGCAGATGTTGATGCTGCACACACGTCTTCACAGATGTAGGCAATCAAACAGTTTCTGTTCGTTCATTCTTCGCCCATTTTTGAGCTCTCGGACTCCTCAACATAGGATGAACGGTTGTTGTTCTCCTGTCTGTTCTGCGCTGATTTGTTCCTCGGATTCTGGTGGCAATTCACAGCTGCGTGACCCTTCTTGTGGCAGTGAATACACTCAATCTTGGGATTGAGCCAGCAAGTATCTACTGTATGCCCGTCTCTTCTGCATCTCACGCAAGTCTTCTTGTCTACACCTTGCTGCTTCGACCTCCCTTTGCTCTTCCAGTTGCATTTGCTGGTCTCATCTGCTTGCTGATCACGATCCTACCTCTGATTCTACTCCCTCTTAGGCTTAAATTGTTTCTTGGATTTTTGTTTATTGCCGTAGAGGGCCTAGTCAGAACCATCCTTGTGACCAAGATGATCTCTGGCCTCGACTTCCTCTCGAATCTCGACAATCGCCTTTTCGAGGTTCATGGTAGGATCTTTTGCGAGCAGGGTTCTTATTGTCTGGAACAAGTAGGTGAGCTGCTTTTCAACTGACACTACATTCTCTACTCCAAAGTTATGTAGTGATAGAAATAGATCCTTCATCTTTCTCATGAAAGAAGTGAGGTCTTTTCCATCCCACTGTAGATTCGTCAGCTGATCTTCCAGCATCATGATTTGACTTTTTGATTTCGTTTGAAATCTTGTGAGCAATGCATCCCACATATCCTTAGCTTTGGAGAGTGTAGCCAGGTCAAGTGTGAGACTATCTTCGATGGATGAAGACAGCAAGGCTACTGCCTTGTCATTTTTCTCCCTCCACTCGCATAGCTCCTTGCCTGATGTCGTAGGCATCTCTTCTGTGCCATCCACCTAGGGGAATAAACCTTCGCCCTTGAGTATCGGTGATGTCTTAAATTTCCAGGCTAGAAAGTTAGATCCTGAAGATTTAAGAATTGCGCAGATCTTGCTTTGCATGTTGCTGATTGAAGCCATTGCTTCTGAAGTCTGTTCCCTCGTTGATGGGTATTTGTTTGAATGTTAGGCCTCCTGAATCTGATAGCTTCTTGACTATGTCAGATTATGACAAGATAGGCAAGCTCTGATACCAGTGAGGAGAAGTGAAAATGTTTCACGGACGCGAAACTGTCGTGAAAGCGAAGCAACCAAGACTCAATGTGATTGGAATGGAGTTCAGATGTGGTCACTGGACGCTGCCAGCTGAATCACTCCTATAGTCCTCCAGAATGTAGTCAGGCACTGCTGATCTACGTTTATAAATTAATGCATCATTCAACAAATTCAACCAATGTGCGGAATTGAAATGAATGGGAGAATAAGACACACGAATAATAGCAAACACATTTGCATTCAAGATCATACATCATAAATTAATGTGTGTGCAATGGCTACAAGATAATCTATTGATTTTTCTTTGATTCTTCAAGCACTGCATGCAGATCCATGCAGTGCGTTGGTGTGAGAGAAATACAGTTCTCTCACGAGTGGATGTCTCGCTTACAAGTGGACTTGTGGATCACTATGGCACGCAGGCAGACTTCTCGTCTGTATTTCGTCTTGATTGCTTACTAGCATCATGCTACTTCATACATCTGTGTGTATATATTATGTATTAAGTAACATCCGGTAAGTATATAGTCACCCTTCATAATTTCTAAGATTAGAGTGATTAAGCATCTACAACAAATCAGAAAATTACAAGAGTGGCAGATTAGCCACGACCTTGAGTATATGGCATGATGTCATGCCATTAGATCAGACATTTGTACTTCTGGGTACTTCTATGATCTTGGTACTTTCAGGAGCGTGAGGGCAGAAAAGGTTTTGCAACGTTTTTTGTGTCGTGTCGTTGGCGCGAATCTTTTGTCTTCGTGTCTTCCCGTTAGGTGTTTGCAAAACTTTCATGCTTCGTGTCTCTTGACTTTCGTGTTCGCGAACATCTTTGTCAGATAGAGGGCTGAAAGCTAGCAAAGCTTTGCAAATAGAAACGTTTTGTTTCTTCAGACGGAGGATATGAATAATTGTTTTGAGTTGTTTAAGATTAGTGTCACTTCAACACCAATACTAATCATTGGTGATCCTAATAAGGCCTTTGTGGTTAGGACCGATGCTAGTGATTATTCTATTGGAGCTGTTTTGATGCAGGATGGACATCATGTTGCTTATGAAAGCAAGTAGGTATTGTACCTATGAGAAGGAACTGTTTGCAATTGTTCATGCCTTGAAAATTTGGCAACATTATTTGTATGGAGCCAAATTTGAGGTTTTGACGGATCATCAGACTCTTCGATATTTCTGTGATGCTACAAATTTAAAGGATAGGCAAGCTAGATGGGCTGAGTCGATGCAAATATTTGACTTTTCTATATGTTATTGTAAAGGAAGTCAAAATACTCGAGCGGATGTTTTGAGTCATTTATCGGTGTTGTTCATCGAATTTAAAAATTCGAGAAGTAGTACTTGATTCAGGAGCCGCCTCACATTTTGTTTACTCGAAACAAATTTAATCTGACTATAAGAAGACAAATTCTTCGAGATTCATTATACTTGGAGATGGTTATAAGCATGAAGTTGATGGAACTAGTGTACTGTGATTAGACACGAATCAGGGTGACAAGAAACTGGAGGAAGTTCTCTATGTTCCTACTCTCAATAAAGATCTTCTATCTGTAGCAAAGATAGTCGACACATGAATGTCAATAACCTTCACAAGGGACCCTTGTAAATTGTTCGATGAATATTCTGATAACCTAGTTACTAAAGGTAACATAGATGGTAATTTGTATCACTTGAGCATTCGAACTCGAGTCGAGCAAGCAAATCAAACTCAAGAATTGACATATATTTTGTGGCACAAGAGGTTATGTCACATGAACATGGAAGCCTTGTACCAAGCCAACAAGAGTCAGAGAATTGAAGGAGTCGAAATCAAGTGTCGAGATATTTGAACTACCTGGGAAGCTTGTCTTAAAGGCAAAATGACTCGAGCACCTTTTAGTAAAGATGTTTATAAAGCAACCAAGGTACTGGAAATTGTACATTCGGATATCTGTGGACCATTCGGAGTATTGTCTTTAGGTGATGCAAAATACTTCATAACATTTATTGATGACTTCAGCAAGTTTGCTATAGTATACTTTATTCGTACAAAATCAAAAGCTTTCGAGAAATTTGTTGAGTACACGAATTGGGTTGAGAAGCAGACATGCAACAAGTTGAAGCAAATTCGCACAGATTGTGGAGATGAGTACATTTCCAATGAATTCAAAACTTTCTGTACTGATCGAGGTACTATGCATACGAAGACTGCATCATACACACCTCAGAACAATGGAATTGTGGAATGAAGAAATCGTACATTAATGGAAGCTACCAGGTGTATGATGGTTCATGGGAAAGCATCGAAACAATTGTGGGCGGAAACAGTGGCTACGTTGAACTATCTTCATAATCGAATTTTGAAATCTAGAATACCGCATAAAACTCCTCACGAAATATGGTGGACGTGGAAGCCAAATCTGGCTCATGTTCGGACATTTGGATGTGCAGTTTATATGCACATACCAAACAAATTGAGAAAGAAACTCAAAGACATAACAAGATTTTATAGTAGGATTCGAGTTACATTCTTCATATTATCGAGTCTACATACCCAAAACTGGAAGAATAAAAGTTGTTTGAGATGTTAAATTCGATGAGTCAAAGTACACAACAGACAATAATTTAATCGACTATGAAATTATTAAAACTTATTATGAGTTACCAACAACAGAAGTAAAGCAAGTAGATGATGGACAAGAATGACCATCTGGACATAGTAGCGATTCAAAGGGAGTTCAAATTCGAGTACTGGAAGACTCGAATCATAGTTCGAATTTAAGCATAACATGTCAAACCCGAAAATGCAGAATTGAATTCGAGATCTATACAAACTGTGAGAAGATCTGATAGACAAATAAAACCACCAGTAAGGTTTGGTCAGGATGTTTTAACAAACATAGCCAATGAATTTTGTGGCTTCAAAGACTGGCAAACGAGCTGATATGGATCAAACAAATGTTGGAAGGATTTGATGAAACTATTTATGAACCTTATGTCTTATATTACTAATGGATAACACTTCAACAATCTATCTTATGAAAGATCGTGTGTTTCATTCAAAAACAAAACATATAGCTATCAAGTATCATGTTATTCGGGACTTAGTCGAAAAGAAGATATTGAAGATAGTCTTCATATCTACAAAGGAAATGATAGCTGATATCTTTACAAAGCCACTCAGTAAAGCTATCCAACTGCTCACTTTGAGAGGGAGATGTAGAACACCTCAATAGACAAATCTCGGTTCTACCAACAAAGTGCACAGTCTAATTGACAAAGGCTGAAAAACCAAACTCGGAATATTGTTATTCTTGTTCGAATCCAAACTTTATTCGAACTTTGAAAAATAGAACGTTATTTTATATCAACTGTCTTAACGGTTAGATCAACTGTTATAGAAGGAAGAATGCCAAAAGACCTATCTTGTGACAATACAAATACATGTACACTTATTTATTGTATGTACAAGGCAACAAGAGATGTATACAGAAGAATCAGAATCAAAATTATAAAATTCGATTGATCAAAGTTTGCAACAGATAAATTTTTTCGGTTGTTTTGATTATCTAAAATAGTCTATCACACTCACATATATATCTCCTAGATCCGCATGCCTTATTCAATCAAAGTAGAAACTGCCCTATTAGTACATAGACCAGGTATTCTATTTCCCAAAGTATCCTTTATATGTTCTAAAGAGTGATGAACAAAATTATTTGATTTGTCATGAAAGGATTCAAAATCTTGACTATCAAGCCTCTTAATTGCAAGTGTCTTGACAAGATTAATGAAACACGGATTATGAGTTAGAAATCAGTTTTGATCTGATTCATTATTATAAGCTTCAAATGTGATATTGTAATAAATGTATAGTTAGTTAGTTTACTGTTTTCAGTAGTGATCGGGACATGACCCACTATTGTCATATCAGCGGGCACTGATCCCGTAGCCGGCTACTTGGGTTAGCCGAGTAGCCACACGTAGGAAAAATTAGCCTGTACAAAGTTATATACAGTACTTGCTATACTCAAGGGCATGTCTTGAGTTTGTCGGTCAAATTTGGCCATATTGGGCCCGACCTTAGTTTGACAGGTGGTAGGCCAATTTTAGGACACCTACCTTTTGTGAATACTCTATATGTACAGTGTTTCTTTGTAATCTATTAACTTTTGTTGTGCCATCTAATCTATTTTGGATCTGTAAACGGCTACGGATGGGCGCCCTACTAGTGTGAACCTAACCAGAGGAGGCCGTGGATGGCCACGAGCAAGAGAAGGTATTGGAGGGATGAGATCAGACAGATCTGCCATAGCTAAACAAGGGAGAGCAAGGCATGTGGGAAGAGTTGGCCGTGGAGGAGGACAGCTCATGGGTGAGCTTGCGCGGCCAAGCGAGATGAGGCCATAGCGGCTAAAAGGGCATAGTGCCTCGATGAGCAGGTTTTGATGCGTGTGGAGGCCCACGACCATCTGATTGGGGAGTCTGTGGATCGACGGTCGCGATGGAGCAAAGGAGAACCATCGGATTGTTCAAAGCCATGGGATGGGCTTTGAAAGGAAGGCCTAAAGTTTTGAAAGGGAAATTTGAAGAGACTTTAATTAAAAACTTTGGCTTGAAATCCATGAAGGGACCCGACATTTAGAGTGGGCATTTCTTCATTAAGAAACTTCGAAAAGAAGTTCCAGTTCAAATTTGCAAGGCATTTTGGAAATGGACTTATCTTTGGCTAGAGGGCACCTTTTTTGGCCATCCTTGGGCCAAAATGACCCATGAAATTGGCTGCTTAGAGCCAGCGGATAGAGCGACGTCATAGAGTAGGGAGAAAGATTTTTTGAGGTGTTTTCATCACCATTCTATCGAGCAGAGTGTGGGTGACCTAGTGATGGGCTACATTTGCCATTTGGGTACCGTAGGGCCAAATTTGGGGCGATTTTTGGCTGGTGGAACTTGCTACATGGCAGTACATTGAGGCATTATTGCTTTGGAATCATTATTACTTACTTCTGACAGGGTAACAGGGTGTTTAGAAGCGGTAAATGCAGTATGGGGCGAATGCTAGCGGAATTGTGTGGAGAAAGCTAGTTTTGATGACGAAGTGCAGTTTGGCGGCGTGACTACTCATCATTGGCGACAATTTTGAGAGGGCAAGCAATCACAGGTGAGAGGTAGGCATGGTATGCCGGTTATAGGTGAATATTTCTTGTGATCAGGTTCAACTCTTGGGGTTCGAACCGACCAACGTCAGGTGGCATTTTGGGGAATGCTCTCACGGGCATGATCGACAGTGGCATTGTCGAGTCAGGTGATAGCTGCATTGACACATGCATCTGTAGCTTGGAAATTTCTCGTTTGGAGGGAAATATGGGCTAGCTTGGAGGTACACAAATTTTGGCGGTCACGGGTGATGAAAGTGCAAGGTGGTGCCAGTTGGAAGCCATTGGACAAGATATCGGACTTGCATTGGACGAGCTGTGTGTGGGACACACAGAGGATGAAGAATGGATCAATAATCACACTTTGGAGACTCTTGGTGAGTGGTGAGTGTGATGATTTTGCAGTTTTGCAGTCGGTAAGTCAATTTTGATCAAGCCATTTTAGCTGTGGAGCAGTGTATCAAGTTTGTAATCGATGAGATACACTTCAACTGTCAGTTTGGATAAGTCAAAATTGCATCAGGGATGCAGATTCCAGTGATGACAGGGTGCAAATCATTTGGTTCGGGCCATGGAAGATCTCACAGGGTTAGTGGAAGATCTCACAGGCTTGGCACAGGTGTTGGAATTTCCATGGTGTAGATTCTCAGGTGGTGAGATTAGGGATAAGCCTAGAGGAAGTCACTCAGAGCCATATACCTCAGTACGATCAGGGAGACAGTAGTCTCGGGATCCCGTGAGCGGCGACTCAGGGATATGCTTGTGTTGGCATGGGCACATAGCCAGGGAGAGCGAGCAGATGCTAGGAGCTAGGTGGAGCAGGTGATGTTTTGGAGTTCAGCTTGTCTAGCAGGATGGTGACCAGGATCGGAGACATCAGGTGAGCATAGTATGTGGATGACGAGTCCATTGGGGTGGCACTCATGGATATGCTACAGTTGCTCAGGTATGATATGTCATTTGATGTATGGATGATGATCTTCAGCTGGTGCATCATGTGGTGACCTAGGGACGGGTCATGCCTACTTGGAGGTAGGTGGCATGGAGTGTACCTGTGGTGGTACATATCCAGAGGGCATGGAGAGCATTACGGGGTGATGTGGATCCTGCATGCCCGTGGTTGTGAGCCGTCATGGATGGAGATGGCTGCTCAGGGAGTGACAGCTGATACTTTGGCGAGTAATCAGGTGAGCCGCATGGTTAGATGCATAGTGATCTCCAGGTTGGCGTCACATGTTGTTGTTATCCATCATTATTTGGTAAGTAGGATGCAGCTTTTGGTTAGATCCAGTTGGAGTCTAGTTGCACTACAGGTGGATAGATTCTTGAGGAGCTATCAACGGGTAATGGATACTTGGTGATCAGATGATACATGGTATAGGGTTTTGGAGCTATCCTACATGATATGCTATGGATCGTGGGTGAGTTGTTCATCACGATAATGGATCTATTTTGCATTTGATTTGGCTTGGACGCTATGATGGATGTTGTGGGGAGATAGGCTCCTTGGTGGGAGGCCTATATACTGGTCAAATCAGAGTTGGCAACGTCAAGCATGAAAAGTTGAACCTACATGGGATGTAGGACAGGCAGATCATCATTAGTATCTCTGGGAGATAGGCGAGCTACTCAGGTATAGCCTATGGTGAGATTTGTGTACATTCATTCATTGAGTCCTTGGTAGACTCTTGTGCCTGGAGCATGGAGAATGAATGAGAATCAGCTTTCAGAACTTATTGGACAGTTGGATATGCTTGGACGTGAGGGCATCTTGGTTATAGGTGCAGGCCATGGTTGGAGACATGATTTGGAGACCAGTGGTGTAGCAGAGCTATAGGTGGCAGAGGTGTTGGTACGACAGGATACCATAGTTTGGGCAGGCCTTGGTCATGTATTTGACGCTTTATCATTCACGTTGGTTTTGAGTGTGTGTGGGCTTGCATGTTGCCTTGTCGCGGGAGTCTAGATCTGAGTCAGAGTTTTATGTGGTTGTGCATTTGCTACAATGAAACAAAGTAGTCATTTTATGCTCGTTGGCTTGTCATTGTCTACTAGTTGTCTATCTGGTGAGGGTGCAATCTTATGGTGGCAGTAAGATTTCCTCAGGTTGAGCCTCAGTTGCTCATTTATGTCAGCTTTACAGGTCTGTGCTTGTAAGTGTCTGATAGGATGTCAGCCTAGTTAGATGGAGGATGTAAGTCTCATGGTGGCAGTGGGATTTCCTCAGTTTGAGCCATGTCGCTCACGTGGTCCACTTGTGTTAAAGTCGGATTGGGGACGAGTCAGTTGGTCGAGAGTATGGTAGACTCTCTGTATGAGCATTGTGTTTGCATGATACTTTATTAGTCAAATGTAGTGGTTCGTTGGTGTGCTTGAGTGTGAGTCAAGTACAGGGTGGCAGGGATATGCATAACATCTTCTGGACACTCCAGATGCTGCTGCAATATATTGTTTTTCACTCTTATCACATTTGAGCTTAAGGGAGAGAGTTAGAAATCAGTTTTGATCTGATTCATTATCATAAGCTTCAAATGTGATACTGTAATAAATGTACAGTTAGTCAGTTTACTGTTTTCAGTAGTGATCGGGACGTGACCCACTATTGTCATATCAATGGGCACTGATCCCGTAGCCGGCTACTTGGGTTAGCCGAGTAGCCACACGTAGGAAAAATTAGCCTGTACAGATTTATATATAGTACTTGCTATACTCAGGGGCATGTCCTGAGTTTGTCGGTCGAATTTGGCCATATTGGGTCCGACCTTAGTTTGACAGGTGGTAGGCCAATTTTAGGACACCTGCCTTTTCATGCAGTTTGTGAATACTCTATATGTACAATGTTTTTTTGTAATCTATTAACTTTTGTTGTGCCATCTATGAGAGCTTGTGAGGAGTGGCTATGGTGATTGTGTGATGTGATCTGCATACTGCACTAGATTCTATTAAAATTTCAATTTTATGTTGCGCTTTGTCTACGCCATTGATGTATAGATGTTTGATTAACCATTGTTGTTCGTTATTGACATCTTTTTTTTGTGTGTAAAGTAACAGTATTCCCTTGAATCCATTCTTTTTCTTTTTAATAAATCAATAGCGGCAAGTCGACATATATTGGCACGTTTCAAAACAGTATCATCATCCATCATTGCATACTCAAGTAACAGCTTCATAAGTTTAATCCAACCATCATAAAGTTCGTTAGCCACACTGTATATGCACATATGTTGCAACATAATATGATTAAGTTCTTTTTCTAACGATTTTTTGAGGTACATACTTCTAATTATATTGCAGTCTGTTGTAAGCACATGATCAAATTTTTCCGAAAAGAACTTTTTGAAATGTTTCAGAAAAGCACAAGAACATGAAGACATATTTTTAATTTCAAAATTACAGAAAACATCAAACGGATAGTACCATTCACTTGGATTATTCTCCTTCTTACCAATCGTCTAATCGGTTTTTAATCTTCATCCATTGTTTATCCAGTTTTGTGGATTTTCTCGTGTGTTTACACAGTCTGTAGAATTACAAGTGTTTTTACACAGTCTGCAGAAATACACGGAGTTTACGACAGTGTCACATTTTTCGTTTGACAAAAATCTCGTGAAAAAATGCAGTGTCGTCTTTTTCGCATTTTTCGCCTGATATGCAGTGTCACATTTTTCGCTTTTTCCAAAGAGCCTCAAATGTTAAAGAAATGACTCTGACAAAGTGTGGGACAACCCTAAATGAGATTTAAGGGCACCTTCGTCTTTTTTGTCTTTTTGCGAAAAATCCGACAGTGTCGCCTGGCTGTTTTAGTTCATTTTTGTAGAGCTACAATTTTGGTTGATTTATGCAGACAGAACATTTACGACCAATTTCACTGCTTATCAGCAATCAATGACAAGGACCGGATGGATGCCAGCGGATCACGAACCAACTGGCGATCGCAATTGACGACTTAATTTCTTAGTATAAATAGTTGTTCATATTCGTACAGATTAATTCATTGAAAATCAGAATTATCAGAAGCGTTTGAATAGTTAGCTCTCTCTCTCTCTCTCTCTCTCTCTCTCTCTCTCTCTCTCTCTCTCTCTCTCTCTCTCTCTCTCTCTCTCTCTCTCTCTCTCTCTCTCTCTCTCTCTCTCTCTCTCTCTCTCTCTTCTGCGAGCTTGAATACTCCTAAGCATTCTAGCTCACTTATTAGAGTTGTTTTTAGATATTGCTATTGCATTATTGCTCATCAGCATTGCGCATTAATTTAGACTTTCATTTTAGCTGCTCAGAGATAGCATAGAGTACATGGCTTCAATCCACAACTTATTGTACTCATTTACTTATGTTTCATTTTGAATCAATACTATTCTTTATTGCATTCAATTTCATCTCAGACTGTATGTGTTTCTGTATTTCTTCGCGATTAATTATTTGTCTGATAATCTTCAATGCTTAATTGTTTGGCTATGTAATCACTGTAGTACTGACGACTTCAAAGTTAGTTACTATAAGTTCAAACCTGATTTCTATCACTATTGTCTTGTTTAAAATTGATAGGCGTAGTAGAGTAAGGGAGAGAGAGAGAGAGAGCAAGAGAGCATGAAGAGTGAAGAATAGGGTTGTGTGATCTCTCTATTTATAACAGAGAACACTTAGGTGCACTAAGTGCAGATTACTATTCACCGTTAGATTGAATGTCCATAATGTGCACAAATCCTGGCCATCGAAGGATTTCCAACTTTTCCACCATTAAAAAAAAAATGTTTTTTTTGGTTTGTGGGATCTTCCAATATAGTAAGGCATTTTTAGGCACCTCTGTGAATATGATTTATACAAGACACATGCGTTCCGCAGAAACTCGTGAAGCGAATAAAGTAGTATACGTATGTGACAGAGCCCATGAGAGAGAGAGAGAGAGAGAGAGAGAGAGAGAGAGAGAGAGAGAGAGAGAGAGAGAGAGAGAGAGAGAGAGAGAGAGAGAGAGAGAGAGAGAGAGAGAGAGAGAGAGAGAGAGAGAGAGAGAGAGAGAGAGAGAGAGAGAGAGAGAGAGAGAGAGAGAGAAGATGCTGCTACAAAAGATCTTGAGTATGTGTGCAAGAGATAGTAGCAAATCAATCCAAACAAACAACATCACAAATCTACCGTTCCGAGACTCAAAACCATGCCATCACTTTAATACATAAACAGAAACTTAAAATTGAATTTATGAGTAAAGAACGGCCTGTTGATTAGTGAAGAAGCAAAACATCATTAAACTAATGACAAAAAAAAACATCCATTGGTGGTTGCACAGGCCCACAATGAGCTGACACAACAAATCAATCTGACATGACACTTTATTTAATTTACTCAGACAACAGCTCCATTATTGCAATTACATGAGTGAGAAGAAGCTTTTCAGTTGTTTTACGACTTACAATTCAATGATTGAACCTTGCTACATAAGAAACCCAATCATGAAAAATCCATAGCCAATCAGGTGCTGATTTCATGGCAAAAGAAAAAAGATGGCAAACAAAAAAATATTACGGATCATGGGAAGAATTTCATGGTAATTTGCTAAAACAAAGGGACAACTTGAAGGCTTCAAAGCAGCGGCAAAAAATTGCTCTCATTGATGAAAAGCAGGTCTACTCACAAGTAGATGAAGCTTTCTGATATACAGCTTCAAGCGTTGGAAGAAGCCAACACTAATCACGACCATGACGAGACGCGCTATGGTCAGTAGGTCCACTATGGCGAATAACTGAAATTCTGGTGAGTAGTGCGCAACACCTTTTTTGGGTTCTCTCCAGCTATTAGATTTCTTTATAATTTTGTAGTTATTGCCTCGCTTTCTCTATCTATGGGCACATGTAACCAACAACAAGTTTTCCTTGGAGTAGATCTACGCAAGTCTCAACCTCAACTTGTCTATCTACGAATGCTTTACCTGAAGGGTCATGATAATTTTTTCATGGATTTCGCCTACAAAATGAATTCAGCCTCTTTGAATGCAACAATTCAGTACAAATCACCCACCATGTGCAATCTACCAAGCAATTTCAAAGTAGCTTAATTGCTTCACCGGACATGCTCCATGCAGATAGGTATCAGAGATAGACTTACATGCAATGGAATTCAGAGGTTGGATTTCAAACGAATACAAAATGTAGTATGCATCTTAGTGAGCTAATTAAGGATGTGAATTTTGACAATCGAGCCACGGAAAATCAGAACCATATAAACAACTCAAATATGAATATGAATTCAACCTTTAATTAGAAAGTGGTTGTTTTAAAAAATACCATGTTTAAAATTTGGTTGGAATTCGACTGTCAAAAACATTAACATAGTTGTTAACAATTTTTGTACATTGATTTGTTGCCTTGCAATTCGGACTAGAGATAAAAAAAAAGTTTTATGCATGTTGTGTATTCAGCTGTAGCATATCGTGCAAGATTCTGAGCCATAGTTATGTGTAATAGAATGAGAACTTGTGCTGGACTTAAGGGTGACCTTTCATTACTCAGTAGACAACTAAGTGGATAGACAATCCATCACATCAATGGTCTCTATGTGTTATCATAGAAAAAACTATCATTCAACATAATATATATCTAATCGATCGTTGTGAACAACCGTGGTACTTAAGTACTATGGAAGTTTAGACAAGTGATCAATAGTGTATATATGTCAAAGATCGCTGGTGAGCCGATTAGAGACAACTGTGAAAAAAAACCACATGCTCCATCGCTGCTTATGTAGCATGAGCATATGCCATTAGAAGCGAGTCAAAAGTATGAGGCATAGACGTCGTTGTAGCCAGCAGGCTACTTTATCACATAGAATGTGTAATATTTTAGAACTGGTCCATCATTGGACAACGGACCTCCTATCACATAGAGTGAGTAAATTTTCAGAATCTTATCCATCGCTGGACAACGGACCTTCTACCACAAAGAACTTTGCTATCAAGATGCTATGGTCAATATTGTGGAGTGAGGACACTTTCCACTCACAACAAAGAAAGATTGCATAACTAAAGAGATGATTGCATCAATAAGAGATGAAACGAACCACATACCGTGAAGTAGAAACCGAAGAAGGCAAGATTGATAGGGCGCACTTTCTGCAATGAGCAGCATGCTGAACTCTCCTCACACCGTATTGTGGAGAAATGTCGGTTGAGAGTGGGTGATATATAGTGGTTTGTGAGGAAGCTTCATGGAAGGTGGTATTTTGCCCTGATGGGGTAGCATCAAATCATGTCCGTTCGTTTAAGCTAAGCTTAACACCATATTAGAGCTTATCTATCAAGATTGGTGGGAAATTTGAATAGTAAAGTATAGATTAGGGGTGGTATTAGTGTAGGACCTTTAAATTAGAAGCTTTTTTTTGGCGTGGTACGACGTAGGGAGGTATCTTAAAATATAGAAGCATCTATGAGAGAGAGAGAGAGAGAGAGAGAGAGAGAGAGAGAGAGAGAGAGAGAGAGAGAGAGAGAGAGAGAGAGAGAGAGAGAGAGAGAGAGAGAAGAGAGAAGAGAGAGAGACGAATGACATTGAGCGAGCATATCAAAACAATGACTCTATGGCTTGCAATTTCGATTGCATAAGATGCTGCTAGAGATCAATCGATATGAACAACGTCACAAATCCAGAATATGACGGTGATATCTTCTGCTAGCTCTGCCAACTGCAAATAAAAAAAAAAAACAACAACTTCAAGACTTCACAGTAGTGGCAAAAAACTGCTCTCATTGATGAAGAGCAGGTCTACTCACAACAAGATGGAGCTTTCTGATAGTTGCGAACAACTACAGGCATTGGAAGAAGCCTACACGAATCATGGCCAGGAAGAGGCACGCTTGTCAGGTCCGCTTTAGCGAATATGGCGAAGAACAATTTTGATGGGTGAGTAGTGCAATGGAATTCAGAGGTTGGATTTCAAACGAATGCAGAATGCAATATGCATGTTGGTTTAACAGACAAGTTTTTCAGTTTTAGAACCGCAAAGGCTATGAAAATGATAGAGTATACACAACACTAACTGATAGAACATGCAAAGGGATTGTAACAATGAATGCCAAACATATATTTGGCCACTGCCACAACTACAATAGCACGTTAGTAGCTCTGCTCTACAAGCATTCATTGGGTTTGCACACCACAAGTTCGAGTAGCACGTCACTAGCTCTGCCGCCATAAGCTTAACTTCTTGCATATCCTGTTCTTTATTGTCTCGAAGTGAGAGAGTGTGCCACATGTATCATGCGTGCTGACAGTCAATTTGCTGAACATCTAAGCTTCTCAATATGACACATGGGTTCTTTCACCAATGAGCTTAAAGTTGGCAAGAGAGCGTGCCACATCTACCATTCCCGACCATCAATTGATTGCACATCTGAGGCTCACAATATGCCATGTGGCTGGTCTCTTTGAGCAAGGAGCTTAAAGTTGCCCATAGGACAAAATTGTAAACATTTTAGATTGTTGGATGTGGTTGGGTCCTTAGTCAAGAATAAGAATACGATATTTCATCATTGTGCAATTCTTGACTTTCATTCTAAGTATGATCAACTCATGAGATCACAAGGGAATAGAACCTTGGGTGGACAAGCCCAATGCAAACAAGACACACTTGGAATTGAACCTAGGTGGATGTAAGATGAGCCCTATTCAAGCAAGATACACAAGCTCAGCACATGGGATACCATAGACATACTCAGCACATGCCATAAGATGACTTTGGTTATAGTTACAAGTACAATATGCAGATCCAAATAATAATGAAAAGAGTGGATATTGTTCCAAAGAATGGTACCGAGAATCAGTTGTATAACAGAGTAAAATAAACTATAAAATCAAGCACAATGCACATGGCAATGCGCATCATAAATATATAATTATTTATCAAGCCTCTTCTACGTCGACAGGCCGCTTTGCCGGGATATTTTTTTCAGCAATGGATTACGGGCATTCTATAAGGCTTACTGACATTTAGTATTGGATTCTAGACCAATTGGATTTACGTCACGTGGCAGATCATGGTGTAAACAACGTGCCAACATTTGAACGTCTATGGCAGAATCGACGGACGAGGTTTTTTTTGTTTGTTTTGAGCGCAAAAGGAGTAAAATTGTAGTCAGCGTGCCACTGGCCAATGCGCTTTTGTGGGTTATTTTTCTGCCCAAAATCTTCCTCGAAAAACAGCGAGAAAGGATTGATCCAACCCTGATTTGGGCTTTGGGAATCTCGAAGGATCGGAGTTGCAAATTAAGCTTCAATCAGCAAAATGCGGAGCGGATGGATATGGGGATTCAGAATGGATTCCTTGAGTCATGACGTGAATTGGAGGATTTGAATTTGATGATGTACTTCAAGCTGTGGCACATCCATGTATTAGAGCGAAGGAGCAGGTGGTGTAGGATCAAGCAGCCTCTGTACTGTCAATCAAGCTGCAAGTGCGTCGGTTTTTGTGGCGTCAGCATACTTTATGACAATGGCTGAACGTGCATTTTAGTTAATTTGGGTTGAATATTCAGTACATTATGCTGCAGCTCCCTCTGCAGTGGTGCTCTGTAGCTAGGGTTGTTTGATCACCGATCCTTGACAAATGCAACAAGCATGTCTCTGCTCTCGTATGCTCAGGGAATGCTTTCGGAAGAATTGGGAGTTGGCACTGGCCTCACCGAACCTTGGGGGGCACAATGCCCTTTTTTTCTGGCTTGGCAAGATGATGAATACCTCGTTAGTGTTGATGCAAATCTGGAGTACGGCGGCCTTGGTAGTGGGTCGGAAAAATTCTTTAGTGCGGTGGCAGAGGGAGCTCCTGCAGAAGAGCTTCCAGATTCAGGCACTCTTGGAACTGTTAGAAAAGACTTGCACTGGGACTCTCCACCACAATCTCCTGGGTCTGTGTCAATACACCTTCCATTCTCTGTACTGCAGATTGTGGCTAAATCATCAAAGGCAGATGCTGTGGTTGTCGGGGTGATGTCAAAGGGCTGGGAGAAGAACCTTGAGACATTGTTGCATGTGCCCAAGGATTTGGAATTTCCTGACATGGTTGAATGTGACATGGAGGATTTAGTCTTGGCTTCGGCAGGGAAGGTATGCTGCTTTTCTGTGTGCTTCGATTCCGCAGACACAATTTAAAGCTTCAAATTTTTTTCTCCTTGGAAAGAGAGGCTTGAAATACCAACTCACCTTGCTGTATTTTGTGTATTTCAATGACTGTTTGTGGATCTGGTTTGCTCGGAAAGATATAGCACGGTACCTTGTAAACGTGTGCCTGCCCCAGACTGAGAACACCCACTACCCTTTTGCAGAATTTCATGCCACCTACCTCTCTTACTATGCTGAACAGGTACAAAGGACAGGGTGCAGTGCTTGAGCCCACCACTGTTGTCAAGGAAAAGAGGCTGAAACATTTTTTGTTTCGCAAGACTGGGTTTAAGTGGTTAGATAAATTTGGTGAAGCCAGTCAAAATGGCTCTGATATCCTGATGTGAAAATAAAGCTGGAGACATGTCCATATGAACAATGTAAGTGATGAAGGCGGTTGTCAAGTTTACGAAGATGATATGAAAAATTTACCGTTCAGAGATCCCACTTTTGTTCAATCTTATATGGGCAAGGCATTTGTAGAGTTGATCCTTGAGTGTACTTTTCATCATTATCAAGGACAACAATCTTGGACATGTTTGAGGGCCTTACCATGGGCCTTCAATATTGGGACACCTAACTCAGAATCAATATTTTAATAAGACTAAGCACTAAGGGCCAATAGGGCTGGCTTTCTTCTCGTGACCAACTTCATCACATAATGATGATTACTTTGTTTTGTTTCCACCTTTAGCTTCTGCAACAATTTGGAGTTGATAAAATTATGTGTAAAGTTGTTATCAAGCAAAACTGTTGTGGCTTGGCTGCCAATTGTCCCATTCATCCGAATTAGGTCGTGGGGGCCAAATATTGCCATATTAAAAAGCATTGCTTACAAATAGAACTATCAGCAAAGGATAACTAATACTAGAAATGCTAGAGCTAACTGGCGCCTTAAATGAAGTCCCTTTAGTAGCATCTTTTCAGTTTTTTGGACATTCCTTTGTGACATGGCCTGGCTCCATGCGCTCAAAGCATAAGTTGTTGCTCCTATAAATTGGCAAAGGTCTCTTATTCCATCGATCCAACCATGATACTACGACACTGGGGGATCCATCTTTCTTATCTCTTGAAAAAAAAATCAAGTGTAAATGGTGCAAAGCTTGTCTTGTTTGCCAATTCCCTCCATTCTTGTTGCTCCCTATAATGCTTTGCTTGCATATCAAGAATCTGTTGCTCGACATAGCCATAGAGAAAGGCGGATTTACATCCATCTGATGTGTCTCCCATACAAAGTGAGTTGCTAAAGCAAGAACAAACCTAATGGTGGGCATTTTGGCAACGGGAGCAAATGTTTCGTCGAAATCTATGCTCTCCTTTTTTGCATATCCCTTTGCCACTAGCCTCGCTTTGTACTTGTCAATTGCGCCTTTGGCATCATGCTTGACTTTGTAAACCCACTTTGTACCTATTGGTTTTCGATTTGGCTTTGGTTCAACTAATACCCATAGTTTGTTCCTCATGATAGAAGAATACTCCTTTCATGGCTTCGACCCATACTTCTTGTTGTGAAGCTTCTTCCTAGGATCGAAGCTCTTCAATGTTTAGTACTTTTGCCATTAAGTCAAATTCATAGTTGAACTTTTGAGTCTTTCTTTTAGGACTCTTTGAGCTCCTTGTTGGCTAGATTCAGCTTTATCGATTATCTTGGGTTGAGGAGGATACTTCTCTTCAGGTGTCCTTCCTTCAATAGCTTTGTGAGGCGATTGAGTTTGAAGATACGTCAATGTTTGGACAGCTTCAGTCAAAAACCTCTCGATAAACCACTTGCCTTCAGTTGAGAAAATCGGTTGATTAGGCAAGTCAATAATAAGGACACTTGGAGAAGGAAGAAGACCTTAGATTGAGATTCCCTCGTTTCCTACCTTTAGAAGGAAATTTTTTAGGGGGAGGGATTGTTATGTACCATAAAGGTAAGACCTTGAGGTGATGGTCTTACTAGGAGGTGTCCATCTTTAGTGCCATGTGCCAACACATTTGCACATCTGGCTGCCTCATGTCAGAGGTCCAAGCATGAACCATGCTTGTGGTGGGACTCACTTGTACTAGGTATATAGAGGTCGAGAACCTTGTATCATTGGGAAGTGGGTGGATGGTATGTGTATCCTTGAGCTAGTATGTGTCTCTAGCCATAGAGATGAGCTCCTGTGAGAGCTGAGTACGATGGCTAGCATTATAGGATGCTGGTTAATAGGTTATCGTAAGAAGCTTGATCAGGCTAGTGGTGTTGACAGCTTTGGTGCATGGGGGTGAGTTGGTAGTGAGTTTATGGATGGGCGGTATTGAAGCGTTCATCATTTGATGTTTAGAAATCACCTAGATCGGTCTAGCGGTTTATGCTACCTTGCATGAAGGCAAATGATGAGGCATGTTTTTAGGATTGGTTATGACTGGGACTCGAGAGGGACCTACCATGGAGTAGTTGAGGATGAGGGAGCTAATTTCTAAGCGAGACTTCGTGGATAGGGCACTAGAGCCTATCAAGAAGCCATGGATCATGTATACCCTACACCATAAACTAACTTCACTTTAGTAATCTAACTTGAAAGTTTCAACTCTTAAGTTTTAAGTTCTAAGTTTAGACTATTACTTTCAATAGGGCAATAGGCTTGCTAATTTGCTAAGTAGTAACTATTAAGCTCAATGCTTATCTAATATTTATTATTGAGCGTGAGTCTTGAGTCTTGACAGTTGTCATTGACTCAGTTGTGCTCCTTCATAAATCTGAAATAGATATGGGTGCTCCATCATATCAAATGGATGGACTGATACTAGGAGGTGTGACATTATTAATAATTGCTATCCTCTTGCATGGGCACAATGTTCTTGAGTCCCATTGATGCCTTAATATCAAGCTGAGTGTTGGATGCCGAGAGGCTACATCGACAATGCCATTGAGGAGGGCGGCAAGGACAATGTTGTGCAAGTAGTCACATCATGCTCATTGCTTAACACTTTAAACTTAAGAGTTAATACATATTGCAATTTACTCGTTCAATGTTGAATTTCGATTCTTGCACGTGCTACGTTGACACGGCCCACTTGGATTGATGTTTGGTAATACTTATGCCGCAATGTGCTTTATAGGTAGATTATTACAAACGACGCCGCACATTGCGTTGCCATGACAAAGCTTGTAAATGAGAAGTACCCTGGGAATTTTTTGGACCCCATGTGCTACTGGTTGCCTAGATGTCTTGTCTGAGGATATTGCAAATCTACCATGGGTGAAGGAGGTGCTTGTGAGAGACCTTGACACCATAATAGGGCAAACACTCACTGATCCACCCAGCCTTGCCAACTCCCTATATGGAGTAAGCCTCTCCTAGTCTAGTGTGAGGACTGGTAGCATGCATGCTGCCACGTGTCGACCTCGTGGCTCTGACGTGGCCGGCTGCATGTCGGTGCCTGACGACAGGCTCCCTAAATTGGGTTAGGCCCTCTATGCTTGTGGTACAGCTCGTGGGTCTCTAGCCTGTTGAAGGCCCGTACTGGTGCACGCCTTACACTGTCTTGACAAATTCCAAGGCCTAGCTATGGAGTATCATAACAGCATAGTAAGCACACTATGAAAGCTTCAGAAAACCAGCTATGGAGTAGAACACAAAAGCAAGAGAGAGAGAATGGCTATTTTGTTCATACCAACACCTAGCATGCTACGAAACTTTTCAAATTTTTCTCTACTAAGTGCCTTAGTAAAGATATCTGCTGCTTGTTCGTTGGTATCACAGTACTCGAGCTGAATTTCTCCGCTTTGTATCTTCTCTCGTAAGAAGTGTTGATCCACCTCAATATGCTTCGTACGAGCATGGTACACAAGATTTTTGGCAAGCTGGATGCAACTCTGGTTGTCACACTGAAGAATAGTAGGACCATCCTGTGGAATCTGCACCTCCCCAAGAAGTCTCCTGAGCCATATTGCCTCGCAGGTAGCTTTTGCCGCTGCCCTATACTCAGCCTCTGTCGATGATAAGGTAACTGTGGGCTGTTTCTTGCTACACCAAGAAATGGCCCCTGAACCAAGGTTGAAAGTGTAACCTGTGGTCGACTTTCGATCATCCCTATTACCTACCCAATCCGAATCGGTAAAGCCTCCAAGCTGAAGCTTTCCGTCATCTGTGTACTCAATCCCATAGCAGGTTGTCCCTTTGACATACCTCAAAACCCTCTTGGCTGCTTTCCAATGTGCTTTAGTTGGAGAACTCATGAACTGGCTTGCTACACCAACCGCATAGGAAATGTCTGGTCTCGTAGTGGTGAGATAAATCAAGCTACCCACAAGCTGCCTATAAAGAGTCTCGTCCACAAAAGGAGTGCCATCATCTCTGGATGGCTTACTGCTGGTATCAATGGGCGTGGAAACGGGTTTGCAATCCTGCATGTTGAACCTGTTCAAGACTTCACATGCATAGTTAGCTTGGGAAATAAACACACATTTTCCCTTTTTCCAAACCTCCAAGCCAAGACAATAGTGGATTAAGCCCAAATCCTTCATCTCGAACTCATTTGATAAATGAGCCTTCACCTTTTCAATAAGCTGCCCATTGTCACCCGTGATGACCAAGTTATCCACATAGAGAACTATCAAAACAATGTTCCCATCTTCCTCCTTCACGAACAGGTTGCAATCCGACTGACTCTTTATGAATTGCTCCTTGGCAAAATAGTCGTCAATACGACTATACCAGGCCCTAGGTGCCTGCTTCAAACCATATAAGGCCTTCTCCATTAAGAAAAGCACTCTTCACGTCCATTTGATGGACCTCCCAACCAAAAAATGCAGCCAATGCTAAAACCAACCTGATAGACGTCATCTTAGCTACCGGTGCAAACGTCTCATCATAGTCCAAGCCCTCCTTCTGTGCATAGCCTTTAGCAACCAGCCTTGCCTTATGCTTTTCGATGCTCCCATCCGATTTGTATTTGGTCCTGTAGACCCACTTACAGCCAATAGGACGCTTCCCTTTTGGTCTCTTGCATAGCATGTTGCCATACCTTCTCATCTGCTGCCTCAACGAATGTATGCGGATCTTGTGAATCCAAAATAGTAGTCATAAGTGCATAGTTTGTCTCTTGGTGTTCATGTTGCTGGGCTTGCCTTTGAGACCTCCTAGCCCCTGGATTGCTGCTCTCTCCCTCATCCAATATCAAACCATCCTGCACAGTTTGCCAATACCACTTGGGAAACTTCTTCCTTGCAGTTGGTGATGAAGACGGTGAATAGGACTCAACAAATTTGCCCCTTTCCTTCCGCTTCCTAGCCTCCTCGGATTCTTCCTCTTGATCACTCATATGATCATCCTGAGGCTCCCCAATATATAGATGTGGGTCATCAAGTATTGGCACAAATTCACTTGTACCATCCTCCATCTCAAGTTCCTCTATAGGAGGCGTTTGATCTTCTTCAAAGATCACATCTCGACTTATGATCCTTTTCTTGCTAGTAAGATCGTAAAGTCTGTAAGCTTTGCTTTCTTCACTGTATCCCAAGAAAATACACTTTGCTGATTTTGCATCCAGCTTCTTCCTGTTATCCTTGGGAATATGGGCATAGGCCGTACAACCAAACACTCGCAAAGCGCCCACCTTGGGCTTAATGTGGCTAAATGCCTCTTTTGGAGTCTTGCCTTCCACAGCTTTTGTTGGACTTCTATTCAACAGAAACACTGCTGTGTGCATTGCCTCGCCCCAAAAAGAGTTGGGCAATCCCTTTGCCTTGAGCATGCACCTTGCACACTCCACAATAGTTCGGTTCTTTCTCTCTGCTACGCCATTTTGCTGAGGGGTATGAGGAGCTGTAAGCTGCCTTTTGATCCCATTGGCATTGCAGAATTCCACAAATTCTGTCTTAATGAACTCTCCACCACCGTCTGACCTGAGCATCTTTATCTTCTTTCCTGAATTTTCTTCTACCAAAGCTTTGAAATGCATGAAGTACTTGAATGCTTCAGATTTTAACTTCAAGAAATAAATCCAAATCTTGCGTGAGAAGTCATCAATAAAGGTCATAAAGTAATATGCCCCCCCTGCAGATTTTGTTTGGGTTGGCCCCCACAAATCTGAATGTATCAAGTCAAGTATGCCTGCTGTGCTGTTTTCCCATAGCGCAAGCCTCGCAAACTGAAGAGCTTGGCTTAACAACTGGAAGCCCCTCCACCATATGATGCTGGTTCAACACCTTTGGGTCTACAAGCTTCTTCCTGCACTCAAAAGCAAAGTGTCCATATTTGCCACAATAATTGCAATTCCCCTTCCTTCGAGGTGTGGAAGAAGTATTCGAGGAGGATTGTGCTTCTAACATCTGCAAGCCTGGAAATCTTCCCCCTTGGAGAGATTAACTCTCCTCATCTCCTCCTGTAACAAGAGACCATAAACTTCTTCATAGGTAGGGATCTTCTCTCTCACTGATATCATCATCACAAAGTTCTGATAAGCATATGACAAGCTATTCAGAACTATTGGCGCCAAGTCTTTGTCAACAATAGACTCTCCAAGTACAGAAAGCTGATATCTAATATCCTGAATCTTAGTAAGATGATCAGTAACTGTCTCCTTTGTCTCCATTATGAGAGTATACAACTTGTTCTTCAAGTAGAGAAACCTGGTTGTACTTGCTGTCTCATACAATGCACAAAGAATGTGCCATGCATCCACAGGCCCTTTGGCTGACCTGATTAGAGGAATCACATTATCCCTCACTGACATGTTGATGATTCTGTGTGCCTTTTCCCCTCTCTTGATATAGTCCTTAAGTTCAAGTTCAGATGTTGGAACAGGCTCCTCACCTGTCACAAGCTTCCAACATTCTTTGTCTTCAAGAATGTTCTTGATCTTGAATTTCCATATGCTAAAGTTAGTGCCATCAAGCCGGCTGGCTTCACTCAGCATGCTCTCTGCAAGACTAGACATAGCTGGATAGAAATAAAACACAAAGGCAAACTGGGGTTTTTCACCCAACTAGGGTATGCAACCACTTGCTCAATAACCCTCAGCTTCTGGATTTGAAACTATACCTCTGTATGGCTATCCTAGCCCTTGTCCAAGATCCACTCAGAACTTTCACTAAAGTCCCCACTGTAGAAAGCGCCCTCCTACAGTCCTGGCTGTTCAAAAAGACTCAAATTTTTTTGTCCCAAATTAGAAACTTTTTGGCTCCCTGTACTCCCCTTGCCAACAGTACTCCAACCATGTAGATAGCACAGAGATCAGATGCCCCTACAAAAAGTGCTCCCTCCTCAAAGGTAAGCTGCTCTCCAGGAATGGCAGGAATCTGATCAAAAACAGGTCCAAGCTTTCACCACACCACAGGCAACATAACCTGCTCTGATACCATGATAAATTCCAAGGCCTAGCTATGGAGTATCATAACAACATAGTAAGTCATTAAGGGAGAGTATTGTCAGATATTTAATCTATATGTAGAATTATGTGTATAGGCCAAATCACCTTTCAATCAACCTACGATTGGAGCAAGTTTGAACATCCTCAGATTTTATATTGTCATACTGCCTCATGATTGAGCTTGTACTTGAGTTTTTACTTTGAGTCTATCATCAATAAATGCTAGTTCTATCTTGTTTGTACAAGTCTTGTATGGAGAATGATATCTTGTGTACTTTCTATGTGTGCTATACATTAAATGATAGTAATGTACTTGTTAGATATGTACTTGTCTAGATTTCTACGTATTGGATAATTGACACTTTCAGTGTATGAATGCTATCTAATGATCGACATTTACAATGTTGTTTGTGTTCATTTTCCCATCTAGTAGAAATAATCTTGGACCCCCTGATTATCGTGTTACTTTTCACATTGGACCAGCCTCTTTAAACTCTAAAAGTTATTTGGAAGATCTTGATATCATGTTGCATTACTTGTAAATTAATGGAGTAACCTTTTAGAGATCAATTTTGTTGATATGAGATGTATCACAACAACTCTTTAATCTGGTTATTGTCTCATCAATATGGAAGTCCATTTTTCTAGATGTGATAGGGTGAGGTGACATGCTTGAACATCACATGCTCGACTTTGTTATTTTTTCATGTGAGCTCGAATCTAATAAAAAAGTGTAACTTCAAACCGTGTGTTGCTTTATGCAAGCATAGAGTCTTGAATCAACATTGTTGAAATTGATCTTATGCCCATGTTAGCTATTTGAGTGCGTTCATGCAAAATCTTGGTCAGTATCAAGAGGATATGTTTGTTTGATTTTCATGTCTTTCTCACTTACGGTTAATTAAAAACTTTGTGATCATTCATACAATGCCTTAAGTCATGAGTGGTATTTTTGATATCAAACTTAATATGTCAAAGCTATGTCTAATTTTTTTCAATGTTCTTCATAGTGAGATGATTGGATAGAAGATGAGTTTAATCTTTTACACTTGGTCTTTTTTGAAGCTCTAACTTGACTATTAATTTTGTAAACCATGTGATTTCAGGTCCTTTCTATTGAAGGAAGGAAATTTCATACCAAATTTGCATCGTCACTTGGAGGTGAACCTCAAGCTTTCATTTTCCATCCCTTTTGTTTGGAAGGGTAAGAGTCTTTCTCCACCACTTGTACAAAGTCATACTTAACACCAATGTTTCATGGGTCCGTTTTGTACGTCGTTTCGAAATGCGTTTGAAACGGGAATTTTTTTGGGTTTTCTTTTTGTTTTGAAAATGTGTTTTTATGGGTTTAGACATGTCATAGAAAAAAGACTAGTACCAAGTAGATACATCCAATTTCATGAGAATACTCTAGAGAATGCAATTTCAAGATGAGAAACTGAGTATGGTCGCTTTCCTCAGTCAATTATTGATATTGTCATGGATAGGTTGCGAGAATCTGTTCATGCTAGTACAAAGCTTATGGCTCTAGTGCATTTAGGAAGTATGCAAAGACACGATCATTAGCATCTTTAAAGTCTTGTAAGAGAGCAAGAAGTTTAGCTTGTGAGGGTTTGCTCGTAAGCTATAGTATGTTATGGACATGCATTTGCTGGCCGTTTTTTGGAAACCCTAGATTTTTAGTTTTTTTTGAAAAACTCATCTTTTTCATCCTTTTTCGCGAAAGAAGTTCAAAATATTCATATGGATGAGGGTGCTAGGCTGAGACAAGACTATTGATCCAAGTTTGATGTCAAACGGAGGACTACATCCAAAGATCTCGCAAAGTTTTCCAAAGGGGTATTCTTTTTACTTTTCATTTTGTTTAGTTGTTCTTTTTGCATATGTGATTGGATCTTGTTCTTTCCTATCATTCCTTGATTATTAAGATCCATTTTGTATCCATTCTTGACCTTTTGAAGGTTTTGAAAAGTCAAACCTTGGTCAAATTGAAATATTTTGTCTTCTGTTCTAAAAGATTTTGTTTTGGATCTTTACATACTTTGTTTTTCAAGAAGTTCATTGAACTTTACGGTTTGCCAAACGGATGTCTCATTTTCAAGGTATTACAATTTGAAGTCGTGCCCTACTTTACCAAGTTTAGCCCATTTTCGAATTTTCTTTGTGGCTGTCCAACGCCCTATTGCCCCACATTGAGTGGCCATTTTTCCAGGTTTTGCACATCCAGTTATTGGCTGTCCAACACCTTACTTCACTCACTTTTCAATAGCCCCTTCACCACCTATTGTTTGTTGGCTTTCTACTAGCATTGGATCATTTGTCACATTTCCTATTCATTTTCCTTAACACTTTACATTTTCCCGTTTTGATTCCATTTTCTTTATTCGTTTTCCACTTTGCTAAAAAATATATAAACGACAAAATGATGACAGTGGACACATTTCTCTTCCTAAGTATTTCGGTTTTTCCTCTACATCTTGTGGCATTGTCGAATTCACCAACTGGGTGAATAATTTTGAGGATATTTTTTTTACTTATTCATGTTCAGATGTTATGAAAATCATGATGGATTCTCTGTGGTTAGATGGCCTGGCAAAAGTTTGGTTTTCCATCTATCGTCGCACTCATCCTACTCTGATATGGGGCATATTTTTAGAAGATCTTATATTTGCTACCACTCTTTTTGCGTTACCTTCTGCATGTGAGGTTGAGTCTTCACATTGTCCTGAGATAGTGATAGAGTCACATAGTCCTGAGATAGTGATAGAGTCATATAGTCCTATTGACAAGACATATAGTCCTATTGTCGCGTCACATAGTCCTTATTGCACACAAGCTCACAAACCCTAAGTAAATACACAGAATTACCCAGCAAATCCGTCACTTCATTAATCTCAAGCAAATGTACATAGATCAACATGCAAACATGAAAGCTTTGCTGCAAGTCTCCTCCCAACCATAGCTGCATAGGAATACCATAATATGAGGAATGCCTGACAAGGCTCACACTATCCCCTCAAGCACCCCTTAACCCTGACACATCCTAACGTCGACACATGGCAAACTCCATGCACAGTTGACACTTGCCACTTGCCACTTGGCAGTACCCTGACACATAGGCAAGCTAGTAGGTGGAGTCTGACACGTGTCACTCATGCATTGGACCAAGTGTCCCAATGAGCATATGACACGTCCTGTTGACCCGTCCATTGACCGTCCGACAAGTGTCACTCATGCACTGGACCAAGTGTCCCAGTGAGCATATGACACGTGTCATGTTGACCGGTCAACCCTTCCTACTTTTTAGGAGGTCAGTCCAACAGACTCTCATGAGACCCAGTACCCCCTTGGCCATCTCGGATTTAGTCACTATAATGGATATTTACATTGCAATTTACAATTGTCTCCACAGGCCGGTGACTTAGCCATTTACAATTTAATAATTACAATTTACCATTTACATTGGGCAAGGGGATTCAAAGTACATGTGACATCCCTTCCCTCCTTAGACGACATCGTCCTCGATGGCAAAGTCTGGATACTGTGCATGCAACCCATGCGCGGTCTCCCAGGTAGCATCACTGAGAGGTCGTCCATGCCATGCAACCAAGTACTCACGGAGCAAACGATTCCGCAACCGTCTATGCCTCCGGTCCAATACTCTCGTTGGTCCATGCGTCACCTCCCCATGCTCTTGAAACAATACAAGGCCATCAGCCAACAAGTTGTCACCGTCATGTAAAACCTTCTTTAAGTTTGAAACATGAAAAACAGGATGAACCTTACAACCAACAGGCGAATCCAATTCATAAGCAATGCTATTAATCTTTTTAACAATTTTCCAAGGTCCACAGTATCTAGGTGACAACTTATAACACTTCCCTGTCTTTAGGGTTTTCGAGTCCTTTGGAATTTTGAGAAATACCATATCTCCTTCCTCGAACTCTCTTGGCGTACGATCCAGATCAGCATATGTCTTTGCCCGATCCATAGCCGCTTTTACATTTTCCTTTGCTAACTCCAACATCTGTTGCATGTGAGTTAGAAATTCCATAGCACTAGGTGTCTTATGAGGCATACCTATAGTAACTGGACTGGCTGGTCTAAAACCATAATTTAGCTCGAAAGGACTCATCTTCGTAGATGCATTCTTTTTATCATTATAGGCAAACTCCAACAATGGTAGGTAACGTTCCCATTGCGTTTGCCTTTCACTCACATACGCCCTAAGCATGTCTTCCAAGGTTTGGTTAACTCTCTCAGTCTGCCCATCTTTTTCAGGATGATCAGAACTACTCATTCCCAACTGCACCTCTAACTTCTCAAATACTGTAGTTCAAAAATTGCCAGTAAAACAAGAATTCCTGTCAGACACAATGGATCTAGGTAATCCATGAAGTCTGAATACATGCTGTATTAACAAGTCAGCCGTACCAGGTGCATCAATCTTATTACAAGTTGGGATAAAATGAGCCATTTTCGTGAGTCTGTCAACCACAACTAGGATAGCATTATGTTGCTGCTGCGTATGCGGTAAACATGTAATAAAGTCCATGGAAATACGCTCCCACTCCCTTCTGGTATAGGTAATGGGCGTAATAATCCAGGCACTTTAATCCTTTTAGCCTTATCAACTTGACACTTAAAACAGTGTGTCACATAATGGTTTACTTCTTTCTTAAGTCTAGACCACCAAAAGTTACGTCGTATCAACTCATAGGTCCTATCCACACCAGGATGACCAGCACTAGGGCTATCGTGACAGAGATGCAAGATCCTCTTTCGCAGCACCTCATAAGCTGGAATAAGAGCCTTGCCATTTCTCATCACTATTCCATCTTCTATGGAATACTTAAGATAAGTGCAAACCAAGGAAGAAGAGCTCTCCTCTTGAGACTCTGCATGGCCATGACTCGACCTCCTGTTCCACTTTCTTACAATGAGGATCTTCCTGCTGGGCCTTTCTTATCTCAGATAGTAAGTCATTTTCAATGTCTACAAATGACATCTGATACACTACACGAGATAGTGCATCTGCCACACGATTCTCGGCACCTTTCTTGTACCGAATCTCCATTAGGAATTCCTGCATGAGCTCAGACCATCTGGCTTGCCGGCCTCTAAGGTCTGGCTGCTTACAAAAGTATCTCAAGGTATCATGATCAGTGAATACCTCAAATTCCGATCCATACAGATAATGCCTCCATGCCTTTAATGCATGAACTATGGCATACGACTCCTTTTCATGAGTTGGATAATTTTTTTGAGCAGGGTTGAGCTTCTTGCTCTCAAAGGCCACAAGCCTACCCTCTTGCATCAGAACAGCTCCCACAACAATGTCACTCGCATCCGTATCTATAACATAGGGCTTTTGAGGGTCTACAATCTTTAGAGTGACGCACTCAGCTGCAGTTTAGTCCACTCACCAAATCTATTCTTTTGAGTCAAATCAGTCAAAGGTGCTACAATATAGGAGTATTTCTTAACATATACTGCAGGCCACGCAACGATCATAGCAACCTTCTTAGGCTCTGGCCTTACTCCATCAGCAGACACTACATGACCAAGATACTCAATCTCTTTTTTAAACAATTCACTTTTTTCTATGCCACACATCTGGAATGCTTTCTCCCACTTTTGCAACCAATTCTCAACGACATCAGTAGTTCTCATAGATACTGCTCCAGTGAACTTCGGAGGTTTTAAATCTTTGATAGTAGGTGGCTTTCTCTTTCGAAACCCCAACTCAGCTTCATGGCCCGTTGACAATGTCCTTTCTGCTTCCATAGCTGTACCACTGACTCTCTCAGGAACACTAGCCCCTTTACCTTTGAGTTGCTCCAAAATCAGCTTAAGAAAATGAGATTACTGAGTGTATTGAGTGATGCTTCAAGGCTTAGAAGTGTTACGTGCAGTTTTTACTGTGCATATTTGATTATGACGGGGATAGAATGAGAACCATCGTTGCACAACACTGTAAACATTACAGCAAATAAGGATCCTAAAACACTTGAAATGATGAGGGAAACAATAGATTATGATCTCATAAGATTAGCACAAGTTGAACCATCAAAATCCATCAAAAATCTATGCTTGAACCTCACTAAATGGCCCAAATCCTTGAAGAAGGCTTCACACGTGTGAAAGTACGGCCTCCCACAGTCTGAGTACTATACACCAGACCTACATTCAATCCTATAATCATTAGTAATCACAAGAACTCAAACGATTGTGAACATAGAGAGCAATTGCACCATTATGAGAGAAAAATCATGAAATTGCTTGATTGATTTTGGTGAGATATCATCACCTATATATAAATGATCCATCACGGTTTTGGGCAGGTATGAGTAGCCCTAAACCTATCCCTAATGCTAATTTTGGTGGATCTTTCATCCCTACCAAGTTAGGGTTGGAATCTTGGAGATCCCTCAACAATGCAAAAATTACCAAAAATAGTTCCTATTTTTTCTCTCTTGTATCTAAGCATAATTTGGACTCATTCCAAAGGTTCTAACACTTAGTTCCACTTGAGAACATCCTTATGAATGGAATCCTATGCTATTTGGCACGTGTGACAAGCCACATCATGACCATCTAACTATTTACAAGTCATATGACCAAAACTAGTCAAGCTAGAATTGTGAATTTTTAACACTCCTCCTCACTATCTAGCTTGGTTCAATCATTGCTTTACTAATCACTCCAAGTGATGATTTGAACTTCATAAAAGGTGTCTTTTGAAGCGGTTTAGTAAGTAGATCAGCTACACATTCATTGCTTGGAACATGCTCCAAAGCAATCTCCTTGGCTTGCACCATTTCTCTCACAAAGTGATGGCATATCTCAATGTACTTAGATCTTGCATGGAAGATTGGGTTAGATGCAAGGTGTTGGGCCGATATATTGTCATTGTAGATGATTGGTGCCTCCTCTGAATCCATGATCTTTAGCTCCACCAATAATCTCTTGATCCAAAGTACCTCCTTTGTAGTGGTTGTCAAAGCTTTGTACTCGGCCTCGGTTGAAGATAGAGATATAGTTTCTCGCTTTTTTGAAAGCCATGAAACCACACCTTCTCCTATGAAAGTTGAATAGGCACTTGTTGATTTCCTATCCCTCTTGTCCGCTGCAAAATCTGAATCACTAAATGCATGAAGGTTAATCACATCTCCTTTATATAGAATCCCAAAATCCAATGAACCCGAGATGTATCGTAGAATCCTCTTAGCCTTTTTCCAATGGATATTCAATGGCTTTTGCATGGATTGGCTCAACCTACATACACTAAAGCTAAGATCTGGTCTAGTTATAGTGATCCACATTAAGGAGCCTATAAGCTGCCTAAACAAAGTGATGTCCATGAAGGATCTTTCATCATCTTCATTTGGCACTTTTACATCGTGCTCCATTGGTGTGTCAACACTTTTGCATACTTCCATCTTAAACTTCTTCAAAGGACTTTGAGCATAGTTTACTTGACTTATAAAGATAAAATCAGACCCTCTAAGTACCTCTATGCCTAAGATGAAGTGAAGACACCCTAGATCTACGATCTTGAACTCTAAGGATAGATCTACCTTGATTTTTTCAATACCATCAACACTATTTCCACTAATGATGATGTCATCTACATAAATGAGTAAAAGTACAATACCAACATCATCAAACTTAATGTAAAGAGTGGGATCATATTCACTTTGAACAAAAGAAAGTGAAATAAGATAGCAATGTAGTCTTGAATTCCAAGATCTCGAGGCTTGCTTCAAGCCATAGATGCTTCTTTGGAGATGGCATACTTTGTTCTCCATTCCATGCTTGATGAACCCTTGTGGCTGCTCCATATAGATATCCTCTTCCAAAAAACCATTCAAGAAAGCATTAGAGACATCCATTTGACATAGGATCCATCCAAAATTTGATGCAAGTGCAATGATTAGCCTTATTGTGACCATCTTGGCCACGGGTGCAAAAGTTTCCTCATAGTCTATCCCTCTCTCTTGAGCATAACCTTTTGCAACTAGTCTTGCTTTATGTTTGTTAACACTCCCATTTGCATTCAACTTAAGCTTGAAGACCCACTTGCATCCTATTACATTCCTTTGAGGTCTATCAACAAGCAACCAAGTTTCATTCTCAATCAAGGCATCATACTCATCCAACATAGCTTTATACCATTCTTTGGAGTTCAATGCATCTTCAACATTAGATGGTTCTTCAAAACTAGATAAAGCATAAGAAGTGGATGAGATACCCTCAACTTGCTGCCCTTTGCCTTGATATGTGAGCCTTGATGGCTCCACTTTTGCCCTTGAAGATCTCCTTGGTGTGATAGGTGGGTTTGGTGCTTGCTCCTCCATGAGTTCCTCCTCAAAACCAAGATCTTGCTCCTCGGCCATCTTCTTCTTGATTGTTGGAGCACTTGAGCCTTCTTTAAGCATATGCATATGATGTTCATCAAAGATAACATCCCTTGAAACAACAAATTTGTTCAAGGATGGGAGGATAGACTTTGTAGCCCTTGCTTGAGCTTGCATATCCAAGCATGATCCCTCTTGTGGAAGATGGATCCTCCTTGGTTCTTGTTTCCAATGGCACATGCACATAACATATACACCCAAAACTTTCAAGTGATTAAGATTGGGTTTCTTTCCATACAACATCTCACAAGGAGTTTTGCCTTCAATTTCTTTGCAAGACACCTTATTCATCAAGTAATTTGCACATACAAGAGACTCACCTCAAAAGGATTTGGGCAAACAAGCATCTATTCTTAAAGCCTTAGAACATTCACATAATGTTCTATTCCTTCTTTCAGCAACTCAATTTTGTTGAGGAGTGTAAGGACAAGAAGTCTCTTTCTTGATCCTTTCCTCCTCACAAAAGGCCTTGAACTCATTGGAGATGAATTCTCCACCATTGTCACTTCTAAGAATCTTGATGCTATGATTATGATGGTTTTCCACAAACAACTTGAACTTTACAAAAGTATCAAATACTTGAGACTTGAAGGAAAGTAAGAACACCCAACAATATCTTGAGTAGTCATCAATGAAGGTTAAAAACATGGATGAACCTCCATTAGATTTGGTGCTAGCAATGTGCACTTCCGAGTGTATGAGTTCAAGAGGATGAGATGACTTTGTGATGGAGTTAGGAAACACCTTCTATGTGCCTTGGATAAAGCACAAGCTTCACAAACCTTGTCTTCCTTCCCAATAGACCTTGGTAGGCCTAAAGCATACTCTTCCTTGATCATAGCTTCCATGGAACCCGAGTTGACATGTCCAAGTCTTTTGTGCCATAAAGTAAAGGTAGATATCTTGCTCTTCTCGGCCAACATGACAACATTAGTATCCACAAATGCATCCAACTTATAAAGTTTGCCAAGTCTAGTGCCCTTAGCCACTATCTTACCCTTCTTCTTGATGAAACATTCATTTGAAGCAAAGTCAACATTGAAACCATTGTCTACCATTTGGCCAACACTTAGTAGATTCTTTGTTATTGTAGGAATGTACAAAACACCTTCTATGTTGATCTTTTTGGAAGATCCTAAGCAAAGGGGAATGCTACCAACTCCTTCAATCTTACAAGCTTCATCATTTGTTGTATAGATAGACTTTATAGGTCCATCATAAGATAAGAGAGAAGAGAAAAACTCCCTTTTGCTAGTCATGTGTGAACTAGCACCCGAGTCAATCCACCAAGGATCTTCTCCTTTGAAGCTTGTTGAAGAAAATATGGACATCATGAGAGAGTCCTCATGTGAACTCTCCTCCTCCTCCTCTTTGCTCATGTTGGCTTGGCTTTGATCTTGCTTCCTCTTGAAGCATTTCGAGGCATAATGCCCCATCTTGCTACAATAGTAGCACTTCACCTTTGATTTGTCCTTCTTGACTTTGGTGGTTGATGGAGATGCCTTTGAGGGTCCTTCTTGATCCTTAAGCTTTGAAGACTTCTTGAATGTTGATCCTTTGCCTTTGAACTTGCCTTTGCCTTTGGTGAAGAGAGCTTGGTCATCTCCACCTCGGATGGAAAGCCTATCCATCCTCTCTTGCATTTGGCTCCTTCTTGATTCCTCGGCCATGAGTGTGCCTTGGAGTTCTTCAAGTATGGGTAGCTTACCCATAATTGCATATCCCTGAACCAAATTGTCAAATTCAAAGCTTAGTCCATTCAATATGAGTTGAACAAGCTCTTCATCCTTGATAGGATCACCTATGAAGGCTAGCTCTTTGTTCAATTCCTTTACTCTTAGGACAAAAGTATGTGCACTCTCTCCTTTCTTTTGATAGCTCCTATAGATTTGATTCTTCAAAGCTAACATTCTAGTTTGGTTCTTGGATTCATAGACCTTTTGCAAAGTCTCCCAAGCATCTTGAGCCGAAGTGCAATCTCCTACCTCTCTTAAGAGTTCATTTGCAACATTCATTTTTATGCAATGTAGTGCAACATTGCACCTCTTGATGTATTTGGCTTTTTCTTGAGGATGAATAGGTTCACCCTCCTTACCATTTACAATTTCCATCAGATCTTGCATGATCATGATGGATTCCATTCTAACTTTCCATATGGAATAGTTAGTTTTGTTAAGCCTTTCATTAGTATCCAAAAGATATGCATTTATAGATGCCATCTAGTCTCCTAATCAAGGACTTGACACAAATGAAGGTTACTTCTATTGATTTGATTGAAGATCTACCTTATCCCACTTCTTAGGGACCTGAAAAGATCAGTAATAGACTTCCTATAAAGATCTAAGAATGATCTTTAACAAAATCAAATCATAGAATACTAGAAACAATGCACTTGCTTGATTGAAGTAGACAATGCTAGTAGAATTGCCCCTCTTTCTATAAAGAACATAAAAGCTTCCAAATGATCTGATCAAGAGTTAATTTCAGCAACCTAATATACTTCCAAAATCACTTGTAAAATATCTAAATGGAACTTAATGAGGATGCAACACAATCTACTATCCAATCACAAGCAAAAATTGATCAAAATTGATCTAATTTGGTGCATAAGTCAAGCAATGGTTGGACTGAACCTAAATCACTTTAGGAAGTGTCCTCTACACCTTAGAACAGCCTTGAAGAGTCCCCAAAACTCTGATCTTCCCTCTCCTTGAATGCTAGAAAGCCTCCTCTATGAAATCACCTCCAAAACTCGCTTAGAAGTCAATGCTTGGAGCAAGCAAAACTTGCTATCTTGGTAATGTGAATTGAATTCAACTCTGCCTCTGGTTTTAGACACCTAAACACCTGCAAATGAAGCCACACAACACCAATCTCCAATGTATTTGACTCACTTTGAGTTCTAGAATCAATGCTAGATGCTAAGATCCAATCTACACAAGATTTAGATCAAAAATTGTGATCAAATTGAATGAAAACCAAGGATTTAGCTCATTTCAGCCTTTAGGCTCTGATACCATGTAAAAATCACAATGATGAGGGAAACAATAGATTATGATCTCATAAGATTAGCACAAGTTGAACCATCAAAATCCATCAAAAATCTATGCTTGAACCTCACTAAATGGCCCAAATCCTTGAAGAAGGCTTCACATGTGTGAAAGTACGGCCTCCCACAGTCTGAGTACTGTACACCAGACCTACATTCAATCCCATAATCATTAGTAATCACAAGAACTCAAACAATTGTGAACATAGAGAGCAATTGCACCATTATGAGAGAAAAATCATGAAATTGCTTGATTGATTTTGGTGAGATATCATCACCTATACATACATGATCCATCACGGTTTTGGGCAGGTATGAGTAGCCCTAAACCTATCCCTAATGCTAATTTTGGTGGATCTTTCATCCCTACCAAGTTAGTGTTGGAATCTTGGAGATCCCTCAACAATGCAAAAATTACCAAAAATAGCTCCTATTTTTTCTCTCTTGTATCTAAGCATAATTTGGACTCATTCCAAAGGTTCTAACACTTAGGTCTACTTGAGAACATCCTTATGAATGGAATCCTATGCTATTTGGCACGTGTGACAAGCCACATCATGACCATCTAACTATTTACAAGTCATATGACCAAAACTAGTCAAGCTAGAATATAGCCTACTGGACAGTGCAATTAGAAAGTTAAAAGTTGACATGTCACAACATCACATAGGGGTCATAGTTGAAATCCAAAGCATTAATGAGTAAAAAAACATCATGAAAGTGAACCTAACAAAGAAGCATAACAATTGTTCAAATCATAATTGGGCTGAACACAAATGGGTCAAATTTAAGGAGTGCGAGTGGTATTGCAACTAGAATTCAAATTGGAAAAACTGTAATGAATTTCAAAAACCATCTCAAAGTTTCTTCAATTTACCCAATAAATGGCTATTCAACCTTTAGTAGAAAGTTTTGTCCAGCTCTATTGAATGAAACACCAATTCAGGCTATTGAAAGATATATAGAGAGGGTGTGATAAGTTTGTGTATCTTGTTACCAAGATTTTGGGCATTTGAGTAGAACAAATAGATAATGGGTAGTCCAATGCACTGAGAAGTTGTAACTAGTGTAATAAAATATCACAACGCAATCAATCCAAACAGAAATAGCTCACAAAGATGAAAGGAAAAGCAAGTGATGAAAGATTATAACATCTGCACCCTACCACGGGGAGGCACTGAATCTTATGACTTACCCAAAGATGATTGATGAAGAGATCCAACTTTGTCCACATTTGCAAGCATAGAAGATTAGAAAGATCATCCTCCTTTTCCATTTGAATCACCTAAAAGAACAAAGGTATAGTGTGTCCACCTATGCGGCCTCCCGTACTTATGACCGAGCAAGAGGGATGAGAGAGAATAGCCTAGTATTTTTTTGGAGTCTGATTCCTCACGAATCAACTTGATCTACTTCTCTCCTACATGCATTGTTGTTCAGGGCAAAAGTACTTACTCTTGCAAAAACAACATGCATGAAGCTGTGTGGTCATCAAAGTACCTAAAATTAGCTTCATTGGTCATAATTTTGTATCTGGTCACTGCTTTTGACATGTAAAGACACTTTTTAAAAGCTCTTGAGCTCCTGTTTCCAATGAGTTATAGCTCTTTCTATCATATCTTGTTTCACATCACACCTTTAGGCATAGGCCCTAAAATTAAAAGTGCCAATTACGGTCCTCAAGTGTCCCAAACCCACCCTAATTACACATAATCATACATATGTTCGATCCAATATATTTGGTGATAAGAAGCCCGAAAGTATAATGGTCGCTCATCTTCCTGAACTATCAAAACATTCGATGAGTCGACTATCCTACTACGTAGACTGGACATTTGTCTACCCCAGGCAATGAGTACATTCGAACCTTCATAAGCTGTCAAGAAGAGGAACATTACATTAATCCATTTTGTAGTCACTAGCCCTTCAATCATTTCACACCCAACCGATGAGTTGGCCAACTACTCATAGCAAACTAGCTTATAGTTGATGCATACATGTAATAACATCAAGAAAATGCTGCAATGGTTCTACACATTTAATCATTGATTGTTTAAGAGAGACAACACTGATGCGGCCTCTGTGCTAACTCTCTACAAGGCTAGAGGTATCATATTAATGAACTTTGTTGGTTGCACAAAGAAGGGTCGCCATCTACGAAAGTACATCTTGTAAGATCAAAGCACTGATAAGGTCATGGGCTCCTCATTAACATGGCTTTTTTGGTGATGCCTTTGATGTGTTTCTAATGTAGAATATCTGCATCAATGAGCTTCAATTGATGCAATGGTGTTTGGGAAGAGAAAAGTCACAATTTTTGCCCTACTTTAAATCCAACGTAGGTGCTCAAGTTTTCCTTTTCAAGTCTATCATCCCTTATGAAAACATTTCACTTGCATGATCCTTGGTTGAAATAATTACCTTTTGCTTGTTGGGTTGGTGTACCCATAGGTTCATTATGTCAATTTTTTTCTTTTAGAAAACATACTAAGAACCAAAGTAATGGCTTTGCAGGACTCTGTCACTAATCTTAATAAGAGACTCTGTATTTTTGTTTCCTGCAATTTACCTCCTTGATACTCATTGATGGAGATAAGTTGTAAAAAATTTGTTATTAAGAAGCTCTTGTTTCTTTTCCAGATATGAAGCAGTGCTTTATGCCCTATGGCTTGATTCAACTAAGGTGCCGGTAACTGCAGAGGCGATATTTTTGGATGCTTCTCTTTCGATGCCCATGCTTCTATCAAATCGTCTAAATTCTAGAAAATACGAGAGGCTTGGAAGGCGCTTTGATGCTATTTTAAAAATGATGCCCCAAGCTGTCGTTTTTGTTGACGATGAAGCAGGTCAAGTTGTTGTCAATCCTGCTGCTGCTAATCTATTGAGTCTTCCAAGTCATGGAGAGGTGGATCCAGTAAAGATCGCTTCAGCCATGAGAAAGTTGGCAAAGTGCAGCAGTACTCGAACGGACCCTCAAAGGTTTGTGACTAGGTGTAAGAGGTTTTTTTCCAATATCTACCATAGGATGAAGCTTTGTTCAAGTTTTTATATTGTCAATACTCACAAATTTGGGCTCATTGTATTTCATTCTTGTTATTTTTGGATCTGATCTTGTCCTGGAGGCTGGCATTATAGTCCCCGACCAAAACAATGTATCTTTGCTTTGAAAATCAAATAATATCCCTGGAGAGGTCTGCATATGGAAAACCCTCATTTACACTGAAAGAAGACATGCTCATCCCTATATATGACCTCTAAAGGCATGCCACCCATCCTGAACCTCACCCTCCAACTGATCTGGTCTCTGTCCTGTAAACTATTACCCACTTAAAGCCAGGAAACTCTGGTAAGCCTCTCTTAGGGCTCTCATGTGACTTTGTAAATAAAAGGATGTCCCCATCTCCAGTAGGTCTCATGTAGCTGCTGATGAGTGTATTCTGTTGCAGTTCAGAACTCCAAATCTCCATAGTTGGTCCTTGGGTTGCTCCCAACCCCGGGGGACCCAACTACCTATTGTTTGTTGCGTTCATTTCTAATATATTTGACTTTCCCATTCCTATACATCATTGCCTTACATGAGCTTTTGGCTTCCTCAAAGGCCTTTTGACACTCCTATGCTTGCATGTACGTAAGATCATAATCTAGAAAAAGACATGTTTCTCCAGCCCTCTCAAGACGCGAATAGTCCCTCTAAAAAGTTGGCCACCAAGAAGATTCTTCGTGTAACTAGGTAGCAGGCTGAGGTCTCGTTCGTTACCCTTGACTATGGTGACTCAATTTAGTTTCCACAAAAAGGATTTGCTTTCTGGAGGGCATCTTGTGTGTCCGTGATACCCCTTACCCTTACATTGTGTGCTTTTTGTTCCCACTTTTTCTCTTCCAAAATAGTGGTGGTAATAAAAGTAGAATTATGTGGAGAAGTTTTACGTTCTCCTTTCTTAAATAGTGAGTCCCAAGTTTTGGTAGTTTCCTTATCTGGGACCAATTCTTGCTCCAATGCTCAGATTCTGGTCACCGTTTGAAGTGGTGTGTGTCCCTGCCGTAGATGAAATTCTGCTCTCTAAGTGTCTCCATCTCGAGTCGTAATTTGCCATTCTCCTCTACTAGTTGATGCACTTTATCTTTGAGAGCCTGCATCTTCTTCATCATATTCTTCAACTCATATGCCGGGAAGCTTTCATATACCCCGAGGGATTGTTGGGTTCTAGTAACGATAGAGGTTGGGGATTGAAGCAATAGGATCTGTTGGAGCTTGGTTGCTAGGTAACATATGTATGGGAGAGGTAGGAGATGATAGGACATAGGAAAGAGATGTAGAGATTGGGAGTGACTGAGAGGGCAGATAGGGCTGAGGGAGCTGAAGGGACAGGGTGCCCAAAGAGGGCAGCATCGATGTCTATGGGGCAGCCAGTGGTGCTGCTTGTGTGGCATCTGGTGTGAAGATTTAGCAAAATTTAGCTTGATATTTCTCATCATTATGTACATATGTAAATCTCACATGTGTGGAGTATGTTCCCACCTGTGGAGAGTAGGCATAATCATCTTAGATCATTAATCTTGAGTTTTGGGGGTCCTATGCCAAAAATACCCCTTGTACACATGCTAGTAGGTGATTAGGCCAAAAGTAGCTTTGAGTTAGCTTGAGGTAGTGTAGGCCTTTGACATTTGGCATGATATAGAGGGCTAGTGACATGTCTTTTGATGTTGTAATTTTGTCATGTGACCAATCACAAGAGAGAGATGCATCATAAATGGTCCAATCAATGTAGGTGCTATGTAAGAGATCCAATCATTTTACTTGCTTACTACTCCTCTTGGGTCTCAAATCACTATATAGAGGAGCTCTCTCTTTGTACATACAATGAAGTTGAGAGTTAATGCAATTTTGGTTCACATACATATTTTGGTCTATTCTCTCTCTACCCGAGTGTGTGCATATTTTCTCTCTCTACCTGAGAGCAACATGCTTGGTTTTGCCTCTCATAGTGAATTTTACTTTGTTCTTTATGTGGATGTAAAAAACTAGCTTTTCTTTGGATGATCATAACTTTTGTTGTAGATGAACTCTTGCCTTGATTCAAAGCTTAATAGATAGCCCTTGAAAATCCGATTTGATCTATCATAGATGCATCTTGTGCAACCTCACATGCATGGAGGTCGTTGTAGATCTTTTCATGGTCCTAAAATCTCAATTTTTGACATGGTATCAGAGCCTAGGTACATGCATGCATGAAGTTTGATCTCCATGAAGCAAGATCTTGAGTGAAAATTTTAGGTTTTGTAGGAAAGCAAGAGTCAAGTCACCAAGATCTAGTTATCAAGCAATCTCCACAGAAAACAAGAGAGAAGAGGCTGGGCGCCCAACTCTAAGAGAGAGAGAGAGAGAGAAAACAACAACAAGAGCAATGGAGAGCAATGCTTAGCTAAACTGTAAAAATGGAATACACAATGAGCATCTAAGTACTCTACCTGGATGTGATGCCACCAAACCCTAAGGTTAACCACTTACTAAATGTAGGGCACCCCCAAAAGTCAAGATAGGGCCCCTAAACAAAATTAGACCCCTAAGGACCCACAAGTCAGTACATGACCAAAATTAGGTCCAACTGAACTTAAGACAAACTTATTTCTAACACCCTCCTTAAATGACAATGCAAAAACTGAAATCTTCACTATGTAACAAAACCAACACGTGGTTTCAAATTTAAAGCTTTGCATAAAGCTTCAAATCTGACTCTAGGCAACGCCTTAGTGAAGAGGTCCGCAATATTATCCTCTGTAGGACAATATTCAAGTAAAATGTTGCCATCATGAAGTCTCTCCAGAACAAAGTGATAATGGATCTTCGTCCTCACATGAAAAACAGGATTCCGTGCAATGGCATTAACACTTTGACTATCACTCAAGATAAGAGTGGCTGAGGGCTCGCCAAACTTCATGTCAACAAGTAGTCTTCTCAGCCATAAACTCCGTTGTGGCTGAAAATATCGCTCTATATTTTGCCTCACTAGAAGAAGTAGCAACAATGGGCTGCTTTTTACTTGACCACGAAATTGCAGAATTTCCATAGAAAAAGCAATGTCCACTTGTAGAGTGTCTAGTGTCTTGATCTCCACCCCAATCCGAGTCATTAAAACCAACCAAACATGCATCATCACAAGCAGGAAAAACCAGTCCATGACTTCTTGTTCCTTGAAGATATCGAAAGATCCTCTTCAATGCTTTCCAATGTGATGTCATCGGGGCATGCATGAATTGACTCATGAGTGAGACACTATAAGAAATGTCCGGTCTTGAATTACATAGGTAAATGAGACAGCCAATAGCTTGACAATATAAAGTAGTGTCAAATGATTCACCATCACCTTGACTACTTAAGTGGGCAGCCAAAGAGGTTACTACCCTCACGGTAGTCATCCGAGCAGTAGGAGAAAAAGTCTCCTCATAATCAATCCCCTTTTGCTGAGCATAGCCTTTGGCAACGAGCCTTGCCTTGTACCTTTCAATGGTACCATCTGCCTTATACTTGATTTTGTATACCCATTTAGAACCAATTGCCTTCTTCCCATGAGCAAGATCAACAAGAACCCAAATCTGATTCTTCATAAGTGAGTCATACTCATCTTGCATTGCATCCTCCCAACATTTTACTCTCTTGGCCTGCTCATAGAAAACAGGTTCTTCTGCAATATCTCCATGAGATGTAAGAGCAAAATCTGAAAAATCAGCATAGTCCACTGATTTTGTAGAGGCACGTGTCTTTCCATCATAAAATGAACTTACTTTGCTGTCCCGCAAAGTCGACAACAGCCACCGTGGGACTGTTTTGGGCTGTCCAACAGCCATGTCCAAGATCTTCCGACACCGCACTTGGCTGTCCAAGATCTTCCAAAACTTGTCCTTGCTGTCCAACAGTTCCTGCAGGCTGATTATGAGCAACAATGGGCGGTTCTTGATGAACATTAGGCTCTAAACTCGATGAGGTGTTGGGCAGGTCAAAACTGGTTGATTGCTGCCCCTTATCTCCAGCAATAGAAGATGGTACCAAATCTGGAAAAACTTCAACATTCACACTATGTGGGCTGTCTCCCTTCAAGATATGAGTTGGGGCCACATCTAATGAATTCTTTTCATCAAAATGCACATCACGACTAACAATAATCTTGTTAGTGCTCAAATTGAACAGCCTATAGCCTTTGCTTTCACTACTATAGCCAACAAAAATGCATTTAACTCCTTTATCCTCAAGCTTTGTACGAAGTTTATCTGGAACAAAAGCATAAGCCGTACAACCAAAAATGCGAAAGTGAGAGATTGTAGGCTTCTTTCCATACCAAACTTCATAAGGAGTTAATACTTTCAATGCTTTAGTAGGACAACGATTGCTTATGTATGCTGCCGTTATAACCACTTCAGCCCAAAACTTGTGAGGCAGCCCCTTTGCTTTGAGCATGCAACGGGCCATCTCCATAAGTGTGCGATTCTTTCGCTCGGCAACACCATTTTGTTGAGGCATATAGGGAGTTGTCATTTGATGTAGAATTCCCTTTTCTCGAAGAAATGCACCGAACGTATTCTTAATGTATTCCCCTCCTCGATCGGTGCGTAGGGTCTTCAAAGAATGCCCAAACTGATTTTCCACCATTGCTAGAAAATCTTTGAAACGTTGAAAAACTTCCGATTTAGCCTTCATAGGATAGATCCATGTAAAACGGGAAAAGTCATCAATAAAAGTCACAAAATAGATGCACTTTCCAATGGATTCGGTCCTCATTGGACCACAAACATCACTATGAACCAAATCAAATTTATCAAGAATTCTTCTTGATTCTCGGAACATAAAGCACATTCTTAATGTACTTTTCTTCACCATTAGGTAGAATGATGACTACAATTCCAATTCCATGAATAGAATAAGATGCATCATCCACACATTGTACCTTACTTCCATTTTGCACTTTCACTAATTTAGTGAATGCTTCTTTGTGAGAAGTCATATGACGAGTAGCACCACTATCAATCACCCATTCAATGGGCTGAAAATCAGCAACTTGCAAAACAGATTCCGAATTCCTCATAGATGTAGAAGTACTAGTAGAAGCAATATTAGCCACAAACGCATAGTCTTGGTTGAAGAGATCACCACTAGCTTCAAGCTCTTGCTCCAAAGTAGCAAGTGAAGCACTAGTATCAATTCCTTTACTCTCCTCTTTCGCAAGCTTCTTCTTACAATCCTTGATGACTTGCCCATACTTCTTGCAATAATGACACTTCCCTTTCTTCTTTTAAGTGTTGACATCTTGACCTCCAATGGGCTTTTGCTCATCCTTGGAAGAAGGCTTCCCTTTCCCTTTTGACTTGCCTTTGCCCTTGCCTCTCGTGAAGCAAGCTTGATTTTGTTGAGTGTCACTCGCAAAATTTTGCCTCGTTTGCTCCTCTTGAAGAAGCAGCCCAACAAGTTCATCAAAGGAGAGTTGCTGTCCCCTAAGAGAGATACTCAAAGATGAAACAAATGGAAGATAAGATGAAGGTAATGAGTTGAGAGTAATGGAAACAAATTGAGCATCCTCAATTATCTCATCAATATTTAGAAGCTCCTCACGAAGATCCTTGATCTTCGTCAAGTGATTGGTCACTTGATCCCCTTCTTGCATCTTCAACAAAGAAAGTTGATTTCTGAGATACACCACTCTTGCTGAATTTTTGACTCTATACATAGTATAAAGTGTATCCCACGCACTTTTAGATGTCTTACAAGACCTAATATGAGGTAAGATAGATCTTTTCACAGCAAGAGCAACCATAGAATGTGCTTGTGCATCCCTTCTATCCCACTTCTTTTGTTCTTGCGAAGATGGAGAAGATGATGTTGATGATGATGATCCACGAGGTGTAGGAGGTGCCAAAGACGGAGGCCTTTCCTCATCACCATTGACCAAATCCCACAACCCTTTCGCTATGAGAAGATTCTTCATCATGTAACTCCACAAGGAGTAGTTTGTGCCATCCAACCGATCTTCACTAAACAAAGAACCGATAGCTTCCGATTCTTTAGCCATTAACTCCAACAGAATTCCAGCTTGTAGTAGATAGGAAAGAGAGCCTTTCCACAACCAAATCTACTCAAAAATTTGCAGCAAACAAAGGGCTGAAAGTAGGAGCACCAGATGTCTTTCAATCTGCATCCAAAGTGCCCAAAAGATAATGGAAAGATGGCTGTCTTTCTGCACAAAAAAACTAGCTTCTTGAAAATTAGGTTAGCTTCGATTGAAGCCTACACCGAAACCCAATTAGGAAGCCAAATAGTGTGATCAACACACACTCCAATAGGGCTGTTGAAAGCGCCCTACTGCTTGCTGAGAATCTGCAAATTTCCAGCCACAAGTTGACCTAACCTTGAATAGGGTTTGCTGAATTTTGGGCGCCCTCCTACACAAATGCAAACCTGAAAACAAAAACAGCAAGATAAGGAGACACCACAGCAAAAAATCAGTAGCAGATTTTTGGGCGCCCTCCTCCAAACAAAACTTGCTGAAAAATGGTTGCATAAAAATCAGATTTGAGATTCTGATTTTTGGGTGCCACAAATTACTCCTCCAAGATCTTTGATGGGCACCCTCCTTCAACCTGAAAAGAGACAAAAAAGCTGATCCAAACTCCACTTGGAAAGATCAGCAGGATGCTGAAATTTCACAACAAAAAGCAGAGAAGCTCCTCTTCTGGTAGGGCGCCAACAAACAAGCTTGTTGCAGATCTGGTAGCTCTGATACCATGTAGGAAAGCAAGAGTCAAGTCACCAAGATCTAGCTATCAATCAATCTCCACAGAAAACAAGAGAGAAGAGGCTAGGCGCCCAACTCTAAGAGAGAGAGAGAGAGAAAACAGCAACAAGAGCAATGGAGAGCAACACTTAGCCAAACTGTAAAAATGGAATACACAATGAGCATCTAAGTACTCTACCTGGATGTGATGCCACCAAACCCTAAGGTTAGCCACTTACTAAATGTAGGGCACCCCCAAAAGTCAAGATAGGGCCCCTAAACAAAATTAGACCCCTAAGGACCCACGAGTCAGTACATGACCAAAATTGGGTCCAACTGAACTTAAGACAAACTTAAGATGGCCTAAATAACTAAATACCCATGGTTACACAAATCTCAACCTTTTGGGTCAAGTCTTCTAGCTTCAAATTGGCTAATGATTGCTTGTTTTGAGTGATTTCTTGGATCATATGTGAGCATTTAATGTATGGAAAGTACAGGCCATGTGTGAGTTGCATCCACTTCTAAATTTTGTAGCAAACTCATCTTTGATCCATTTAGCCCAAGTAGACATTTGTTGGAAAGAGCATCAAGTGTAGATTGAGAAGACCAAGCCCCCAAGGGTTGTTGATGCATCTTGTTGATGTATGGATCAAGGTAGGTAGGTGTGCCCACCTGGTGTTTTTTGGATCTTTATGGTTTAATGCCCTTGATCTTGAGTGTTATATCCATAATTGAAAGGTTATCTCAATTCTAGTCAAGTGACAAGGAGCTAGGACATTGTGTGTAATCAAATCTTTTCAAATCCATTACAACTCTAAAGATTTAGAGTCATTGGTCTTTGTGGAGTCCAATAGGGGTGATTGGATCTGAATTTTGTGTGGTTTGGTGCAAATTTGTTGTGCTTTGATTTTGGTGATCAATGCAAGGCCTAATTTCCAATTGACTAGGTTTTGGTGTGATGTGATTCCTATGTTTGTGATCTAGATCTTTTGTAGATCTTTCTAGATTTTTGATGTGTTCAAATCTAGTGTTTTGAGGATCACAAAATCATTATTGGAGTCCTTTCACATGTGTGTATTTCGTGTGCAAGAAAAGTTTTTGGTGAAGATTGATTCTAGGATTTGTGATAGAGATTTTGTGTAGATCTTGCTAGATCTTTGATTTGTTCAAGTCTAGGCTTTTGGGAATCACAAAATCACTTTGTAGAGTCATTTCAAAAGATTGTACTTTGTGTACATTTTCATTTGTCTCATCATGGCATCAATAGGGGGGTACATATTGGAGGCAAGTGAAAGGTTGAATTCCTCCAACTATTCTATTTGGAAGGTTAGGATGGAATCTATTTTGGTGCTTCAAGACATTATGGATATTGTCCTTGGCAATGAGGAGTCGTCTCAAGTGCCTCAAGAATCCATAAAGTTCAAGAAAAGAGCAAGGTTGGCTCTCCATTGCATCAAATTGAATGTGCCCAATGAACTCTTGAGAGATATTGGAGCATTTGTCTCGGCCAAGGAGGCTTGGGATACCTTGCAAACTATTTATGAGTCTAAAAACACTTCTAGAATCCTCACTCTTAGAAACAAAGTCTGAGAGTGCTCAAAATTATGTTTTGAGGATTAAAGACTATAATAGGGAGCTTGCATGTGTTGGTGATTCCTTCAAGCAAAAAGAGCTTGTCCAAGTGGTGTTGAATGGTCTTAGTGATGAATTTGCTAATCTTGTTCAATCTTATGCAATCCAAGGAGAGCTACCATCCATGGAGGGTCTACAAGGAGTCTTGGTGGCCGAGGAGAGTAGGCTTGAAAACAAGCTTGCTAGGATGGGGCAACTCAAGAATGGAGGTGAGGAGAATGCTTTCTTTTCTCATGACAAAGGCAAAGGCAAATTGAAGACACATTCCAAGAAGGACAAATCCAAGGGGGATGGTGATGAAGACTCTTCACAACCATCAACAAGCGGGAAATCCAAAATTAAGTGCTGTTTTTGTGGCAAAAAAAGACATGTTATCTCAATGTGCTACAAGAAGAAGAGAGATGAAGAAAAGCAAGAAAGAAGGCAAGTGAACTTCAGCAATCAAGGGGGAGATGGCTTCAAAGAGGAGGAGTCACTCATGGCATGCATGTGTACACCATCAATTTCTATGAAGGAAGATCCTTGGTGGATTGATAGTGGGGTGAGCTCACATGTCACAAGGCAAAGCGAGTATTTCTCTTCATTTTCATCTTGTCAAGAATGATATTTCAAGTGTGGATGAATATGCTTCTAATGTTGGTGATGTCAAGGATCTTGCAAGGCTGAAAATCCGATTTGATCTATCATAGATGCATCTTGTGCAACCTCACATGCATGGAGGTCATTGTAGATCTCAATTTTTGACATCTGACACTTTGCTGCCTGTGTGGAAGCTTCACTGCTTGCTCTTGATCTAGCAGGCATTGGGAGACAGGGCTGGAGCGTTGGGTGCTTGATTGCATCAAAGAGAGCAAGCTAGACTGCAACAAGGAGAGCTGAATGCCAAAAGGAGAAGAAACAACTTTGGGAGAAGAAGAAAGTCCCATATCCACTCTCTTGGAGCTTTGGCATACAATTGTAGATGAAGGTTGTTGCAACATCTAGAGTAACCTATAAACTAGCTTATTCTTTTGATATGTGTCCTCTATGTGTGTCTCATCTACACTTGATGTCGCTCTTTAGAATCTCTATCTTATCCATGGTATCTTAAAGGCTAGGATACATAAGACGATCACTTATTTCATCATCAAGATGTGTAGGCCATTGTTGATCCTTGTTGTAAAGCTGGCATTGGCTGCTGCTCTCGATGCCAATAACACTAGTGCTGCTCTTAGTACCACAGGCACCAACACTGCTTCTGGTGTGATTGGCATAAGCCTAGAACTAAGTTCCAATAGCCAGCCAACTTTTGGAAGCTCTAGCGAGCTCTAGAGAGCTTCATTCAGCATGCCACCACCTGGCACCACCGAGGAATGGTTAAAGGAGGCTTGGGGATCAATTAAACTGAAAATAGCCTCTTTGGAGAAAGTTCTAGAGATTGAAAAGCGTGTGTCTCCATTCTGGGGAAGGCACTTCTTGTGAGGGGATGCATTTAATGGCAACAAAACTATAAGGGGATGTGGTTGCGACTCAAGATAAGCTCTAGCTAGTGGTCCCCTTGTTAGAAAGTTGTCTTGGCACTAGTCATGGCATGCCAATGGCCTTAGAGACCAAGGTCTTAGAATGTACTTCTGAAACTTGTTAATGAAGCAAGATTTTCTGAAACTGACTCTAATGAACTTTTTGGGTTTCAATTGTCAGTACAATTGCAAGTTGAAAGACCACTTCACAATGGAGTGAGGGTTATCTTTGTTGGCACCAGCCGTATGGTGTCAGTGGTATGCAAATGCGAGTTAGCCAATTAGCAAGCCTATTGCCTTATTGAAAGTGACAGTCTAAAGTTAAAACTTAAGAGCTGAAACTTCCAAGTTAGATCACCAAAGTGTAGTCGATTTATGGTGTAGGGTGTGAAGGATTTTAGATCATTCAAGATCCAATCCATGTCCCTGATCTTTGGTTACAATAAGGAGCAAACCAACAATCCTGCCAATGTAGAAAAAACAGCATCTACATACAAAATGAGATGCAAACTCTAAGAGATACTGATCAAAAAAGTCTAAAGTGAGTTTTGGCCTCTTATTAACAATTTACCAAAATATGGCTAAACTAGACTAAACTAGTTGAAATCTCTCACACTCCCTCTTCAACTAGTTTTGGCATAGTTTTGACAATAGAACTTTGATCCAACTTTAGAATGATCTCCATCCTAAGTATAGATCTCCTTTCTAAGGTTCTAAAGTATCTTTCATAATTGATATAGAGAATAGTGTCCAAATTGGATGCTTCACTATTTCTTACATCAATTTTACACATCAAGATATAACTAGAACATGAAGAACCAAATAGAATGTGAATGAAATGATTCCTCCATGCTTCAAACTTTGAACTCTCTGGAAAATTACAGCAACCAAACAATAAATGTGAGTGATGACCATTTCAACACTTGAGAACTTGATCATGGATGAGTGATATAATGAGCCTCCATTAGCCTCATTTCCATCAGCAAAACTAGCCAAAAATGCTAGTACAACTCCAACAATAAGATATTGCAAGACAATGTAGCTAGTTTGTCCATATCTTGACAAATTGCACACATCCACATGAAATAGCTCAAACATGAGATAGAACAAGTAAAGTAAACTTGAACAACACTTCCTTGCTGCTCCTTTGACCTTACTTGAGTCTTCAATAAGTTGAAAAAACAAATCCAAAACATCTTTGCCAAATACCCTTCCTTTGATGCTCTTGACTAGCTCCAAATTGCCACCTTCCCTTTTGACTAGTTGAAGCGCTTTGAGACCAACCTCTTGATCTTCCTCTTGACCATCAAAGTCATTGAACAAACTTTGTTTTTTAGATCCATTACTTGATTTTCCAGTATGAAAACCATGAGAACCAACATCCACTTGCATAGCTCATCTACACAAGAAGATTCTCCAAAACATGTGAGTAAAGCAAAATGAGTCGCTTCTACTTGCTTACCTTTCTCTTGATCATCAAAGATATCAAAGATATGAATATCTTCAGACCTGAACCTCTGGAAATACTCCCTCTCAAACATACGATCTAGATCCAACAAGATCTCATTAATGCTTGATCTCGAATTTCCACAAAGGTTAGTGAAAACAATGTCACGAATGTCACCATCATAAATCAAAAGATAGATTCCAAACTTTCCATCCAACATGAAGTAGAGTAGGTGAAGAGTATCAGACCTAATAAATCCAGCACTCTTGAGTCCATAACAAACCTCAATAAGCTCACTAATGAGATCTTCCTTGCCTTGAAGAAATTGCCTCTCGATTTGATCCATGTAGTCTTCTCCAACCAACCTTTTGCCATCTTGATCATGAGAATCACAAAAGAATGTAGAAGAACCATCTCCTTCATGAATGCACCTAGCAACATCTTTTTCCATATGATCAAAGAAATCATTAGCAACAATTTTTTCCAAGGAAGAACCTTCACCTCCATTGATGAAGTTAGCTCTTTCCTTACCTTTTGCATGCATGCACTTGCCATGAAGAACCATTGAAACACCATCATTATCCTCAAGACTAGCCAAGTTAGCACAAAGATGAACATCTCCAAGAAGCATATTAGATCTTGACCTAGATCTAGCATAAGGAAGCTTTTTAGACTTTGCATAAGATCCACCAATCTTATTGATGCTAAAAGGTAACTTTGGAAAGTTGAGACCAATCTCCTTTTTCATTCCATCCTTTTTGTTAGCCATAACAAAAGCATCAAGCTGCCCCTAGCAACCAGGATTTCTTCCTTTGTAATGAAACAAGCGTCACCACCAAACTTTACCATGTATCCTTTCTCTATCATTTGACCAACACTTAGCAAATTCTTTGAAAGTGAAGGAATGTAAAGAACACCATCAAGTCTTGCTTTCCTATTAGTAGAGAGATAAATAAGAATTGAACCAATACCTTCAAGCACACACTCACCACCATTGGCCATGTGAATTGCTTTCTTGGCTCCATCATAAGTGACCAAAGAAGTAAAGAACTCCTTGTGACTAGTCATGTCTGAACTAGCTCCACTATCAATCCACCATGAATCTTTGTCACCTTCACTTGATATTAGACTTGAAGAACACATCAAAAGAGAATCACCACCACCTAGATCCTCATCATTAGTAGTAAAGTTGATTTGTTTGCCACCTTCATCTCTTTGCTTCTTCAAACATTCATTTGCAAAATGCCCTTTGATTCCACAATAAAAGCATTTCAACTTAGACTTATCTTTCTTTTTGCCAAAAGAAGAAGTCTCACCTTGATCTTTCCCTTTAGACCACTTGCCTTTGCCTTTGCTCTTGAACTTGCCTTTGATGAACATAGCATCCTCTTCATAATGAGATGTCGATGTAGATCCACCTCCTCTTGATTGAAGCCTATACTCCTCATTCACCAAGATCTCTTGCAAATCCACAATATCTGGCAAAGTCTTTTGAATAACAAAACTTTGAACAAGATTAGCATGATCATCCAACAAGCCATTAAGTATAACTTGAACAAGTTCTACCTCCCTAATGCTTTCATCAATACATGCAAAAGCATGAGTACTCTCTTCCTTCTTTTGCAAACTTTGAAAGATTTGCCTCCTAAGAGTAAGCACTCTTGATGTAGACTTGGATTCATAAAGCTTCTTCAAAGCTTCCCAAGCCTCCAAAGATGATGTGCACGTATCAATCTCCTTGAGAAGTTCATTGGTAACATTCATCTTAATCATGTGTAGAGCTTTCTTTGCTCTCTTGTCATACCTTACTTAATCTTGAGGTGAGGCCTCTCCTCCACACCTGCAACAATTTCCATCAACTCATTCATCTCCAATAAGGACTCCATCCTCACCTTCCAAGTAGAATAGTTGATTGAGGTAATCCTATCATTGCTCTCCAACATGAATCTAGCACTTGTAGCCATGTTGAAGTGACCTGATCTTCTTCTTTCAACCTGTTCCAATGCACAAAGCACTCTCTTGAATGTCAACAAATGAACTCAAGAAGAAATCACAAAGATATGGAGCCTCTCAAATCTCTTCTAGCACTTCTAACTAGAAAATCAACACATAGAATAGTGAGATCTTGATCAACCTATGATCTATCCTCAATCTAATGATTCTTGCCACTTCCTAAGATTGAAACACACTCAAATGAAGTTCAGTAACCTCATTATCTAGAGATCCAATCAAAATTAGGTTTTTAACAAAATCACAAAAAATTGAATATCTCAAATTCTACATGCAATTTCTAGAAACTTGATATATCTTCTTGTAGCCTCCAATGAGACCTTCCTAATGCACCAAAAGTCATCTAATTCCAGTAAACCAAGTGTGAAATTGGAATTGATCAAGTATATAAACCTATATTGAGTTTTGACCTACAAAAGATCAATTCTACACATGCAAAAATGCTGATTTTTGAGTAGAAATCAATCTAGCATGCTCTAGCATTGGTAACTCCTCCAAATCCTTGCTAAAGATGGCTGATCCTTTCATAACCTGAAACACAAGAGCTCTGATACCATGTGAAGGATACAGATCATTCAAGATCCAATCCATGTCCTTGATCTTTGCTTACAATAAGGAGCAAACCAACAATCCTGCCAATGTAGAAAAAACAGCATCTACATACAAAATGAGATGCAAACTCTAAGAGATACTGATCAAACATGAACCAAAACATAAAATATAGTTTCTGTCCGTACAATTACAGTACCCTAATGTATTTCACACGTGTGGAACCGAAAATAGCAATAAATGACCATTCTACACATAAGATTGCAAGGTCTAGATTCAATGTACCCAAAGTTCAAATTTGAATCTCTCAAACTCGACTACCAACTTTTTCACACTTTCAAAAAGTATTTATTGAATGTATTTTAAACTAATATAACTTCAAAAAGTTTATCTCTAAGTCTAAAATGAGTTTTGGCCTCTTATTGACAATTTACCAAAATATGACTAAACTAGACTAAACTAGTTGAAATCTTTCACATAGGGTATACATGATCAATGGATTCCTGATAGGCTCTAGTGCCCTATCCACGGAGTCTCGCTTGGCAATTAGCTCCCTCATCCTCAACTACTCCATGGTAGGTCCCTCAAGAGTCCTAGTCATAACCAATTTTAAAAACATGCTTCATCATTTGCCTTCATGCAAGGTAGTATAAACCACTGGATTGATCTCCATAAGGTGATTTCTAAACATCAAGTGATGAACGCTTTATACCGCCCATCCATAAAGTCATCATTTGGACCTTTCTAAGACTGCTCGTGAAATATGGCAATCATTGAAAGCTATATTTGGTTCAAATAGATTTGAACCGGCCAGGCAGGTTCCAATCAAAAAATGGTAGTAACTATTGTGTTTGTGAATGTGCAATGATCTGTCTACATGTTTGTGCATTGAAATGTGAGAGTCAAGATTGGTAGTCTGGTTACCTCTACTAGCATTGAGCAATTTGAGCTGCGAACAATAACTTATGCAATTGACTACCGGTAACTAGTGACCTCGCCCCCCTCCCCCTCCCCCGCCTCTCTCTCTGAAAAATGCCAAAGTCCAACTTCAGAATCATAAGTGGACGGAAGGTCCAAAAGTGATAAAATTTCAAACACGGCCATTTTGGTTGAATTTCATATAACAAGTGTGCTATAGCTTTGGTTATATTGAACCATTGTTCTTGTATCAAAGATATATGTAAGGCACCTTTGCATTTCTTGCTTATAAGAACAGTCGTCCTCAGAGTTTGGTTACTCAAAGTTCTGCCAGAAGATAAGCGTGTATGGGGCTGCAATGTAATGTGTTCAATTCAAAATAGATTTGTAGATTTATGTATTTGTTGGATGAATGAAAATTCATAAGGTAGTTCTCAAGCTGCTATATCTCACAATCTTTACAAAACATTTTCTGGTGAGTTTCTACAGTTTCTTATAGATTTCTGGTGATAGTGCAATATTTTAGGTGGGTTGTCAGGTGTAAACTAGGACCAAACCATCTCTACACATACTTCGTATATCCTTGCATCAGCTTGTTATGAAAAATCTCAAAATAATCTTTGTTTTGCTCGACAGAAATTGCCACAGTTATGAATTACAACAGTGTGTTTAACACCAGGGCACTCAGCAGTTCTCACTCTTCTTTGAGCCATATTAAAGTTGGGAATGCTTAAAGGTTTTCTTATATGAGAGCACTCCACAAAATTTTTATACAAGTTTGTTTGTGCACAGCCCTCTTTATGTCCTGAAATCAAGAAATAAGAACTTTCACTATAGCCTCCTGAGACGTTCTGGAAGTTTTTTAGCTATTATATAGGAATTGGTGATAACTCAAGCATAATTTTCGATTGAAACGAGGCTAATAACACACTAAGGCCCAGTGTTCCTGCACTCTCTTTCTTTATTAGTTGGCAATGCTTTCTTGGGATATTCACACTGCTATTTTTTTTCAAATTGGCTTCAAGGTGAGTCATTATGCTTTTTCATAATGACTGAGTCAACTAGGTGTCCTTGGCCTAGTTTTGGTTTGATTTCAGTGCTCCCATATTTTCAAAAGTTCCCTGAGATGTTTTCCTTTTTGCAAAACATATTTAGCTGTCGCAAATGATATTGTTCATTGTTTAGATCAATGTAGTAGAGAAGTTAGAAATAAGTTATCGATCCCAGGTTGTTGGATCCATAAGTTGTCACTTTCTTTGCAGATGGTTCCTTAATATGTCTAGTCAAGAAGATCAGAACATAGAAGAAGAATGGGAGCTGTCAACTCCTAGGCGAGTGTTGCATGTACGCTCCTATCCTGTTAGCAGCCATGCAGCACATGGCTGTTTATGGCTCTATGAAGATGTAACTGCAGAGCATGATGCTCGTGAGGCTATAGAGGCTGCCAATAGAGCCAAATCACAATTTCTTGCTATGATGAGCCATGAGCTCCGAACACCAATGACTGGTAATGTCAAGTCAGTTTCACCTTTCTTAACAGTACCAAATTGCATCAGTGCACTGTTGATTTATTTGAGACAGAGGCTTATTGTATTGAACTTTCAATGCAGGTGTCCTTGGAATGCTTGATTTACTGCATTTGACAAAACTTTTGCCAGAACAACAAGGTCTGGTCAAGGTTATGCAAGAATCTGCAGAGGGGCTTATGCAAGTAATCAACAACATTCTTGACTTTTGTAAAATGGAAGCAGGCCGGCTTTCGCTGGAAGACATTGAGTTCTCTTTACTAGAAATTTTTGATCAAGTATGCTTCTTGTGCCATTTCATAGGTCCTGGTTTCCTTGTTCATAGTTTTGAATATGTAGGGTTTGGTAGCCTTTATTCTTTATCGGATTGATAAAGCTTGGCGATGGTTATTTGGTGGGCAGAGGCCTGCCTAGAATGTCAATAAGCATGCTTCTCTCTGTAGAACGCTATCATAAAAGCTTAGCTGTTTATTGTTTATAGAAAAGTCTGCTTCCGTTACTTCTTATTAACAATGTTTACTTATGCAACTGAGGAAATTGATGATATTGTGCATGGGTACTGCAATAATTAGCTCGTACTTTCACTAAGACCGATGAGTTTCCCTTTGGCTGTACACAGTTGTTTCTTGTTGATTACCTATCAACTTTTCACAATCAGCCTTCAGTTAAGGCATATCACTTCATTCTTGCTTTTTTGCTGGCAACTACATGGTAACTCATAGCCCTGTGAGACTTTTTACGCTGCAAAGCCCTCCACGATCACTCTGTGTCCTATAATTGTGAACTAAATGCATGAAATTTAGCAAGTAAGCCGAAGTAATTTCACCACCACTTGGTTGTATTTCACATGCTTGTAGATGTGCACACGTGCTTGCTTTAACCATCGACTTATTCCCTCTTGCACTTATAATTAAGCACCCTATTTTGTAGCTGCGTAAATAACCGTTTAAAATTTATTGATGTATTTTGATGTCCTCTTACTTGGCGGAATATGACGGTCATTTAGACGAGGACCTTATACACTCTGTGAGAAAACCTAATGTAAAATGTAAGGTTCCTCTCACTACAAAATTCTTTGGGCACAGATTCTCTTATTTAACTTTTCTGAGGGTAATTTACCATGGGACTTTATGCAGTGGAAGGTTACGACCCTCCGTCCTTTGCTGGTGTTGAGATACGGTCCCTTAGGCTACTGCCCTTGGGTCCATGTGTCTCAAACGAAGGAAGTACTTCAGCTCAAAACCTTTTCACAAATCCACATTTGATTGCAGGCTCATCACCACCCTCATACTTGCTGTTTTTCCAGCCTTTACATTTGCTGTCCGGAGGCTGTCCAGCGCATTTTTACAGCCTTCATATTCGCTGTTTTCCAGCCTTTTCGACGCATTTTTTCCAGCATCTCTTGCAGCATTACTTGGTGGCTGTCCAACGCCCCATTTGGCCCCAATACTTGGCAAAATTTTCAGCTCCAACGCAGTTCCTTGACACATTTGATCGGTGGCTGTTCGTGCACATTTCCAGCAGCTTTCTATAGCCTATACGCAGTTCATTTCGCATAATTTCCAGCTACAAAGTGGCCTGAAAACTTTTTTTTATCTCTATTTGGTGGCTGCCCGGTATCTTTGCATTTTAGTACAGTTTTCAGCACGCTCTTCGAGGTACTACCTACACTATTTGTTACGTCTTTTAATTGGCGTACATGTTGTGACGAATTATGTCCTCTCCTTCAGTTCGTCCACTTGATTAGCGTCTTGCCTGACTTAACTTTTTGCTTGTGGCTGTTGTTTTGTTATTTCCATTCCATTTTGTAGTTTCTGTTGTCCATCGCATTTTTCATTTTGTCTTTCGTTATTTGTTATTATTTTCCGTTCCATTTGCGTTTCAATTCCATAATTCATTTACATCGTCGATTTCGTTTTTCACTTTTTCTTCGTTTTCTACGCTCCAATGTAAAATATAAAAATAAAAACCACCCAAATTATCGGATCATTGGGTCACATATTCTTTTCCGTTACTTTTAATTTTATTTTTTATCATGACTTCTGATTTTCGGTCTCTATCCCCTTTGGATTATCTTTTTGTTTTTAATAGTGATATACCATCTGAACATGTGTTCGACAAATGGCTCACATGTCTTCAGTATTACTTTGATACTTCTCGGCCAACTTGTCCAGGTCCTAATAAGATTCTTGATACAATTTTTCTCTTAAAGGGTTCTGCTAGGTCGAAGTGGTTTGACTGTGTCCATTCTCATCTGCCTATCTCTGAGTGGCATGACTTTCTATCAGTACTTCGCCTTCTTATATTTTCCGATGATAATTTTGTAATTGTTCCTCCTGTCGCTCTTACGAGTGATATTATAGGTCTTGAGAGTTCTACTCCTGATTCCTCTCGTGAGCATTCTTCCATATGTGAGGTCCATTTTCTTGTGCAGGACAACTAGAGATAGAGTCACACATTTCTAGCGATTCACATGAGGTTGATTCACACATTGCTAGCGATACACATGAGGATGATTCTATATTACACAGTGTGAGCGAGTTGCCTGATTTACTTGAGATAGTTATTGATCTACCTGAGCTCATCATTGTATCCCATAGTGAGTCCGAGTCACATATACAAGTTCCTACTAATGCTGATTCACATATACAGGTTGCGGCTGATATGGTCCTTGATACTGATATAGCATGCTATGATACTATTGATGATGCCATTGCATGCTTTGATGGTGCTACCGATGTTGTTGCATGCTGTGATATTGTTCCATGCTTTGATACTGATATAGTATGCCTTGCTACTATTGCCGATGTTGCATGCTTTGATAGTGTTGTTGAGTACTTTGATGCTACTCATGTTCCTGAGCGCCATGCTATAGATGTTGTCGCCTATGCTCCTTATTTCGATATTATTCATGGGTCTACGGTTGCTCTTTTAGATGCTTTGGCTACTCCAGTAGATCTCCATATGGCATGTGGTTATACATTTCATGATGGTCCTATTGTATACTCACTAGTTTATTTTGCTGATACCCGTCTAGATGAGTATGCGGTTCTTCTAGATGCATATTTAGCCCAGAACTTATCAATTGATGCTTCTGTTATTATGCCTACGTATGTTTTTCCATTTGTGGATCATATTATTCTAGATGCGGGGTGAGAGTATATTTCTTTAGTGGATACAGGAAGTACACATTCATTTATTAGCAGTTACATTTCCACCAAGATTCGTGCTACACCTGTTCCTGCTTCCCAATCGTTCCCATTCTTTTCCGAGTTCTCAGATGTTTCAGGGCTTGGATTATCGTATTAGTGAATTTTCTGGTCAAGCAGATTTCTACATCATTCCTCTGGAGCACTATGACATTATTTTTGGTGCAGACTGGTTCTCTTCACTTGGTACTGTTGCTGTGGATCTCTCTCACCAGACACTTTCCTTTACTCATGCTGGTCAGCATCATTCACTTTATTGATTGCCGAACTCTTAAAATGGACAAATAATCATTTACAGTGATTCGGGGTGTATCAATCCTCCCAATAGAGGTTTGTCCGAAGAAGAAATATCTCTCGTATCATCAAGCAACACAACGCAGGTCCTCATATGATATCAAGGAGTGCAGTGTAATTGGATGATCACAAAAGAGACAATGATACCGATGTCTGATCACATTGACTCCAATTTTCTACTCTTTTGTGTTCCAATATATTTATCCAACTTTTTCCCTTTGAGTGAAGGAATATTAAGCGAGTTTTGAAGAGCATTGAAGGGTTATGAGGAGAGTCGAAAAGCAAAAATGGAAAACTTAACATTTTCAATTAGACGCATCTTGGAAGATCAAAGCTGAAAGAGGCGATGAGTTTGTGCTTTTCATGCTCATTTACTCCTGAGCACTACTGGCTGGCTTCATGAGGTCCTCGTTGAGCACTCAAAGAATCACACTTTATTATGTAATTCCCATGAACCTGGGAACACTTGCCAATTGCACCAAACATATTCATCTTTTGCTATTGGCTACAATTTTTTCCCTCGTTTTTCACCCTTGACTTTTGCCTTTTGGTGCCACAGGTTTCATGTATGCATCAGCAGAAACTTAAAGAGAAGAATCTGCAATTGAGTATCTCCGGGCCAAAAATTTCCCGCTTGATAGTTTGCGGAGACCCTGTTCGACTGAGGCAGGTGAGTTGTGCCATCTCTCTGGGTTTAAGAGTTTAGGAGCAGGATGAAAAAGTTAATGCTTTAAAGTGACCTGTCTGTGTTAAGTGGTCAGTTGTTAAGCTTAAGCATACATAATATGATAAGATGTGCCTTTCCAGACAGGTCTCATAATGGTTGTACAGGAGGGTCTTACGTGATTTACCTCATATTTTTTGAAATGTATATCTACGAGATCAGTCTTAATTATGCCCAGTTTTTGTAATTTGAATATGATTTTAGTGTGTATGTAATCTAATGTGAATATTGTGTAAGTTCATGTCTGTAGAATGCTAGCTGATTGCCAAACCGTTCCTCACAATTGGCATATTGCAGATTCTGATCAACCTTGTCAGTAATTCCATTAAGTTCTCCGAAAGTGGTACTATCACGATAATGTGGAATCACATGAAATCTGCTCCTGCATCCCTTCCAGGACAAAACATAGCTGCACAAGTTCCAGCTCAAGGCAATCAATCTATGCACTTAGGTTGACAATCTTTTTATGACCAAGTTTGTCTTTAACAAAACCAATCTGCTAAGAAGATGCCACTTTTCCTTTTCAAGAAATTCTTTTCATGTACAAATTAGACCGGTTGCCAGGCCATCACTCCCCTGTTTCTTACCGCACCTATTCTTCTTTCAATATTGGAAGTAGCAGCTTTTTGGATGTAACTCTTTCTTCCATACCCTTAGAGTTTTAATTGAAGTAATGGGAAAATTTTCTTTTTTCTAGTAACAATGTGGTATTGTGATTCTCTTGCATAGGAGTGGACGAGGAAAACATTTCACAGCTACACTATGATAGTATGAACATACAATTTCCAGTGCCGAGCAACTCTGTGGAGACACGTATTCCCACACCAGTAAGGAAAGATGCTACATCCTCGACACCTCGCCTGAAAATTTGCAAGTTCTGCGGTGGTTTTTTAGAAAAAGAGGCCTATACATATGTAAATTCTTACAAAGAGGCTGCCGCCACAGACTCAGGAGTATCAGCAATAGACAAAAGAATATGGCTTGAGGTGAAAGTTATAGACTCAGGCATAGGCATAGCAGAGGAACAGCTCCAACTGCTGTTTGCAGGGATCCAAGCAGGCAGTCCAAGAAGGCAATGATTTACAAGCTTTAGCTAGATAGAGCATCAACTGACTATTTTTATTTTATTATTCAAGTGCTTACCAATCTGAAAAGCTTTTCAATGGTTTCTCATCTTTACATATGTGCTGAGGGAGAATCTCATCGATGGCAATAATAAAGTCAAAGAAAATCCTTTTGCTGGAAAATGAAAAAAAGCTTATATATGGTTCAATAAAGCCTAACCACTCAGTGTTTGCAGATGACTTCTAATGTGCTTTCAAATGAAAATCAAGATCATAATATTGATCGAGCTCCAAGCTAGGGTCCTTTGCTGTAGGGAGTGTCAAGGGCGAAAGTTATATTGGTTAGTGAGCGACTGTTAGCAGAGCACCCATTTTTTACATACAATGGTCTTCTGAGTTCCTGATTATAGATATCTGTTCTATTTAGAGAATATGTTTGTACCGGTACTCCCACAGCTTATACTCAAATGATGTATTAATGATAAGTTGCAGAAGATCAACTAAAATGGAATCAAGCCTAAATAAGATGAACATTGTACTATCTTTGTTTTCTTTGACTCTGATCCTTGGCAGATCCTTAGCTTTGAGCTATTCTTGGATTGGTTTCAGCATCTCATTCAGTTTGTAGAACACTGGGCTGGTGGTAGGCGAATTTAGTTTCCCCTCTTCTTGAGCCAAAAGACATCAAGGAAAAAACATCAAACACAATTGAAAAAAGTTGTAATATCCTTGGGTGGAATCACTAATGAGGGTCATACTGGAGCTTGTATCTACAGAGGATGTTGGAGATGTGACAAGTGGTGCAGATGGTAATTGCACAGAGCATGCTGGTGAGGCAAGCTTGAGGATAGGACATTGGCCATGTTCGACAATGTTTGTGGTCTCTGCTGGAAGGAAATGTGCACCCCTTGTAAGTCAGTCTACATAATCAGTAAGAGTCATGGCCGATTCTAGTCTTTGGTATCCAAATGACATAGTCATGCTAATAATTTCACATTTCTCCTCTAGTATGTTGAAGAGGTGCAGCAAGTATGGTATTTTCACACGTTTTGCCTTGAACCTCTGACAACTCAGAATATTATTTTGGAAACGTTGTAAGGCCAAGCCAAAAATATGATATTTTGACACTTATGTCTTTTAGGACCTGAGATGGCATACTATTGGAATGTCATTAGGGGTCTTTAGAACCATCTCTCTTAAACTCAAGTTCAAGAATACAAAGACTCTCTTTGTAGTAAAATACCCTGGCAAAATGACACTTACTGTTGCATAAATCATAAAATGAGGTAACTTACTTGCTGCAACTTTTTATCTACTTTTGATGCAACCTTTGGATCTTGCGTTTCATGAATATTATTAATGTTTTAAAAAAGAAATGTATCAATCGATATCGATAGCATGAGGTTGTGCTTGCTTTTCTTATAATAGAAAGTTGCCCACTGAGCAACTATAGCATCAAGTATAGTAGGTGAAACATAAATAAGTGGATGTTAGCCAATAAAGGCTGATCTACCAAACTCGTTCCTTTTAGATATTTTTTCTTGTTAGTACTCCTTGTTGGAAGCATCAGATTTGAATGCATTCTGAAAACTTCTGTATTTTCTTCTCAATCACTATTTTGATATTTTGGTTTTGAGGATATTTATAAGACCTTAGTCAGCTAGAAGTATTCAAATCAATGTTCCTACATTCTGCAGACTTCGAAAAAGATTGTACTTTGAGCTAGTCATTTAGTTTCTGGAAGCAGTGCTTTTATACATTTTGATGTATGCCATTGCAGAGATACCGTTGGTACAGGACTTGGTCTGGCAATTTGCAATGGACTTCTGGGATTGATGAATGGCCAATTACGAATAGAAAGTACAGCTGGCCAAGGTACAATGGTCACATTTGTGGCTCCTCTTCTTCAAGCTGAAGATTCATCCAGACTATCTTTCATCTTTTCTGGTCCTGATCGTACGACAGAACAAGGTGCAAGTAAAGAACATGTGCTCCATCCAAACCAACCCAACTCAAATGGAGATCAAAGCAAGTCAATCAGGGTTCTTGTTGCAGAGGACAATAAAGTCAATCAACTTCTCATAAGAAAGATGTTTAATCATTATGGACTTCAGGTCTGTCCGTCCTTCTGTCTGTCTTATTAATGCCAGTATCATAGACTATTGTTCAATGTTGATATACGTTATGTATCAAATGCAACAGAACAGAGAGAAAATTCTTGAGTCAATTTAGGAAGAGAGAATTGCGAGAAAAAGTCTCCGATAGGAACTGAGAAGTTGAAGGATATGCTCAAAGAGACTGTAAACTCTAGCTTGAATTGAGCTAATCTGAGCTATTCATGCTACTCTAGCTCACAAGAATTTTCTGGTCGACCAACTACATATGAGGTAGCACTGCTCTGAGGGCTTCAATCTAACCTAATTATGTGTTAAGTATTTTGCTAGAGACTTGTGCCGTGCGCAGTAATTATGCTATTCTAAGGTCTTGGAGAGTGTGAAGTTTAGTAATGATCGCATGTCTACCTGCCTCATCTTTTAAGTGAAGTCTTTCTAGTTAACTGTACAAGAAGGCTACAGACCATTTAGAAAGATAGAGTTTTTGGATATATAAGGAGAGTGCCTGCTACATGCCCTCTCTCCAGGTTTTTGGAGGATCATGTTATTTAGGTGATCCAATGTCATTGTATTATGATTTTCGAGCTCTCATACACATCTACAAGCTGGTTTTTCATTGTACGTACTGTGAATCTTTTGTGCTATTGTCCCTCACATACTACATCTTGTGTGTGGATCTATGCTATGGTATTTGAGCTCTCATGTGATCCAGTGTGCATGATCAAGCTATTCTCTTGTGAGATTTAGACAACCCTCATGCATGATACTTTACTGCAGATAGCTATTGTGAGGTAAAGTTTTCCTGTTTCTTCATACTTGTTTTGTACTAGTTTTGCTGTTGTCAAGTGACCAGATTACAGGTTGTTTTACGCTACTTCATTGTTATTTCAGAGCTTCTACTACTAAGTACAGATGCCAGTTCATTCAGTCAATTGACCACCAAAATTTCAGAAATCACCCATTAAATGTCGTGTGATCCTGCAGCACCTGGTTCCTACTAGAAGTGTGGCTAACCAGATTCATGTAATGTAATTCTTTACAAAGGATGAAAAAATTCTACCATACTTATCATAAAAACAACAAATGTATATGAAAGGTAACTAAAAAGAAATCTCAATGTTTATCACATACACCTCCAGATTTGGCCGTTTATGCTTCAATTGTGAATCAACCCAGTACTGTGCTAACGAGAGAATCCTCTATGCCTAGAACCTTTCAAATCTAAAAAGTTTCTCAGAAATAGAAACTTAATGGTTACTCTTAACATGCCATGCCTAAGATACAATTTCCACTCATCTTTTGCTTCATTTTCAGAACTCTCATCAGTCTCATCTCTGAGGACGTCCAGCTCTGGTACTATAATAAAGGGTGCAAATTGTTCACCCACAAGATTGTACTAGACTCTAGAGGAACTGGGCTACAACTGACCACCAAATCATAGAATACAAACCTTGTAAGCTGTTCCAAGCCCAGTAGAGTGCACTGGTGTTAATCAATCCACTTTGTACTAGCCATTACCATCATAGTCCATACCACTGTAGAGATGGCCCCTTCTAGTCCAAATGATTACTGAGAGTTCTCATGAATTCATGCCTCAACTAAGTTGAAAGCTTTTAATGTGCCAAAAGTTGTTGTACATACATGCTGTATCATGTCAATGGTCTTTAATAAGCAGTTGAGGTACAAGAAAGTCAGATCTCCTTAATAACAAGCACATGTACCTGCAGTGATTCATCCTGATGAACCACTTGAATGGCAGACTGAAATTTATCTTCATGAAAGCAACTTCCTTTCCAAGTCCTCTTGTCCCAATGGATCTAGTAATGCTTTGGAATACTAAATTCCATGCTAATTGAGAAACTGGTTGTAGACCTATCCCTGCACTCAAATGTGTCTTTGTGGAAAATTGTATATGAACCAGTTAGGGGAAGTATGGAAGGTCACTCACCTGTAGCTAGACTTGATACAACGACGTTACAATTCCATGCTCCAACAAGGATGCAGGCTCCAAAAAGAAAAAAGATATCCAAGCTCCCTAGGTCAGAGAGGCCGAGGGGGATTTGTTTTATGCACTTATGTCTGTAGTACAGGTCCCCGATCCCTAAGACTGATCCATTGCCTTGTTATTTGACCTCAAGACATACTATCCAGCAATCAGTGGCTGGAAATGGAGGTAGGGGTGTTTGTCATTGGAATGGCATAGTTATATCCACAAAACTGTGGCACGCTGTGCTTTTGCAGAATAGATTAATCTCTCTCCAAACGCCCTATTGTAGGGCATGTCAAACTCTAGCGATGCCAAGGAACTCTTGATTGCCTTGTGAGGTGTTGGTGTTGTAGTCAGGTCTCGCAGACTAACATTGAGACTTGATGGCTCTCAGTATCTCATGTCTTTTGCAAAGCACCTCCTTCATAAGCGGCAGTGCCTTTGCTTTGCTTTTGAAACCTCTGAGCTCTGCCTCTTGAGAGCTAATCTCTTGTGCTTGGTCAGATGCTCTCTATCTCCTCAATGTTCCAATATGAATGTTTGACTCTTGGTTTCCTTTCAAAAACTATAGCCGAGATGTGTATAAACTTTGTGTGTGTGTGTGTGTGTGTGTGTGTGTGCTTGTTTGTTCAAACAGACTTTGACACACACACACACACACACACACACACACACACACACACACACACACACACACACACACACGTTAGCTCAAAAGGACCAGAAGCCTGGAACTGTCCAGTATGGAAACATGTACCATGCAACTGAGGGTATCCTCACCAAGATGGGCTTGGAAGTTTGGTTTTTTATGCTCATATTTCAGATTCTCAAGCAACTCCTGCATGTCTATAATGGGAAAATTAAATATTGTACTTAGTCACTATATAGACAAGACTGGTCGTGGTGCTCTTGTACATGAAGTGATTTGAAGTGTCAGCTGTTATGTAGCATTCTAAAAACTGCAAAGGTATCGATTGCGAGTGTCAGAATAGCTTCCAGAAACTTTTAGCTGAATGAGTGAGCCCTTTATTTTATCAAACATAGTATCTTGTTGTACTTGGAGCTTTGAAGTGTCTTGAAGTGTCAGCTGTTATGTAGCATTCTGGAAACTGCAAAGGTATCGATTGCGAGTGTCACAATAGCTTCCAGAAACTTTTAGCTGAATGAGTGAGCCCTTTATTTTATCAAACATAGTATCTTGTTGTACTTGGAGCTTGTGCAGTAGGTACCCAAAATTTGAATCTGCTTGTAATCAAGCACATGTCAATGTTTGTGCAGGTTGAGCTGGTTGGAAATGGTAAGCTTGCTGTAGAAGCTGTGCAAAAGGAAACCTACGACCTGGTTCTAATGGATCTTCAAATGCCTATTCTGGATGGTTTAAGTGCCACCAAGGCCATTCGTGGTCTAAACCAACCTCTTTCCTGCATTCCTATATATGCCCTTTCTGCAGATGCCCTAGCTCCAGAATGTGGCCCAATTGAGGAAACTGGTTTGAATGGCTATCTTAGCAAGCCTATTGTATGGGAAAAAATGGCAGAAGTGATTGAAAAAGTTTTGTCAAAAACGCTATCCAATTAACAGATTTACTTAGTAGGTTAGACATTCTTGGTAAAAATTAGTTAATCATTGTTTCATTCTTTTGTCGGTGATGGCAGGCCAACCAATGACCATTCAAAGCTGGAATGGCTATTATCTTATTCATTGAGTTTACTGAATAAGTTCTCCTTTCATTTGTCATGATAAGGATCATAATTACACCTAAGATGACCTTGTAATTAACTTTGTATTTGAATGTATAAATGGGTCATTTGCAAACAATCATAGGTCTTCCTTTATTGATGGGTAGAGCAGGTTATCTTTTCTTGAGAGGCCTCTTTGGATAAATTAAGATATCAAGCGTCCGCTTGGATCAGGCTTCTGTAAGTGCAGTGCATTAAGCAAATGCAGAGAGGGTAATACTCTTTTGTTTACGCAAACAATGTTTTAATGAAAGGCTTGTTGTGATGCATTTAAACGAAGAGTATGCTTCTCGTAGGAGACAACGCCAGGATTCAAATGGCAGCTCAAAGAAAGAACGTAAGTCATTGATTTTAAAGCACTCAATGTAGCACTGCATTCAGCTGCTCCTTAATGAGAAATTGATTGCTGCAACGATAAATTGAAATGATGATAAGTGTAACGAAGTCAAAATGTCATTCTCTAGAAAATAATGCCGCAAACTATTCTCAGTGGATGTTGCAATCGTGTAACTGTAACGAGGTCCACACCATTCGGTCCTTTTGCAATGTGCAAACATTCTTATACTATTTCTCACCATGTCGGTAATGCCTTGTGCTCAGGTGTCCTTTGTATTTTGGGACCACCTCCAGGAGCATAATGTCCATCCAATTTTCTCTCTCTTAGGAATCTGTCATTCTCTCTCCTCTCTCCGGTGGAATTCACTTTCTCTCTCCTCTCTGGTGGAATGCACGTTCTCTCTCCTCTCTCCGGTGGAATGTGCATGTGCTATGTGGCAGCCCGTCATTGGCTGTCCACATCCACATTCCACCACAAACCTTAAAAAATCTGCAAAAAAAAAAAAACGACAAAAAACCGGAAAAAAAAAATAAACTGGTCCATGCGTACGGCCGTACGGTACCGTACGGCCAAAAAACCAAAAAAAAAAAAACTGGTCCACGCGTACGGTCGTACCGTACAGCCAAAAAATGGAAAAAAAAAAAACCTTCGCACAATGGCATTACATAGGGGAAGGCCCAAAGCCCTCGGGCCTTCCTTGCTGGTCGGGGCCTGCCCTCGGGCTCCCGCCCTCGGGCAAGGGCCCTCCCAGCAAGGAATGCCCTCAGGCAGGGCCTTCCCCCCCACTATATGTCTGTTGGAAATCTGGAAATACTTAGTTGGATGCTCCTTAGAGGAGTTAAAGTGCTCAATTTGGCCAATTTTCAAATTTTGACTGCAAATATTCTCCGAGTGTGGATGCAACATGGCAATGATGACATCTCCCATGGTCTTAATTGGTCTAAAGAGCACTTTACTCTGGAGGAACAAATATCATTGCAGCTCCGTAATGCCAAGTGCTCAGGTTTCCTTTGTATTTTGGAAGCACATCCCCCAACACAATGTTCATGTGAATTTCACAACCAAAATTTCAGGTGATCATTCTTCTGATAATCAGCCAATCAAATGTTAACACATAACACATGAGCTTTTCGGTGGAATGTGCATGTGGACCAGCCAATGACGCGTTGCACATTATGATGAAATGTGCATGTGCTATGTTGCATCCTGTCATTGGCTGTCCACATGCATATTCCACCAAAAAACAAAAACGTAAAAAAAATTGCAATATAAATGCAAAAAAAAAATAGCGTCCTCGCATGCTGCCGTACGTCCGTACTGTACGGCCCGGAAAAGAAAAAAAAAGAAAAAGAAAACTTCCACCTTCGCACATTTGGCATTACGCAGGGGAAAGCCCTCTTCCTCTCCGTTCCGCCCTGCTCAGCGATCGGAAAAGATATTCAAAAGCCAACAGTTCAAAATCCTACATATATTTTACTAAACATAAAATTTTCTACAAAATCAAAATTTTATCAATGTTTAAGAAATTAACATCTTGCATCATATCTCTGAAGCCATTTTTTGAGAGAATTTTTCGGTTCCATTCTATACTATGCCGGTTTTCCTGAGCACTGCTACTGGTGGCATCCTCTCAAGAAACCACGTCTACGATCATTCATGTATGACTTCTTATTAGATTTTTGGGTTCTATACAAACCACACGCATCATGAACACTCATGAGATGGTTGTTTCCGTTGTACTTAAATATATACCGCTCTTCACTACGCTTAGATAACGACATAAGTAACTATTTCTTGAATAATCCATGCCCAAACCAAATTGTAGGGTTTTCAATATAACGTTCTTAGACAGATGGATATGCGTACAAAGTTTTTACATAAGGGTTATAATGGCACGAATCTGCCCTAATACTTGGTAAAAACATTGGAAATTTCTCATTAATATTAGACCATATTTATTCGTAGCAAAGTCCTAATACCATGGTTGATAGAAGAGTTCTGTATAGCATGGATTTGCTTAGAGCCAAACATAACGATACAAACCCGTCACTGCATATGCAATACAAGTTGTATGGATTAGTATGGTACGAATGTACCCTAATACCTACGTATTTGTAACAAGCAACCACGATAATACTTAACTCTGCCCAAATAAGTGTCACATTAGATTTCAAAAGTATGGACAATAGTGCGTGACATACCTTGTTAAAGGCTCACTTGGGTGAAAACGGCATGGATTTGCCCTAACACCAGCACACGTGTCCACACCAGGTCTTTTAGCTAAATAGAATGTAAACGGTTAAAACTGTTTATACTCTGTTTAAAAATAAATACTAATTGATATGGACCAATTGCCCACAAACTGATCAGCATGGCACAAGCCTTGATACGGTAATATTAGGGCTTGGCCTATCGCTAAAAATCTTTCTATTGTTTGGGAAGACATGACTATGAATTAAAATGCTATTATGCTGTTAAGTGGTATAGCTTCTTTTGGATATGGATAACAACTGACGCTCAGCTATGACATCTATCTTTCCCATTGTACTAACTTGTGCGATTTTGTGTTGTGGGATGGTGGCAAGTATCAGCTGGATTCTTGAAAGTGGTATGCTTTATGTTGTTTTTTCAGTATTGTGTTTTACTTTTCCGCTATATTTTACCTTGTTGGAATATGAATAAAGGCTTCAAAAGGTTTCAGTCTTGCTTTGTCAAGAGGAACTAGGTGAAATTTTGTAACTCTCTCTCTGCATCCTAGTGGTGTAAATCCAAGTATTCCTTGGCTGGGATAGTACTGAAACCTTTACTTCTTATCTGATTCATAAGCTAACAAAGGTCTGTTTTCATGTTTTAGTCCATAGGATGGTTTCAAGACGCTGCTTCTTTGGCTTATGGGGAGCCCCTTTTTCCACCTAACCATTTTATACAGAGGCTTATTTGTTGTATGAAAAAGGCCGTAATGATGCATACTTTTATCATTGACACTAATAGGGCTACTTGTTCTTCTACTGGACCGGAGGGTAAGGTTTAAGTGCTTGATTGATCTTCTTGAGACTATAGACTGGGTCAAAATCTATCTAGAGTTTGTTAAAAAAAATGATACCTTGAGTTTGGTCGAGAATCTCTTTGGTCGTTTGAATGATTTTGTCGAAAAATTTGACAAAGAGAAAAGATTTTTCAATTTGCACATTAGAAAAGTTTTTATGTGCTTGGAAAATGAAAAAGGTAATACTCATGCTGACCTTTCCTCACCTGTTCCTGATGCCCCTTTATCACCTTACTCTCTTGTCTTTATTGATGACCTTGATGATGATAGTGCTTCTCAGCTATAGATTTTCTCTCAAGATATTTGTGACATTGGTGACCAGTCCACCTATGAGTTCTGCCAATCTAAAAGCTGTCAAGTCCCCTTCGTTCCTAGCAAAATTATTGAGTTCAAATCCACTCTCACATCTTATAAACTCTGGAATCTTCCATTTGTCAATTTTCTCGTTCCTATACCCATTGATCTTTGGATCATGAGACACATTTGACAGAAAAAGAAATGCAAGTCTGCAAGACGACTGCAGACGGCCGCCCTGTCACCTTTCATAAAAATCTCTTACTTGAGACTCTCGTAGCTCTTGACACCATTATTCGTATGAATAATTTCGAACTCTCTCGTTGCCCCTCTAAGCAAACTTGGGCTACAATCAGAGGTCACTTTGAAACTAGCTTCAATAGGATGAACCTTCACCAAGCCAGAATATGGAACTGGAAGAGACCTTTCTTCAAATGTAGATGTGGGGATAAATGCAAAAATAACTCTTCTATCATCTAGTTTGACCATGCAGTCTGGTTTATGATCAATAACTTAGGCAAATTCTTTCCTGGTGCCTCTCTCCAAAACCAAATAAATGCCTTCTTTATGTGGCTACATAAACCTGATAGAGATGTCATGAAAGCACACTTGACCTTTCTTTTTATCCATCAATACATGATTGATGCCTCCATCGAACTCGCAAAAGATTCCTCTGCCAAACTTTTAACACACTTGAGAGACGCCGAAAATATCTGTGAGATAGAACGCCTTCTAAAAAGACCCAACTTCTCTATCCTCTAAGGTAAGTAGTTCCAAAATACAACTAAAAGGACCGACAATTTCAATCTTAACAATCCGAACTCAGTCGTTAGCCAATAGGATTGAGGGGCAAGGGCCTTCCGATATTCTAGAACATTTTTTTTTTTGGCTTGGCAATTTGCACATCAAGAAGTTTCTCTACCTATGGACACCCTAAAAGGGAAGTAGAAGGCCTTAGGTTAAGCTAAAATCAATGCCACAAATTTGAGTAAAGTTATAGACTTGGATCTATAGATATTGTATGAATGAAGCACAAATGATTATAAAAGACACAATCAATCAATTCTCCATAGGAATGGCCAATAGCATATGATATAATCAATGGCTAAAGCCCTACAAGCAGTAGTAGAGAAGGCCCGTATAAAGTGAAAAAAATCCTGAACTATGGTGTAGTCATTCTTGAGCACTTGGATGGAAAACGATTTGATACTCCGGTAAATGGCAGCCGATTACGCAAGTTTTGGCAGCCTGCTCCGCCAGTTCAGCAACCCTGATCTCAACATATTATTTTAATTTTATTTGTTTTTTAATTTTTTGTTTTCAGTATTTAATTTGCTAACTTTTTGGAAAAAGACAGTTACAAAAAAAAAAAGGAAAAAATAAGGAAAGACTGATGAGCAAAAGTCAGGAAGTCATCAGCATAAGGAAAATGAAGCAAATTTTTTTTTTTTGATGGAAAATGATTTAGAAAACCACTGTTTTGGGCAGATTTGGCCAATATAGTATCAGAAACCTTTGCTGAGCTCTCAGACTGTACATCCACCCTTGATTTATCTAAATTGAGGTGAGCGAAGGTTTTTGACAAGCAAAAGTTCAATTTTTGAGTCAGGCGAATGTTCAGTGATATGCCATTTTGGGAACCTTCGCCGAGCATCATAACCTCATTATGAATCTTTGCCGAAATGTTAGATGATCTTAAAATGTCAAAATTAGATTGTCCATAGGTTTAGATTGTGAAAAAATACATTTACGACAGTACCTGGGCGAAGGACCCACCTGGGCGAAGGTTCATCCTTCGCCAGCCCTGAAAAACGTTTGCCTGATAGGTTCAGATCCCTAGAAACCTTCGTCGAGATTTTTATAGCCTATTTTTACAGTACTGTACATGCCTGCAAATTTTTGTTCAGAACCGATCAGCCAAACTACTATTCCGTGTAATGGACCCACCAAATTCAACTATAAGTTGGCTGAATTAGATTCATTCCTCACTTGTGCTAGCGAAGCTCTTGCGAATTTTTCTTGCGACCAAAGCCTTCCAAATTTCCTGCATTGCCTTCTGATACACTTTCACGCATTTATAATTCCTTTCTGATCATCATGTCTTCTATCGATACTTCCCAGTCTTCGCGCTATACTATCCATCGTGATGTCCCATCTGCAACAGACATCATGATTCTTCCTAGCACAAGCATGGTCACTCAGTGGATGACACTTGCGGAGCCTCTACTCACTGCAATGGGTATTCATGAGAGAGCCTTTTCGGGACGCATCAATATGGATTTCATCACTCTTGCCTTCAGTACGTGGAAGGAAGAGAAATCTAAGTTCTATATCACCTTCCAAGGAGCCACACACAAGGTGCACGTCACTGAGGCCGCACTTGCAACTATAGGAATCTCATCCGGTACGCAAGCCTCACCCAATCATGCACATCAAACAGGCCATCAGGCCATACATTGACCTCACCAATGATCTGCACTGGACTAATGATGACTACCTTCTGGATGCCATCACTGAGCCTTCCATCCACGTCGCTACCTAGCTGTTGAATCATTTCCTGATGGTTGGCAACCTCAGGAAAGACCGCATCACATCTCAAATCCTTCACAGGATAGTGGAGTCCCACACCAAGTTGGCCAAAGTCCCTCTTGAACCATATAACTGTGTCAAGTCAGTTTCTGGAGAGCTCAAGCGAGCTATTAAGGCCAATACTAAGCAGCGGTTCGTCGCTGGCTCTCTATTGTCCCTCTTAGCCGCTTCTCACCTAGAAAACAGAATCCATGGCTTCCACCTGAATTTCGTGCTTTCGGTTTACGAAGAAGCACCGGCCGAGTCATCTCATCAGGCCTCAAGTTCTCATAGTCGTCGTCGTCCACGCAGCGAGATCGTAATTCCTGACTCGCCTTCCGTGTCACGACGTCGCACTAGGCATACCTCGTCAGCTGCGCTTCCACCCCATGTTGTTGTTCGCACTGAACTTCCCATTCTCCTCATCTCTGATGCTTCCCTCACCTCTGCTCCCATACAAGGACAGTCTGTGACCATTGGGCCTACCATTCCCATCACAGCTGCCCAAGCCGCCTCACCCCCGCACACCGAAGCAAGCTCACCCAACACACAGTTCTTCATGGATATGTTTGATGATTCCGACCCCCTTGGGGCCACCGAAATCTTTGAAATGCCCCAGAGCCCAGCGCCCTTTGAACCCCAATCCCCTGGAAGAGGATTTGGGCATATCCATGAATCTACTGTTGGTGTCGAAGATGCCAGTTAGCAACCACCCACACAGGGTAGCCCAGCCACACTTCGGGTTGACACAGCTATAAAGTCACCAAAGTAGTTCAACGCCACGGTGCCTGAAAGGTTTGAAGAAGAAGAGACCTTGGCACCTATTCCACGCCTACCAAGGACAGTACCATCAAGGTCTCCTGCTGCTGCCACCTCCACGACCGTTGATTCTGGTCATGCTCTAGGACTAGTTTCAAGCCTTGGGCAAGTGATCCAGTCTATGCTGGATAAGAAGAAGGAAATGGAACAGAGGATCTTTGATGTAGGATCCGAAAATAGTCTGATCATCCAGAAATTTGTCCAGCTAGATCGAGAGGTGAAGATAGCCAAACAACATGAAGAAAAGGCTGAAAGCGAAAAGAAATTGGCCCAGCAACAAGCTGATCGCTTGGAAACCTACATCAGCTCCCTACAAAATGCCCTGACAACCCCACATGACCAGGTAGATAAGGCAGTGCAAGATGCCAAGCAACAGGTGCAGCTGCTGAAGGGGCAATTACAGATGGCCGAACAAGATCACACACGGCTTCAAGGTGAATTGGATGCGACCACCCTTGAGCGTGATGCCTATCTACAAACGCAAATACCCGATCATCCGGTCACACCGACGAAGATTGCGTATTTATTCAAGAAAGTGGAAACATACCACGTGGCCCTTTAGGGATTCCAAGGCCGCTTTGATAGGTTCAAAGGAGCAGCTTCAACCGAGTTGGCAAAGGCAAAAGAGACCATCAACGCCTATGAAAAAGCCGTCGTTTAAGTGTTGGAAGCCAGACCACAAATCCCCGTCCCGGTCATGCCGCAATTCTCCCCTTCGTGCCAAGAAGCTATACAAATGGATACAGGGGTTGATTCGAGCATGGACCAGAGGAGAGCTCCAGATCTAGCAGATCAACCGCCAACCATACCAGCAGTACAAGCAGGTCCATCCTCATCAAGGACAAGCCATTTATTCAGAAGGCCCATCAATGTCGAGGACCAGATCCAGACCTTCTTAAAGCAACATCTGCATGAGTCCTCGCATGGTGGATGGGTTCTGAAATTTAAGACCTCCGAGATCAAGGCCGGCAAAGAATTGGACAAAATACCTGCACTGGGAGAGCAGCCGGCATGGAGAATCATGGTTTTTGAGAAAACTCCGGAATAAATTAGGAGTTACGTCGCCAGCCCTCGCCAGTTGCGGATAGATCCTTATTACGTGCCAATGTCGCGAAGACATAAATTAAAAGATTTGGGACTGACTATGGACAAAATCACCATCCATACGCCCAATTGGCCAATCATCCATCAGCCTTACAGCTGGAACATTTCAGTGGACTTCCACCGTGCCTTACAAGCATATCAGAGAGATTATGTCCACTCTCCGGATCCAACGGTGCGACAATCGACAATGTTTGTTAAAGATCTAACTTTGTTGGCGTTAGTGGCAACTAAATGGGACGATTGCCTTCCTACCCTGGCATTTGATCCAAATAAGCCGATGGCCTCAAAGAAAATCAAAGATCAACTGCCGATTGCTCGACTGTATTTCCGTGCGGCTATTATGGGAGGCTCTTGGGAATCCCACTTCACCTCATGGACAACTTCCAAGTGGATTGCCGGAGCCCACAATTGTTTCCTGTCACACAACTTGGATTTCAATACTGCACGCCTTGACTTTATTAAGATTAAGATTATTTAATTAAGATTCGGTGTGAAGCCAATAAAAGTCCCCAATAACTGCATATTGCAGGTGTCGTGGGACCGCCACCAGTTTTGGTGGGGGATATTGTTGGAGGGTTTTCGGATCCCAAGGCAACCCTAACCCTAGTTAATAAATGAGAGGGATCTGGCACCCTGCATGTGTAAGTCCAACCCAATGATCACATAGTTATTTGATTAGTTAAAAGTTAATAAAAGGACTTTAGGCCTTTTTGCGGGACTTTTAATGTCACAGGGCCTAAATGTCAAGTTAGTGAATAAAATTGGGTTTCCCTCCAAGTTTGATGGTTCCCACACTTTTTTAAATTTGAATAAAAAGAGAGGCAAGACTGGACCAATAGGATTCAAAGGCCAGGGTCCTCCTCTCTACTATAAAAAGAGACCAACTCGAGTTGCTCCTGATGTTCATTTCCTCATTTCAATAAAGCAGATTGGTTCTCTTTAGAAATGGATTGATGAATGTCCTTGCTCTTCCTCTCTTTTCCTCCATTTCTCATGCTTCCTTTATATTTGTTAATTGTTGAATTTGATCATTATTGGAATTGCTATTTCTTATGCTTTTTGTGAGAGAGAAAAGGAGAGAGAAAAGAGTAAGTTTCTATCATTGTTGTGGATTTAGGGTTAATGGAAGTAGGGTTAATGGATGTAGTGTTAATGGATGTAGTGTTAATGAATGTTAGTGTTAGATCCTCCATTCACGTCGAAATCTGAACTATACTATCGCTCTCATGGGAACAAACCTACGCGTGACAACTAACTCCGTCTCTTTGATGCTAGATTGACTAGATCTTGGATTCAGGTTAGGCAAAGAAAGAAACCCACTACAGATTGAAAGCCCCTTTGTCAAATTGAGTAATATCAAGATGGCAAAGGACGAAAAAGTACGAGACTACATTGAACACTTCAAACGTCTCACGAGTCAAGTACAAGAGCAGCCTATCAAAAACATGCTCATCATCTGGTCCTTAGTCGAACTCCCCAGATGGATTAGTGTTGGGGTTATTCCCAACAAAGTGTAAATAAATAAATCCTCCAATAAAATGTGTTGCGAGGGCATGGCATCCTGTGTGTATAAGCCCATGGCCCAATGAGCACGCAATTGAAGTTGTAAATAAAATAAACTTGACTTGGGCCTTGTAATTAAAATAAAACTAGAGGCCCAATGTCATTTTTAGACTTAGAGATCACTTTTTAGGGTTGGGTCCAAATTGGGACTCACACGAATCTTGTGATTTCTAATGTACTTTTTGTGGACCCTTGGATATCAAGTTGGGTCCAAGATGAATGGATAGGATCATTGTGAATATTAGCCAATAGGATTGAGGGGCAAGGGCCTTCCCCATTTCATAAAAAGGCCCCATTTGAACACTATTTCAATGCTTAATGAGAAGGAGGAAACTCTACCATTTTTGGAAGAGAAGCATCCTCATTTGCTATTCACTACTTGCTATTGCTCTTGATTGTGTTTTCCATTGCTTTCTCTTTCCATGTTTATTGTTTGCCATAGTAAATGTTTTTCCATTAGCAAGCATAAGGAGCATTTGAGCTAACCTCCACCCTCTCTCTCTCTCTCTCTCTCTCTCTCTCTCTCTCTCTCTCTCTCTCTCTTCCCTTCTCAATCTCTTCTTCTCCATTCCTTCTTTTCAACCAAAACTATGATGAATGTAGGTGTAGAGGAGTAGAGTTAAAGAGGAGTAGTATAGTGGTGAGTAGAGTTAAGGGAGAAAGTAGGAAATTAACTAAAAGTAGCATCTATGCATAGTTAGGCACCTATCCAATGATCCGACCTTTGTTGACAGGCAGAAGGGCTATACTACAAGAGATCTTCGACCCCAGAGTGGCGTCGTTGCCGGGGATAGGTTTCCACTAACTAGTTTAGTTGCATTTTAGCTATTTTCTTGCTTTTCAAAGTAGTTTAGGTAGATTTTTGGGAGTTTAGAGTTAGTTTTTTGTATTTTTTTGTGTTTGGATTGTTCACAGCTAGCGGAGGAGGTGTGAGAGGGTAGAGAAGGCCCTGAACAACCTCTAAGGGCTTAAAACCCAAACCAATCATCCAAAAAACTCAAAAAATACACCAATATGTATTTTGGAGGAAAAAAGAGCCAAAAAACTCATCAGATTTTTATATCTCCAGAATAAGTGAGAATTAACCCTTGCATGACTGGTAGTAGCTCCAGGGTACTGTCCCAGACTTGCATAGTAGCTTGCGAGAGTTAGTCCCAAGCAGATTGTAAAAATCAGAGAAAAATCATAAAAAATTCAAAAAACCCTTGAAAAAATCCAAAAAAAATCCAAATCTTCATAAGAACTCTCGCAAAGCCCTTTGAAGTTTCATCTCAGTGAGACCAGGACACAGAGAAGCTTGCAAGAGTTAGTTTGATTATTAACTTCCTGTGCGAGAGTTCCCAATAAAAAAAAGACGGGAAAGTACCAGTGAACCCTCGCAGACAGTGAAATTTTCAGTTCCAGTGGTCAAGAACTCTCGCAGAGGATTCAGAAGTTCCATCTCAGTGAGACCAGGACACAGAAGAGCTTGCGAGAGTTAGTTTGATTTAAGTGAGCAGAAAATTGGATTTAAGTGCTAAAAAATCACTAAAAAGTGAAGATCCAACAAATCCTTCCAGTAAGAACTCTCGCAGACCCTCTCAATCGATTCAGAATGTCAAATTACATCAGTGATGAAGCCTGCGAGAGTTAGTCTGAAGATCTGGTGAAGATCAAGCACAAAAAGTGATTTTGAACCCTCACAGACAATGAAATTTTCACTTCTTGTGAGAATTAACCTCTTGTGAGAATTCTAAAGTGAGCTCTAACCCAGATCCAACTATTGTGAAGCTTGCGAGAGTTACTTCTCAGAGATTTGAAAGATATCAAGTTTTTTACTTGCAAAAATAGCTAAAGAACCCTCGCACAACCAACCCTTGCACAAGATAACCCTTGCAGACCAGATCAGTGAAAAGATCTGCATCAGATCCAGCGACTGTCAAAATCTCAGGTCAATCTGTGCAAGGAGTAAAAAGTTATCAAGGAAAAACCACCATAAAAGACCTAAAATTCATTCCAGCCGATCAGATCGACCAGATCCTTGAAGATCCAGACTGCATCCTACTGTATAAGCAAGATCCAATCACTTTGGAACCCACCATCGGATGAATCTGAGATCGGGACGATCAATAACACGCAGGATAGCAAATCAGGCACCACACCTTCCCAGATTAGCAGTTGTGCAACAAGAGGCAAAACCGGAACTAGCACCAATGGATCCAATGGGCCAACCCGTACCTGTCGCACCCTTGCATGCAGTTCGGAGAGCACCACGGATGGAGATACCAAAATACGACGGATCATCAGATCGCATCCGATTCCTCCAGATCTACGAGCAAGCTTGTGAAATCTACGGCGAACAGACACTTGTAGCGAAGCTGATGCTATTCCCTATGTCCTTACTTGCAGTGGCTTAGGATTGGTTTTTTAACCTATCAAAGGAAGAGAAATCCACCTGAGAAGCGGTTAAAGTGGCTCTCATTACGCACTTTAAGCCAATGTCATATCCTAACTATACACGCACCCTCTTTGACATTGGTCCTTGGAAGCAATTACCCCTTGCAGCCCAAAAAGCGGTATGGTTGGTGACTGAGCTCCAATACAATCTATTCGGCACCCTCGCGGGACAATATACTATGCGGCAATTTGATGATGGTGCTATGACGGACCTTCAGAAAGAAAAAACAAGGCTGGAGGAGGAAACCAAACAACATCAGCTGCAGATTCAGAACCTCACCAATTATAATCAACAATAGCAGCAGATGCTACTCCACTTCCAGAACCAGCTCCAACTGAAGGTATCCAACATGCAGCATACCATTGATAACCTCAAGCCGAAAAGGATGAGGCTGTAGCAGATGCACAAGCCGCACTTTTCGCTATGAAAAAACAGTTGGAATTGGTGGACTTCAATGACTTCACACCACTAGCTATTTCTGAGGGAACTGCCATTCCAGTGGTGGTCTATCAAACGCTAGCCTAAAAATTGAAAGCCACGATGGAGCAGCACTCAAAATTACAACAATCATACCTTGCTTCTGTAGAGGCCCTAAACCAGCACATAGCCACCCTGGAAGGATGCTTAAAGGCCGCTGTCCAGTTGACACCGTCAGTTCATGTAGAGCACACCCAATTTCATGATTCGGGACACCACTTTGATGGACCAAATGGTGGATATGGAGTAGGATTCTAGCAGCCTCCTCCTGCAACTCAAGGCTCCTCATTTCAAGGCCAACCCATGGGGCAAGGAGCTCAAGCACCAACCAATCCGTCAGGCTCTGGGGGTACCAGCTCCCAACATTATCTTTTTCCTTCCACTGCTTCTAACCCTCTGGACACCACTAACCCCCCATTTATTCCATGACAATTTTCTCTTGAGTCACAAAGAATTGTTCAAGCTAACCCCTTGTCTCCTCCTGAACCCGATCTCCAAATTCAACACAAGATTGCCTCTAAAGCACCAACCATCTGGCACAAAATCATGCCCATAGAACCAAGCAAGGAGTTGCGCGCCTCTCAGGAGTTTGTCAAGAAATATCCAACAACAAAAGAGTGAGGTGGCTACATACTATCGAATTTGGACCAGAGTCAAACACATAAAGAAGTAGTCAAACTCCTAGATCCACAACCTCTCTGGCATCATCAGCTCTTCCTGCAAAGTAGGACCTCAATGGCACGATATATTGAAGCTCCCTCCTACATGCGCACAAATCCTTATTACTATCCAGTAGCGAGGCGAGAACCGTTTCCTGCCACCAAGGTCAAGAATAGAATATTTTGGCCCAAGCTCACAAGCGTCGATACCAGCAACTTAGCCGAAGACATGGTCACCAACTGCCGAGCATTCTACCAGAAGCACCATGACAATCATGATCGCGACGTCAGATATTTTGCGGATAATTGCGGCCTGGTAGCATTTCTGACAAAACTCAAAGGTTTTTGGGATCGAGGGCTACCTCCAATCGCCCTTGATATCAATAAACCCCTGCGAACGCAAGACGACCATATCAGCATAGCAAGGCTCTATTATCGTGCTGCACTAACTTCTGCCCTGCACGTTGATATGGTGGAGCTATAAAAAGCCCATAACTTTCTACAAGGTATGTTCCATTATTACAAACCCATGCCCTTTCTCAAATAATTGTTGTCGCCACTCCGGTTGTGGTTGGAGGGTAGGTAAGGCTTGCAGTTCTTTTCCCTTGATGGTCTGAGCTAAGAATGATATCTACCAGCCGCCTCTTGATGACTTGTGGGGATATTTGGATAAAAATTCACTGATGTTCTTCTCCGTGGACTTCGGTCTTGGGAAGGCCCGGCTGGCAGATATCGTACGCGATCCTCTGGATGATGTTCCTTGGTCCTGGCTGGTGGTTGCGCCTTGGCTCAGGTCTCACGTCTTAGTGGCCACATCTGTTTGCCCTTGGTCTTGGCCTTCGGACACTTGATCTGGTTGAAATCCCCCTGCTGGCTGCTGGCTCTGATCTTGGCTGGTACTAGCCTGTGCAGCGTCAAAATTAGGTGGCGGTGGTGTGGGTGATAGGCATGAGAATGGATGCAGATGTATGACGAGAGGTTGGTTAAAGAAGGAGACTGATTTCCCAATGCTTGTGTTTCCCTTTTTGAAGGATCTTCGTCGTGACTGGGGTACTTCTTCTGATTGAGTCTCTTTAGATTACCCATCTGCCTTCTTCAGCCTTGTCTTTTTCATATTAGACTTGTGACCTTGGATGTCGATCTTGCTGATGTTGTTGTTGGCAGTGCAACTGCTGCAGTGGATCTAAGCAAATCCACTCTCTCTCCCCCCCCCAAAAAAAAAAATCTGTTGGTGGGGATGTTGTTGCTGGTGACTGTTCATGCTTAGGATTGGATCGGCGTGTGGAACACGGAGTTGAAACTCGTTGAACATGCGATTGGACTAAAGATTGAACAAATTTTAACTAAATTTGTTTCGATGTAGTTGACTCAAAGAATAATATGGAAATGAGATGCAGGAATCAACTCTAATTTGACATGGATTGTGCATATATGGTGGATGCACAAAAATCCGAAACTCTGTATAAGGTGGCTGGAAAATTGATAGATGAATGACAAGTTATTCTTGAGATACACTACATGATGTCTCCTGTGCGATGGCTATTCTTGATGAACTAAAAACAAATGTAAAAAAAGATATGCAATTAGAAAAAAAGTATGAAAATAAAAATGACAAAAAATAAACAAGGAAGATACCAATGTGACAGAGAGTGAAAGCCGTAGAGCATTTTTCAAACAAGAAGTCATTCATCAACATGTATAATTCACCTGGACAATTTCATGTGTCTATTGATCTGTTAGAGTAATGAAAAAACTCTTAGAAGTCCTTGTCAAAAACAAGGCAGGTAGTGACACTTGAATCTACCATCGTTGATAGTAGATGTCATAAGATATAGCTTGAGATGTAGGTATGGTTGAGGTACTATTGTCCTAAGGACCTCTCTGAATAAGAGATTCAGAACCGAATCTCTATATGGATTTCTGAATCCTAGATTTATTGTGGATTGGCACATTGAAAATATTAGCAGCATGTGGAAAGACAAATAGGTTTGAGGTGGTAGAAGGGGAGAAAAACTGTCAATTCCCTATGGAGTTGCTCTTGGTTCGACATTGTAGCAGATGACGGAATATCGGTTTCACTTTCATTCGATTTCATATTGCCTTTGTGCATGATGGAGCTAGTGTATTGTGCGGTAGTGTAGAAGTTTGCTAGAAACTTCTCAAGTGAGCAGCAGGTTGATCGATTGGGTGCTATAGTGCTCGTGTTGTATTGTCGTGAGGATCCTATCGGGAGTGATAACTAATGTGACGGGCAGGTAGGACCTTAGTTGGTTGCTTTGGACAGTCTTTGAAACTGTGTTTTCTGATACAGTCAGGACACTCATCATGGTATCACGTCTTAACTGGACAATCAACTATGAAGTGGCCAGTTTCACCACAAATGAAACATCTGGTGTGCAATGGCCCTTGTATAACAGCATAGCCATCTTGTATGGCTAATGGTTCTGGACTTTCAGGTGGATATTCATGATAAGTCAAGGAATGTCGAGAATGGAATGGTTGTGTTTCATATTGTTGGACTGTATGTGCTTGGATAGGCAGATATGAAGGACAAGCATCAACAGGATGCGTAGCCCGGCAGTGTGATCACCATATTGTTTTTCGTCTATAAGATACCTATGCAGGGTTTGACTGACCAGGCATACTACTTTGGATAGACTTCAGGGTAGCTTGAAACTCTTTGGTGAGTTTCTCCATCTGTAGTTGATGTTGCTTATTAAGTAACTCCAACTGGGATTTCCAAAGCTGATTTCGGGTATCCTCGATCGGCTTCGACTCATGGAGAGGAGCACGTGGTGCTCATCTTTCCCTGGATTCGTCAACATCTGATCCTTCGTCTTATTCCTTGATGGCATCAGACATAGCTAATTTGAGGCTCATATATTCATCATTGGATTTAAGCTCGCGTCTAATCCATCTTGGAAGGCCGACTAAAGACCAGATGATGAGCGTCTGTTTAGAGGGTTGTTCTTGTACTTGACTTTTGAGGCGTTTGAAACGCGCGATATAGTCTCGTACATGTTCATCCTTTGCCATCTTGATGTTACTCAATTTGACAAAAGGACTCTCGATCAAGCGAAAGGGCTTAAAATGCTTGATAAAGGACTCTTTCAAGATTGACCAGTCTGTCTTATCTTCACGATCAAGGTTGAAAAACCAATCACGTGCTTTAGTGATCATGGTCATCAAAAACAGTTGGACCATAGCATCGGGAGATGTTTTGCCATACACATCACATGCATTCTCAAAGATTTGCAAAAATATTTGAGGGTCCGAACTACTGTCAAACTTTGGTAGATCTAGCTTGGGTGTATGTCTCTCATAATGAGCATTGTGGGTAGTAGAGACTCCATTAAGGTGGGTTCTGGCCTGTGAGGGTTCAACACCATAAAATTGGGGTCATGCGCGTGAGGACTCAGTCTATCAGGTTCTTGTCTTTCGAATGGGTTTGTGGATGGCTCGTGCATTTGGGCCCACATTCGGTAGAATCTATGACGTCTGATTGTTCAGCTATAGGGGACTTGATCTCGTATGGATAATCTTCGGGGATTTTAGGATCTATATTGTCGGCCATTAGGTACTATTGTGTCGTTTTTGTGTTGGGTATATGTTTTTGATGTTTTTGGATTTTTTTAGGGTTTTTGGATTTTTTGAATTTTTTTAGGGTTTTTGGTGTTTTTGGATTTTTAGGGTGTTGAAGGAAGTGAAGGTGGAGACTCAGTATAAAAATTGCTTTCTAGTGGTATGAGTTTTATTTTCTGAATTTTTTTTTTCAGCCTCTAAGGCTTTGGGGAGATGGTGGTTCAGTTGAAATGCCAATCAGAAGTGTGGTTTGAAAGTTCTGTGGTCTGGCATGGAGTTGGCCGGTTGAGATGGTGAGGAATCTCGTCGGTCCAGATTTGACGTGAACCCGTCGGTCGAGATCTGACGCAAACCCATTGGTCGAGATCTGATGCGAACCCGTAGGTCCAGATTTGACGCAAACCCATCGGTCGAGATCTGACGCAAATCCGTCAGTTGAGATCTGATAAAAAACCCGTCGGTCAAGATCTGACGTGAACCCGTCAGTTGAGATCTGATCAAAAACCCATCGGTCGAGATCTGACGCTAACCCATCGGTCGAGATCTGAAAAAAAAATGTCGGTTGAGATTTGAAAAAAAACATCGGTTGAGATATGAAGGAAAGCGTTGGCTGAGATATGAAAAAAAAACGTCGGTTGAGATATGAAGGAAAGCGTCGGCTGAGATATAAAGGGAAGCATCGGTTGGGATATGAAGGAAAGCGTCGGCTGAGATATGAAGGAAAGCGCCGGTTGAGATATGAAGGAAAGCGTCGACTGAGATATGAAGGAAAGCGTCGGTCGAGATATGAAAAAAAAAAATGTCGGCTGAGATATGAAGGAAAGCGTCGGTTGAGATATGAAAAAAAAACGTCGATTGAGATATGAAGGAAAGCGTCGGCTAAGATATGAGGGAAGCGTCGGTTGAGATATGAAAAAAAAGTGTCGGTTGAGATATAAAGGAAAGCGTTGGCTGAGATATAAAAAAAAATGTCGGTTGAGATATGAAAAAAAACGTCGGCTGAGATATGAAAAAAAAGCGCTGGTTGAGAAATGAAGGAAAGCGTTGGCTGAGATATGAAAAAAAAACATCGGTTGAGATATGAAAGAAAGCGTCAGCTGAGATATGAAGGGAAGCATCGGTTGAAACATGAAGGAAATGGAGCGTGACGGGGCGACTAAAGGAGTGTAGTTGATGGGTGTGGGCTCTGGTTTTGTAGTTGTTGTGGCTTGCTGGTTGGTTTGCAGGGTCAGGTGCAAGCAAGTTGGTTTTCAGACGGATTTGCAAGCAAGTCTATTTGCCTGCGGTTGTTGTTTCTTGAAAGTCGTTTTGTAGGTAGGGTAGTTCGTTTGTAAGGTAGACTGCAGATGAGAACTGTTATGGATCTGTTCAAGAACACTGTTGCAGCATGTACGGGTTTATGAGGTGTGGAGTTCAAGCAGCAACAGTGCCAAATGTTTACATATTCAGAGCCTATAAAATCTGTTAACTTGTTTTTCTTTGTTTCTTTCTTCTTCTTTTGCCTATCAGCAGAGACTGTGGGAACTTCTTGAGATTACCTTTCTTGTTTTAAGGCCTAGATTAGGCAGAAGGGGCAGATAATCATTGTAGTATTGTCTTGTCTATCAGAGGACATCCGGATGGGTCACTCTTGAACTGAATGCACATGCATAATCAACCAAAATGCAAGCCAATGCATTCAACAAATGATCTACGTTACTGCTTAGTTGAACAACGATGGATTCCTACTTCTACTTTGCTTCAAAATGAACTAAAATCAGATCCTACACTGCTTTACTTGCATAAATTGACAAAACAAGAAACAAAAACTAATCTACAGCATGTTAGAAGTCCAAGAATCAATAAACCAACCAGTCTTTTGATTCTTGGACATCCCAAGAACATCAAGAACTAGAAGGTTAGAAAATATGCAAGATTTATGCCACATTTCTAGCCTATTTAGGTTACTTGAATGCTGGCTCCTACATTAATCCACAAGAAAACATGAAATCTAATCCACAACTAGCACGAAAAGCTCCTCTTCACAAAGAGGGAGTCTCTTAAATAAACAAGAGAGCTCCTTAGGTGGCATCATAGTGGAATTTCCACATTTCACAAATTACAAGTGGAATGCTCTCCACTAGAGGTCACCATCAAAAGGTGGCTCACTTTAATTTCTTTAAGAGGGGTCTACTTGCATTTATTACATTTGCCTAGAAATACTAGTTCCTACATGGTCATTCCATCTTTCGGGATTCACCATGAGGCTTACACAGTTCTTGCTTGTCATTACTACTAGTATTTCTCGGCTCTCATACTCAGCCCTCAATCTTCATTCATCTCATCTTCTCGGAGACCTCCTCGGTCTAAGGTGAGAGGTGCTCTTGAGTTGCTCTGTCCGATTATCTTGGGAATTCGTCAGAATCAGCCAACAATGATGATGATTAGATGATCAAGTGAGTGAAGAAGAGACTAAGAAAATGTGAAAGATTCCAGATCCTAAAGATCCAATCTACTTGAATGACCTTTGGTTAGAAAGAGAAATACACTACCAATTTCACCAATGTAGAAAAATCAGCATCTACACATAATTTGAGATGCAAACACTAATAGAACTTGATCAAACTTGAATGAAATGATTATGTACTGTTGCTGTCAGGATATTAGCTACACATTCCCTCGAAGACACATGTTGAAGCTCCACCTCCTTTGCAATGACTCGCTCCCTCACAAAATGATATTGTATCTCAATATGCTTGCTCCTAGCATGAAAGATAGGATTGGATGCCATTCTTTGGGCTGATTGATTGTCACAAAAGATGATTGGGCTCTCGGAAAAATCCAGCAAGTGAAGATCCTTGATTATCCTCTTGATCCATGCTATCTCCTTTGTGCAATGTGTAAGAGCTTTGTACTCGGCCTCACTAGATGACAATGAGATAGTGGCTTGTTTCTTTGACAGCCATGATATAGCTCCATCACCTATGAAAAATACAATAAGAACTAATGGATTTCCTATCCATTACATCTCCAGCATAGTTTGAATCTGAAAATCCAAAAAGATTAGGTGATGATCCCTCATACAATATGCCAAAATCTCGAGTTCACTCCAAGATCATTGGCTTGAATGCTTGCACTCCAAACTACATAAGCTAGGAATTGGCAACACATTCTATGCTACTAGAATGCAAAGAACTTGATCAAAAAGCATTTATCACAAATGGAAACTTCCATAAACATCAAGTGCGGCCCAAAATAGCATTATACAGTCCATAATACATCAGCCTACCACTTTTGGAAAGCACCTAAGATCATACACAATAGCTTGAAGACAATACACACAACAATGCTCTCAATGGAGGAAGAAACAATGACAATGATCTATTGATCTCAATGAAGCATACAAAAGGTTTCTCCAACCTGTTCTCCATGACTTCCCTACTATTTATGGATGAGGAAGATGACTCTCTCTCCTCTCTCTAAAAGGTACTTGACCCTAGATATTCCCTATATAGGAAAAATAGCTAAAAATGGCTTATATGACCAAAATACATCAAAATGGTCTCATTTTGAAGGGTATGAAGTTTGACACTTCATCATACTGAAAAAATACAGTAAATAAAAACATTGTGGCCTGGTTCACACGTGCAAAACTCCAGAACCAAAACTATTTACAATTTTAGCCAATTTAGGCCTCAAACTAGCTAGGAAATGTTGACAATTTTCACACTCCCTCTTCAACATTGGATGCTAGTTTCAACATAGTCTTTGAGCACATTCCAAGATTAGATCTATGCATTAAATATAGGTCCTTTCCCAATGGTTTGGTGAAGATATCAGCCACACACTCCTTTGAAGAGACATGTTGAAGCTCCACCTCTTTGGCAATGACTTGATCTCTCACAAAATGGTGAGCAATCTCAATGTGCTTGCTCCTTGCATGAAAAACAGGATTGCTTGCCAAGCTTTGGGCTGAAAGGTTATCACAAAGTATGATTGGAGTCTTCTCTGGTTCCAGCAAGTGAAGATCCAATAACATCCTCTTGATCCAAAGAATCTCCTTGGTGCATGTTGTTAATGCCTTGTACTCGGCTTCGGTGGAAGATAGAGAGATAGTTGGTTGCTTCTTTGATAGCCATGAGACCACTCCATCTCCAAGATAGATTGCAAAGGCACTTGTTGACTTCCTATCCATTTGATCACCTGCAAAATCTGAATCTGAAAATCCACAAAGGTTAGGTGTAGTACCTCCATACAAGATGCCAAAATCTCTAGATCCCGAGATGTATCTAAGTACTCTCTTTCCTAGCTTCCAATGAGCCTCACTAGGATCTTGCATAAATTGACTTAGTTTACCAACCACAAAGCTTAGATCAGGTCTTGTGATGGTTAACCATATAAGAGATCCTATTAGCTTTCTATAGAGAGTAATGTCCTTGAAGGATCTTTCATTACTTCTTGTAGTTAGCTTTACATTTGATTCCATAGGAGTAGAAACAACTTTACAATCTTCCATATGAAACCTTTTTAGAATAGAGTTAACATACTTTTCTTGACATATGAATGTAGATTTAGAAGTTCTAATAATCTCTATTCCTAAGATATAATGAAGTTTACCAAGATCTTGAATTTCAAACTCTCTTTTGAGTGCCATCTTGATTTCATCTATATCTAGATTGTTACCACCACTTAAGATAATGTCATCAACATAGATCAAAAGTAAAGTGATATCATTTTCATTCAATCTAAAGTAGAGAGAATTATCATACTCACTCATAACAAAGTTTTGAGAAAGTAAGAAGGAATTGAGCTTAGCATACCAACTCCTTGGTGCTTGCTTTAGCCCATACAAACTCTTTTGGAGATAGCACACATGATTAGGCTCATCATGTGAAACATAGCCCTCGAGTTGCTCCATGTAAATATCTTCTTCAAGATCACCATTCAAGAAGGCATTAGTAACATCCATTTGCCACATATCCCAATCATAAAGAGTTGCAAGAGAGATTAGGATTCGAATAGTTACCATCTTTGCCACGGGTGCAAAGGTCTCATCATAGTCAATACCATATTCTTGAGCATACCCCTTTGCCACCAACCTTGCCTTGTACTTGTTGATTGATCCATCTTGATTTGTCTTGATCTTGAAGATCCACTTACAACCAATTGCCTTCTTGTCCTTTGGAAGCTTTACCAACCTCCATGTGTTGCTTTTGATGAGTGCTTGATGCTCATGATCCATGGCTTGGATCCATTCCTTCTTTTGAATTGCTTCACCTACACAAGTTGGTTCATCAAAAGAGGTAAGAAAAGCAAAGTTAGAGTTGTCCACCACTTGCTTTCCTTTTTCATCATAGGTTAGCCTTGATGGCTTAGCCCTTTGCCTTTGAGTCTTCCTTGAAGTTTGCTTTGGAGTGGCATCTCCATCTTCATCCAAGACATCTTGCACATCATGATGATTAGTAGGCACATCAACATCAACATCAACAACATTGGAAACATTCTCTTCATGAAAGATGACATCCCTACTTATGACAACTTTCTTTGTAGAAGGAATGTACACTTTGTAAGCCTTGCTTACTTCACTATAGCCAACAAACACACCCTTCTTTGATGAAGGATCTTCTTTAGTTCTATCATCAAGTGTGATATTGACAAAACATGTACATCCAAAGATCCTACAATTCTTGACACTTGGCCTTCTACCATAAAGAACCTCATGAGGAGTTTTACCATCCAAGGAAGCACTTGTCCATCTATTACATAGATAGTTAGCACATGCTAAAGCTTCCCCCCAAAAAGACTTAGCAAGATTAGCATGTAGTCTCATTGCCTTGGCACATTCACAAAGGGTTCTATTCTTCCTCTCGGCCACTCCATTCTGTTGTGGAGTCCTAGGACTAGACATCTCCCTCTTAATCCCATGTGCTATACAAAAGTCTTTGAACCTATTTGAGGTGTATTCCCCTCCATTATCAGATCTTAAGCATTTGATCTTTGTATTGAATTGGTTTTCCATTTCATTCTTGAACTTGACAAATGCAGCAAACACTTCATCCTTACTTTTAAGAAGATAGATCCAAGTATACCTACTAAAGTCATCAATGAAAGTTGCATACATCTTTGCCCCACCATTGCTAGTTGTACTAGAAGAATGAATATCAGAATGCACAAGTTGAAAAGCTTCTTTAGATCTAGAAGTAGATCTAGAATAAGCAAGTCTATGAGATTTGGACAAGGCACAATGTTCACAAACACTATTGTTTGCAACAAGACTTTTAGGGAGACCAAGAACAAGCTCTTTCTTTGCCATTACCTCCAAAGATTTGAAGTTGGGATGGCCCAACCTCTTGTGCCAAACTTCTTGGTTTGTCAATTGCTCCCTAGCCATACATCCTTCATGATTAGAGATCACACATGCATCAAGCTTGAAAAGTTTACCATGCCTCCTACCTTGAGCAATCAAGGATCCACATTTACTTATCAAACATGCATCTCCAATGAACTCCACATCAAGTCCTTTGTCAATCATTTGACTTACACTAAGCAAATTCTTAGTGATTGAAGGAATGTACAAGACATTTTCAAGATTTGCTTTCCTATTTGTTGAAAGGGAAATAGGAATAGTGCCTATGCCTTTGATGTCACATTGACCATCATTTGCAGTGTAGATGATGTTACCTTCTCCCTCATAAGACAATAAGGATGTAAAGTATTCCTTATGTCTTGTCATGTGAGATGAGGCTCCACTATCAATCCACCAAGGATCATTATCATCTATGTTGGCTAACAAACTTGAAGTCATAACAAGTGATTCACATGTGTTATGTTCTTCCTCATCTATTGTAAGATTTCCTTGCCTCTCTCCTTGCTCTCTTTTCTTCTTATAACATTCATTTGCAAAATGACCTTTTATCCCACAATAAAAGCACTTGAACTTTGACTTATTGTTCTTAGTAGAAGAGGAAGAGGAAGAGTGATCATCATGATCAAAGTTACCACCTTTGGACCATTTCCCTTTGCCTTTACCTTTGCCCTTGAATTTGCCTTTTGTGAAGAAAGCCTCTTCACCTCCACCTTGCAAGGATGCACCATCAAGCTTTGATTGCAACCTATGTTCTTCAGCCAATAAGATTTCTTGCAAGTCAACCACACTTGGCAAGACTCTTTGAATGGCAAAACTTTGCACAAGGTTAGCATGTTCATTTAGCAAACCATTCAACATAACTTGGACTATTTCACCATCTTTTATGTTCTCATCAATGCATGCTAAATCATCACTTAGGGACTTAACTCTCAAGATAAATGCATGAGCACTTTCACCCTCTCTTTGCCTACTAGAAAATATTTGTCTCCTTAGGGTCAATACCCTAGATGTGGACTTTGATTCAAAGAGCTTCTTTAAGGCATTCCATGCCTCACTTGCACTTTGACACTTTCCAACTTCCTTGAGAAGTTCATTTGTAACATTCATTTTAATGATATGAAGAGCCCTTTTGGCCTTCTTATCAAACCTTTGTTGCTCTTGAAGTGTGAGAGGTCTCTCTTCAATTTCTGCAACTATGTCCATGAGTTCATTCAACTCAAGTAAGGACTCCATCCTCACTTTCCAAGTAGAGTAGTTTGATGAACTCAACCTTTCACTAGACTCTAGCATGATCCCACCATTGGAAGCCATGATTCTAATGTTTCTTCAACTTTTAGGTTCTGTCCTAAAGCACTTAGCACTCACTTTTCTCTCAACAAATGATAGATAAAGAGATCTATGAAGATTTAGGACCCTAAAACACTTCTATCTTGAACCTAGATGGTTTCCAAGCATAGAAAGGAAGATTGATACACATGCAACACTTTGCACACACTAAGAATGGATTACAAAATCAAACCAACCTGAACACACTCTTGCTTAAGCTCTCAAACTTTCCAGCAAGTGACCAAATCAAGTTATGGTGTGAAGAGTTACTTGCATTCTTAGAAAATACCCAAAACTAGGATGCCAAGATTACCTAGTAATGAACAAACTTGATCAACATATGATCAACACACTAAGATATTGATTCAACCTGTAAAACCACATGTAAACCACACTTCTAAAAGTTTATAAACTCCAGCAAGTGATAAATACAAGATTTAGAGGTGAATGAATGAGCACACTTAGTGAATCACAAGACTAGCTTCACTATCTTGTCAAATCTTGGTGTTTAGATGTAGATCTAAGATCACTTCACATGAGAATGTTCCTCAACCTGTTAAGAACCTGAAAACACACTTGCATAATGGTTAACACCTTCCAGCAAATGCTCCAATCAAATTACATAAGGAGAGTTACTTACATGCTCAACAAAGTACACCAAAATTTATGCCAAAATTGATGACAATCTTTACAATATGCTCTTCACAATGGAGCTTACAATATGTTCACCCAAAAAAGGGGATCTTTCATCCAAATGGGAGTTTTGCTCAGCCTTTAGGAGAATTACAACTCACTCAAAAGAGCATTTGTCATCCACTTAAGGAGAAGTTTCATCCACTTAAGGAGAGTGTTCATCCAAGAATGGAGATTGTCAACAATAGGATTGAAAAGAACATTGTTAGTATTGAATATGCACAAGCCTCACAATCACAAATGATTAGGTGTTATGATCTGATCCAAAATAGTTTCTTTTCAGTCTCTGATCTTCAATAGACCTGAAATATGCTTTTGATCCACAAGTTCAACTCACAAAACAAAGGTTAGTAAGATTTGATCAACAAAGCAATGCAAAATCATGCTAGAACTTGATCAAACATCCAAATATCACCAAAAATGGAATACTTACTGTAAATAGAAGCCAACCAGCTCTGATACCATGTGAAAAATACAGATCCTAAGTGGATCTAAACTCCAAGATCATTGGCTTGAATGCTAGCACTCCAAACTACATAAGCTAGGAATTGGCAACACATTCTATGCTACCTAGAATGCAAAGAACTTGATCAAAAAGCATTTATCACAAATGGAAACTTCCATAAACATCAAGTGCGGCCCAAAATAGCATTATACAATCCATAATACATCAGCCTACCACTTTTGGAAAGCACCTAAGATCATACACAATAGCTTGAAGACAATACACACAACAATGCTCTCAATGGAGGAAGAAACAATGACAATGATCTATTGATCTCAATGAAGCATACAAAAGGTTTCTCCAACCTGTTCTCCACGACTTCCCTACTATTTATGGATGAGGAAGATGACTCTCTCTCCTCTCTCTAAAAGGTACTTGACCCTAGATATTCCCTATATAGGAAAAATAGCTAAAAATGGCTTATATGACCAAAATACAGCAAAATGGTCTCATTTTGAAGGGTATGAAGTTTGACACTTCATCATACTGAAAAAATACAGTAAATAAAAACATTGTGGCCTGGTTCACACGTGCAAAACTCCAGAACCAAAACTATTTACAATTTTAGCCAATTTAGGCCTCAAACTAGCTATGGGGTGTTGATCATATAACACATTATATGGTAAGATTTTGATTTTACACTACGATAGACAAATATGTGCAATTAAATTAGATACCTTTGGTACTGATTTAGATTATGTCTTTATGACATGCAGCACATATTACGACATCATTCGACATTCTTTGCAAGAAATAGTGGAAGTCTTAGCATATGGTCATCGCAAGGAATGGAAAAATCTCATTGGCAAGAAAGAGCGGCATTTCATAAAAGTACACAACATGGCGGGACTAGCACAAAAACTAGCTATATACTGCAACTTTTCCACTGGTTTTACAGAAGAATCCAAATTCGTCATAATACAAAATCGATGGATTATAAAAAATTTCAAAAAACATGCAAATTTATACAAGCCAGTAGGCTATAGACACACAATAAAATTTTGTATATTAAATAAAAAATATTTACAAAGTACAATTCAGCAGTATCTAATCTGATTCCGATATTTTTTCCAATGAAAGTTGCAACTTAGAATCATGCAACAATTTTTTTCTTTCGTATGGATCCGAAAGCTCATAGTTTTCATGCTTACTCAGATCAACGTAAGCAGCATACACTGCAAAATGAGATGATTGAATATAAAATTCACTGATCCATATCCTAAAATTTTAATCGCAATAGTTTTTTTTACAAAAATTATTTTATGCACCTTATTGAAATTATGTCCTCCAAGAAAATGAGACAGTGCCTTGATTGCCATAATCATAGTTTCACCATGTTGATGAAACTTTGAATGGGCAACACTTATCTCATTATTCTTGAAGGACTTCAGATAGTGCCCCAGTGCATGATCTCTTGAAAATTCTCCAGCAGATGATCTCTGCTCTCCTCGACGAATTGCATTTCCTCCACAGCCATTTTCAAACAATCTTTTCTTGAATAAAACTTATCATTATGTGCCAATTTTGAGAAGGCTGTCTATTTTATCGAGTACAGTCCTATGACAAAATTCTATTTGATTCCATATAAAAATAAATAAGGATTGCTCTTTTGTTTTTGTTGCTTTAATCTGGAGTGTTGCATGCTTCATTGCTTTAATAAGAATGGAATTTTTTCATAAATATAAATTTATCGATATTTGTATTTTGGTTGTTGTAGTCGACATTGGAGCCTGAACATTCTTTTTGTAAAGATAAATAAGGAGGGAGTATCAAATTTTCATCTGATTCTCTACTTCATGATGTCATTCAAAAAATACCGACAATGGCAACTTCAATTGGAGAGATAACTATTAAATCTCTCAAGGTATACTCAATTCATCTCTGATATGCATGTATTTCTTTTTTAATTCAAATGTATCATCATAGCATAAACAAATTTTTTATCATAATATTATTAATTTTTGTTCTATATATGTAGTGTGTATAGCAAAAAGATGCTTTTAGTTGTGCATGGTTCGTCCTGTATAATATGAAGCTATTTTTTGAATGGTTTAATTTACAAACGGATGTAGATATTGAAAAGGTAATATTCTATTCATTTGTAGTTCATTTCATTTTGATTCATATTTTATTACTATCATTGTTTGTAATTTGCTGATTCTCGTGTTTTGTGATGACAGTTCACTCTCGAGCCATATACTCCTGATGATGTATATAGATTTCGACAAGAGTTGATCAGAACCTATGCCCAGTACGATGTAAGCGATGCACCTGCAATCGAGATCCCTCAAAAGGAAGCTGCTCTTGTCTTAACAGCCTTTCAGGTTGTTCAGAATGCAGATCTTGTTTTATATGATAAAAAAAAGAATAAAAGTCCTTCCTAATACAGAGGAAGGCAATTTTGTAGCATATATTCTTCTTGTCTTAAAAGGCATTGAGGCCCTTCTCGAAACAGAGGATGGCGAGATTTTAGAAGGAGTTGTTGCCTTATCAGTTCCTAATACTGATATAGAAAATATAGAAAAATTGATCGAATAGAGATCTATTTGTAAATAGAGAGACATAAAAAAAAAGAAGATACAATCATTTAACTTGTAAACAACCCATTTATGGTTTTTTTTTTTTATTGATATCACAATAGATTCTTACAACCAGTTTGTGTCCATAGTCTAATACTGGAATGCAATTTTTCTATAATGATAAAAAGACATGATGATTGGCATGTATTTGCTGATAGTGAATCTCAATGTTCTTCCATAGGTTGGATTGTTTTGCCAATATCTCTGTATTTGATCTCGAGCTCATGTCTTTTACGTACCTGCATAAAACTAATACAAAGTTAGTTAAAATTAGTATAGAATTTGTATTAGAAAGTTTTGATTGAAACTATTCATAAAAGATCGAGTGTTTACAGTTACTTGCGAGTTTACCATTGAAAATGAATCTGAAGTCTGAAAGTACATCATCTTGCAATGCCGACCAACAATCTTCCACTTCCCATAAAGTACCTCACAAGCCCTTTGAAAGCAAAACCCTTGAAGATACCGAAGTTTGGGGAGATTTACTACAAGCCAATGTCACTCTTCCATTCCATGTACTCTGGAAGCATGCTGGCCAGTGGAAACAATAGATCCAAACCAGTAACACCACCACTACTGATGAGTTGCCTGAAATGCCCTTACATCTAACCAATCCACTCAGTGAACGAGGCAACATCAAAATCCCTGCTACCCATCATCAATCCCGTGAAGTTTTAGCAGTACTCGATGGTGGCTCCGATGTCAATATCATTTCCACATCCCTCATGATAGAATGAAATCTGAGAGACAAGCTAGCCAAATCCACTTGTCAGCTTCGGATGGCTGATCAAAGTGTGGTCTGACCTACTGGTTTCCTTCTACACGTGCTGATCAAACTAGGAGGTCTCAAGTTTTCTGTTGATCTCGTAGTACTTGATATTCCCAATAATGCCTATTCTTATGAATTACTACTTGGTCGTTCGTGGCTGACCAATGCACGAGTCGTTCATGACTGGAACAAAGGCCAATTGAAAAGCCTGAGACAAAATTCTACCATCCCAAATGCCCACACTATCCATGGGATCTCTGTGAGGAGGAGACCATCTTTCAAATTGATGACGAGATCCTCCATGACATACCAACCGTCCCTCATCCACACACCTCTCCACCACCAAAGCCTCAACCATGTGGTCATACTATGAAAGAGAAAATGAAAAATCTGCTTCAAATTCAACCGCCTGGTGACCTCACAATTGTTAAGGAAGTTTCTGAAATTGCCTCTGTTCCCATTAGAGAAACTTAGAGCCCGACGAGGGCCTTTGATAGAGATACTTTTTTATTTTTTTTCTAATTTTCGTTGCCATATTTAAATATATTGCTGTTTCGTTGGACAATATGTGGAAATGCTATTGGTTGATGAGACCTACCCTTCCAGCTCATCACTGCCTGAACAGACCCAAAAATATTGAAAATGAATATGACAGATGGTTGAGATGAGAAAATTGATGTACCATTAATGTATATGCATTGTCAAACCATGTTTAACAGGGTTAACCAGAGTTAATTTGTGGCGCCAAATAGAACTGTTTCAAATTTTTGCCAACACTTTTTTTCAGATTCATGGCCTTTTGTCTATGCAAATTTTCAGATTCATAGTTCATTGTTTCAGATTTTTGCATGCAAATTACGAATGGCGCCATCAAGGAAGCCGTGTTCCTCAATCGACTCTGTGCTTCTATTCAACGAGATAGATGATAATGGATTATGGGTGCCAAGAAAATATTCAAAAAACTCTTGGGTTTTGATGCATCCATCATCAAGAGGAACATTTCGAAAAAGGAAAAGAACAAAACTATCATTTCGATCTTATTGAAAGGCTAGAATTTTGGATTTTAGAACATCATTAGGAGGTAAATCTATTTTTGAAATTCTAGTCCAACATGTATATATACATTCAGAGATAAATGTGCAAGGATTCAACCATCAGAATCACAAAAAAAACAACTGTGAGTATTGATATTTTTGATACTTTGATTTTGTCATTCATAAATATCTAATAGTAAACTTGCCAATCTGATTATTTTTCTCTTGCAGATTTATATCCATCCAACATAAATGAATGGGAGCTGAGTGGATCTTTAGCAGGTGTGTTAGATGTTATTCATACTGATATTGGACAGCTGCAATATCGAGGTAGAACTACAAAAGATCTAGTTGATAGTGGGATCTTTTTTTATGAATCAATGTACATTCCCAATACAAAAGAAAATTTTGGACAAATAGTACCAATTCCATTACCTAGTTTTGAAAGTAATGAATGGATTGCACCAGATGCTACAGTTTCAGAATCATTTTGTTGCAAGATATATAATGATGTAAAAAATTGTTTAGAAATGAGCACGAGATAAAAACAGTCAGATTGAGTTGGTTTATTTCCTTGAATATATTTGTGGATTTCTTTTCAAGTGTCAATGTACACTGAACCCCAACGATGTTTGTATGCAAAAATTTATCAGATAGTTTATTATCTGAACTTATGGATGAAGGCTGGGACAAAAGATCAGATGAAGAAATAGAATGCAGAATTAAAATGTCTTCCATGTGCTTCCGTTATCAGATCGAAAAACAAATGTCGAGCTTATGCTTTCATTATCAAAGATGGAAAAAAAATAAAGGTAAATGGGTGCCACTCGATCAACACTTGGAAGCCATTTTGACATGTGTTGAGGTAGAAGAACATTGGATTCTAACCTACATCCGGCGAGAACTATTGCTCTCATCACTTGGGGTCAAGCATTAGCCATAGGTGGACTGTGCTGACTCGAACAGATGCCTCATAGAGACCACAGAAGAAGACACCCATATCCAACCGTCTTCTACTAACATCGAGACACCCATCATTCCCTTGATGATGATAGATCCTATTCCCATAGCTTGGTGCCCCGAAGAAGCTATTGTTTCTACAGCCCATGTTTCGGAAGATGGAATTCTTTCGATGCATGATGCAAAAGTGAGTGACAAACAAGTCCTAACTATCTCGATAATAAATGATTTATGCCTAAAACGATCCCAAAGGAGATTAAGTCCCTGGGCCCTATGGCTTATATACATCTTACCTCCAAGGTAGTGAACACAGTGGCCTATAGCCCAAACCCAAGATCTACCAATGGGAAGAGCTTCTAGACAAAGTTTGCAATGCCATAGACGAAGAGTTAATCCAAGAAACAACCACATCGTCTGCACAACAACCCACACAACCTCGGTTACACAAATAGAAGACAATCGACACACAATTAATCAAGAGACAAAAACAAATAAGTGCTAAACTTAAACAGCCCATCCAACCTTGATCAGAAACTCAAAAGGCCCATCCGAGCAAAAGAGCTTCTAGCTCTGGTAGCAAAGCACCATCAATAATTCCTAAAGTTTCTGAGAACTTTGTGGATTCGCCTTTTGATATACCAAAAAAATTTAAGGATTACACGCTCGACGATGTTGTTATAAAACTGTCCCAACCAAAGCGGGAGCCTACACAAGCTTTCCCATCTTTTAAAGGACCTACTAAGACAGTCCAACTAAATCTTAAGGATTTTAATGAAGACATGGATCGTTTTTGTTCATGTCGAACTCTTTGGTTTGGAGACTTTATTATTGAGATCCAAAAAATTCAATGAAGCAAGATAGCATTTCAAGCAAAGGAAGAGAAGCATATATGAATGTGCTGTAGTAGATACAACATGAAGGATGCCCCTCTTTGCCATGTAAGGTGAGCCATAAAGACTCGGTCATGCATCTTGAAGATCTTCTTGAAATCATATGAAGAAGAAACTCCTCCTCACACCTTGGCCCCATCATAACTTGAATACCTTCAAAAAAGATAACTTGTGATGCTTCTTGAGAAGCCTTGATCTCGTCCACTTCCAAGATTGAATCTTCATGCAACATGACATCTCTATTCATAATCACTTTTGAAATAGAGAGTGTAAAGACACTAAAGGCCTCTCTTCCAAAAATGGTAGAGTTTCATCCTTCTCATTAAGCATGGAAATAGTGTACAAATGGTGCCTTTTTATAAAATGGGGAAGGCCCTTGCCCCTCAATCCTATTGGCTAATATTCACAATGATCCTATCCATTCATCTTGGACCCAACTTGATCCAAGGGTCCACAAAAAGTACATTAGAAAACACAAGATTCATGTGAGTCCCAATCTGGACCCAATTCTAAAAAGTGATCTCTAAGTTTAAAAATGACATTGGGCCTCTAGTTTCACTTTAATTCCAAGGCCCAAGTCATGTTTATTTTATTTACAACTTTATTTTCGTGCTCGTTGGGCCATGAGCTTATACACGTAGGATGCCATGCCCTCGCAGCACATTTTATTGGATGATTTTATCTATTTACACTTTGTTGGGAATACCCCCAATAGGACCCACCGCCTGAAGTAGTGCCGGTCCCTCGGCACTCTGCCGGTTTAGTATAGCGTCCTCTTTGTCCGCCTCTGGTGGATCAGGTAACCCGTAACATCTTCCATGAAGTTGAGACGGTCCAGTTTCTTCGAGTCCTTGGGCGAGTGGAAGGACTTGTGGACTCCTGTTAGCCATTCTTGATCGATCCAAGCTTGGAATCGGTGCATCCAGGGTTCTCCAAGGAATGCAGCTCGATAATATACACGAGCAATTGGCAGCTGATCTTCGACTTTGTTGGAAGCTAGCGCCTTATTAGGATCAAAGAATATGGTGAGAAGAAAATCATTCCATTTAGTTTTGATGCCCATTAGGTGTTCTAAGTCCCGAGCGTAAGTGGCTGCCGCGCGGACTGTGGGATCAGGACAATTGATATACTGGTTTCCGAACGTGGTGAGAGCCCTTATGGCGTCTACATCCGTTGTCCACCCATATTGCAATGCTATGATCGGCCAATTAAAATTATGAAGTGTGATCTTGTCCAGAGGGGTGCCGCATTCCGCCCATTTGGATCTTCGTGTACATGGCTGGAAATGTGCGTTCACCCGTAATTCTTGTGGACTTGTCACGTAGGCCCTGATGGCCGCAGGGTCTCTTTCAAATAACTGCTGACGCCACTCTGGTTGTGGTTGGAGGGCGGGTAATGCCTGCAGTTCTTTTCCCTTGATTGTATGAGCAGAAAACAATATCTGCCAACCGCCTCGAGATGGCTCGTGGGGATACTTTGATAAAATTCATTGATTTTCTCCTCCACGGACTTCGGTCTTCGGAAGGCCTGGCTGGCAGATATCGTGCGTGAACTTCTAGATGATGTGCCTTGGCTCTGGTCTCGCGTCTCAGTAGCCGTATCCATCTGCCCTTGGTCTTGGCCTTCGGACCTTTGATCTGTTTGAGATCCCCCTACTGCCTGCTGGCTTTGATCTTGGCTGGTACTAGCCTACGCAGCGTCAAAATTAGGTGGCGATGGAATTACCACGGGGCTGGGCTGGGCCTTCGCGTCCATGAATTTTTGGCACACCTTGAGGGCTTTCTTGGCCTGGGCGAGCTCATGTGCTGCGCTTGTCCGATACTTGTTGAACTCTGCTTGGTAGCTGTTTAAGGTTTGGCTATAAACCTGCACCTGACGCCGTAGAAGATTCATCTCTAACTGAGAAAGTGGCGTTGAGTCCAGTGCAAGTTGAGCTAACCAGACGAGCTTGTCGTCTTGTAGGGCTTTGACCTCCATCTCCAGGCGCGTATTCTCTGCTTCTAAAAGGGTAAGTTGCGCCTGGATGGGGGCAAGCCGTTGGGACACTTCAGCTTGAAGCTCCAGCACCTTCGTGGAGGCCTCAGTCAGTGCGTTGGAGAGGCTTTGGATATATTTGTTGAGGCCCTCCTCCTTCTACTGCAGCTTGGCAAACTCCTGGTGCCCTGCTTATTCGTGTTGTTGAGCCAAAATCAGCTCTTGCTGCAGTTTGGTGAGGTCTGCTCGCAGCTGTGTACTATTTGTCGCCAAGTGTGGTACCCTGCTTTCTAGAATAGCTTTGGCTGCTACCGCATCCAGGATGTATTTTCCCAGAGTTTGGTACGCCGTCGTTAGGTCCATGGGAGCAGCCGATACACTGGCACTGGCAGGGGCTTGTGTTGTATCGGCCCCGACGACTGGTGGAATCCTGTCGTCATTATCTTCTATCAAGTTCTCATTGGACATGATGCCATCTGGGGCGGTGGGATCAGTCCGATCTGGCGATGGTACAAAAACTGTTTGAACAAATGCGTCATCAGGCAATAATTGGTTGCCCTCGACAACCTTTGTTGGCGAAGCGGGTGGGGTTTGATAAACAACTGTGGAAACAGGGGTGAGGACGGTTTGTCCGAACGAGAGGATGGGAGGAACAGAGGGAAACTGGAGGGTGGTGTGGAGTATGGAAGAAGGTGAGGATGGAGCAGAAAGTGTCTGGTGTGGGGGTGAAAATTCATAACTTGCATCCATGCCAGAGTGTCGGGGGACAGTTGTGAATCAGAAGGATTGAATGTGAGAGGAGCAACGGTGGTGGCAGGAGTGATGGAGGATACGATGGTGATGGATGGAGTAGTGGACACTGGAACAGAAGTAGGAGTGGTATCAACAGAAGAAACGAGGATGGAGATAGAAACAGATGTGGATGGAACAGAAAGAGAGATAACAATAACAGAAATCAAAGTGGGGGGTTGCATGAAAAAAGAAGTGGCGGTGGTTGATGGAGTGGTTAGTGTGGCAGTGGAGACACGTCTTTGGGTAACAGGTGGAGATGTGGATGTAGAGGCAGCACCATGCATTCGTTTGCTGGCCGTTGTATTAATAACTGTAGGTTGGGAGGAGGTAGATGCTTGAGATGGTGGATAAAGGTTAGCATGTGGCACAAGGGTAGACAAGAGGGATGAGCGTTGAAAACTGCACACTTTTGTCTCAAGAAGTGTGCAGAAAAAAAATACACAACAGGGGGCCTGCTGCAATTCGCTCACGGTTGTTGGGTTTGATAGAGTTTGTTAGTTCTCGAATAAGGAAGCTATGCCAGTCGTATGGCACAATAGAGGAGTTAGGGAATTCTAGAAAGTACTCCACTATCTGACTTAGCAGCGTAGACTGAATTCTGTCCTTGCAAAATGTTGAAATAACCAGAAAGTTATTCAACAGATGCGTAGCCGCTTGAATGACGGGTTTTGTGATAGCTTCTATCAGGTAACCATTATTAGTCTGGATGGGGATTTCTGGTGTGGTTTGGGTGACGAATGGTTTGATCAAAGCCTTGGCGTGGCGATGGGAGATGGGTTGATGATCACCAGACATAATGCCAATGGTGACCATCGAGTCGGCATTAATCCTGACCTTGTACGTGGTACCTTGGTACAGGAAGTGGAAACGAGCCTTGTCCTCATCCCATGTGGCGTAAGCATGAAGGGCGAGGCCCATGTTAATCTCATAATGGAAGAGCGCCGGGTAAAAACCCATTGCCGCTAGAAGTCAGCTGGCTGTCTGTAGCCATGGTTGGATCAGAGTGTTAGAGGGTAGAGGCCAATCCTGTGTGGCCTCGAGGATGTCATGCTAGATCACCTATTTGGTGTCAGAGTATTCAGAGGATGAGGAGGCCATGATAGCAGTGATGATTAGAGGTCAAAAAAGTAAGAAAAACGGTGGAGAATGGAAAAAGATGTGAAAACGGTAGAAAACTGAGAATAACGAGTGTTGGAAGACAAGGAGTGTAGTTTAGAGCACAGATTGGTGTTCAGTAATGTCAGATGACAGCTGGTGGGAAGTTTGGTTGCAAATGGAGAACTTGGTAATTTCAAAGTAAATTTCGGCAGAGCTTTGCTAGCAAAGATGACAAATGACTCGAATTCAGCCCTTATATTGCGGAATTTAGAGTGTGTATTAGGTGAAATTCACTTTCCCTTGCTCATTCCACCCAAATTTTGGCAGGCACCTTCTTCACAAAATTCTAAGACCTCAGGGAAGTCTGCGAGAGTTTGGAAGGTGATTGGACTACTATGCGAAGGTTCTGCGAGGGTTCAGACTATCTGCGAGGGTTCAACTCTCGCAGAAAGTGATCTCTCGCACACCGTGTTCCTGTGATTGGATTTTCAAGATTAGACCATGTAGGCAGGCTAATTTCACTACTCTGATTCCATTTAGGCACCTTGCGAGAGTTGATAAGATGATCTTGATGCTCTGCGAGGGTTCTGAAAATTCTGTTTCTGGGAACTCTAGCATACACTAAAAAATGATGATTCCTCCATCAGGAACTCTCGTAGAGATTTTGATGGATGCATCTAGGTCATATCTGGTGACTGTCCAATTTTCAAGAGCTATCTTCCAGAGTGTAGATCGGTGTTCAATATGAGCAGATGACAGCTGGTAAGAAGTTTGGTTGAAAACAGAAAACTTGGTATTTTGAGTGGAAATTTCGACAGAGCTTTGCTAGCAAAGGTGACAAATGACTCGAATTCAGCCCTTATATAGCGGAATTTAGAGTGCGTATTAGGTGAAATTCACTTTCCCTTGCTCAGCTCCACCCAAATTTTGGCAGACACCTTCTTCACAAAATTCTAAGACCTCAGGGAAGTTTGCGAGAGTTTAGAAGGTGATTTGACTACTATGCGAAGGTTCTGCGAGATTCAGACTGTCTGCGAGGGTTCAACACTCGCAAGAAGTGATCTCTCGCACAACTTGTTCCTGTGATTGGATTTTCAAGATCAGACCATGTAGGTAGGCTAATTTCACTGCTCTAATTCCATTTAGGCACCTTGCGAGAGTTGGTAAGATGATCTTGATGCTTTGCGAGGGTTCTGGAAATTCTCCTTCTGGGAACTCTCACATACACTAAAAAATGACAATTCTTCCATCAGGAACTCTCCAGAGATTTTGATGGATGCATCTAGGTCATATCTGGTGATTGTCCAATTTTCAAGAGCTATCTCCTAGGGGATCTCAAAAAATCATGAAAAAAGTGCTCTTTCAAAGTGTTTTTTGATGAGATCTTGAGATTTTCTGATTTTTAACTTTTGTAAATTGGTAATCAGCTTCATCCAGGCTTGATCTGACCGATGGTAGTTCTCTGAAAGTTTTGATGAATTCTTGGTAGTAGATCCATCAGTCAATCTGATGATCTGTTTCCTTTTTGATTCTATCAAGATCTGGATCCTCCTTGTATTCTGATGGATTTCTCCGATCTTGCTAGATCTGGCTGAATCTTGATGGATTTAGCTTGATTTGGCTTGATCTCCTTAGATCTAGCGGTGATGGCCGAGTAGATTAGCTTTTTGTAACGTGCCACCCCAATCTGGATCTGTCTCACTCTGGTGGCCAGTACTTGTGCAACCGGCTACCGTTGATGGGTGTGTCGAATGGCATCCCATCTAGCTTTTCTAAGTTCACGGATCCATGATTAAGAATTTCCTTGATCCCATAAGGACCTTCGATAGTGAATTTTAACTTCCCCTTGACTGCCTTGGTTTTATACATCAGGACCAGATCTCCTGAACAAAGATCCTTCTTTTGTAATCTGCAATCATGCCAAGCTTTGCGTCTTTTCTTTTCAGCTGCCAGTGCATGCACATCTAGTAAGCGTGTTTCACAGAGTTTATGCAAAAGCTTTGTGATGTAGCTGTAGAGATTTGGACTCATTAAGACGTTGCGCGGTGGCAATCCTTAATGAAGGAACTAAAAACTCTACTGACATCACAGCATCCTGACCATATACCAATTGGAAGGATGTTTGATCAGTGCTCCCTTTATATGTTGTCTTGAATGCCCACAGTGCAGCATGCAACTTGTGTTCCCAATCTGATCTGCTAGCTTCAACTGTTTTTGTGAGCATGCTACACAGGATCTTATTGGATAATTTTGCTTGCTTATTACCCCAAGGATAATAAGGCATACTGGCTCTGCGGATCATGAAGAATTCCTCCAACAGGACCTTGATGGTCTTGTTGATGAAATGGCTTTCGCGATCACTGACTAGTTCCACCGGGCATCCGAAGCGCACAATGATATTTTCATAAAGGAACTTGGCAGTGGTCCTAGCATCAGCTACTCTTACTGCCTTGGCTTCGACCCATTTGGTGAGGTAGTCTGTGGCTACGATTATGTATCGAGCTTGGGAACTCCTTGCTGCAGGGTGAATTGGACCAATATAGTCCAATCCCCATTTTTGAACGATGCTTGGGCTAAGATTGGGTGCAGTAGATCATAGTTTAATCTCGTTGGTATCCTTGTCCTTTGGCACACATCGCACTTTTTTAAGTATTCCTCTGTATCTTTATGAATCGTTGGCCACAAACATCCTGATTGCAGGATCTTGCGAACTATAATGTCGGATGCAAAATGACCCCCACCCAAGCCTTCATGTGAAAGCGAAATGATCTGGGTGGTCTCATGAGGAAGAATACACCATCGAAGAATTCCATCTTGACCTCTTTGATACAACTGGCCGACAATCAGCTGATAAGGTCTAGCCTTCAAGATCAATTTCCACTGTTCCGCCTTTGGTAGTGATTTGTCTGGTTGGCCATGCATTAGATATTCAACAATGTCGACAGCCCATTCTGGTACTGTGTCCACGTAAAATAAGACAGCATCTGCTAACTCATCATCAGGTTGGGTGGAAATCTCCTTTCCCTTGATTCTTGACACATGATCTGCCATGTAGTGTTGTTTTCCCTTGCAAACTACTATCCGAAAATCAAACTCCAACAACAGATGTAGCCATCTGGTGATTCTTCCGGTGTTGCAAATTTTATTAACAAAGTAGAGCAAGGGTTGATGGTCCGTATAAAAATCAAAATGTGTGGCCATCAAGTAATGTCAAAATTTCTTAACCGCATAGATCATTGCCAGTGCTTCCCGCTCTGTGGTTGAATAGTTCATTTCGGTATCACTGAGCTGTCGGCTTGCAAACCGAATTGGAAAATCCTTTTTGTGTTCACCTGGCTGGGTTAAGACTGGTCCAACTGCATACTTCAATGCGTCCGTATGCATGTGAAACTCAATGGACCAACTGGGTGGCCGTAAGATTGGTGCCGAAACCAATGCATCCTTAAGCTTTTGGAAAGCTTTTAGGGCTTTCTCATTCCAATGTGGATCCATTGTGAGTTTGTAGATTGGTCTGGCTAACTCCGCAAAATCAAGACTGAAGATTCTATAATAGTTAGCGTGACCCATGTAAATGTAGACCTCGCGGATCATCCCCGGTGGTGGTAGATCAATAATGATCCTGATCTTTGATAGATTTGTGGTGATCCCGTCGCTTGACACTATATGGCCGAGTATCAAGCCATGTGTCACCCAGAAGTGACATTTTTCTGGATTCAGGAAGATCTGGTAGTCGCAACATTTTTGTAACACCTTCTCCAAATTGGATAAGTGTTCTGAATCTGGTCCATGCACGCACAGATCGTCCAAGAAAATTTCCAGCAATTTTTTGCAGATAATCTTTGAATGCCACCTGCATGACTTGCTGGAAAGTGCTTGGGGCATTGCAAAGCCCGAATGGCATCACTTTATAGGCATAGGTTCCCCATTCTATGGCAAATGCTGTCTTGTGCTGGTTCTGGGGGGCTATTTTCACTTGGTTGTAGCCGTTGAAGCCGTCCAGAAAATTGTAGGCTTTGGTGCCAGCTACCCTGTCGAGGACACTTTCTATAAATGGTAAAGGAAAATGGTCCTTTTTGGTGACTGCATTTAGCGCCTTCAGATTCACACAGATCCGCATTTTGCCATTCTTCTTGGGTACTATAACTATCAGCGATACCCATTCTGTGTGCTCGATCTTTTAAATGAAATCTGCGTCCATCAGCTTTTGCAACTCCTCCTTGATCAATTTTGTATAGTTTAGGTTGCAGCAATAGTAAGGGCTCACCTTGGGGACTGCTCCGTCCACCATGGGTATGGTATGTTGGACTACTGTTGGCGGAATGCCCTTTAGATCACTATAGCTCCAGGAAAAATAGTCTTGATATTCCACCAACAAGGATCGTAGTCTCTTGAACTGTGTGGGTGTTAACTGCTCTCCCACATGCACTATCCTTTCTTCTTCTCCTGGTTTTGCAAGATTCATCGGCTGTGTTCGCGCAGGTCTCTCAAAGGCTTGTTTTGTTGGTGCCTGACTTTGATCAGGTTCTCGTTGGGCTTGTGGCATCATGATTACCACATCGTCCAATGTATAATTCTTGAAAGTATCAGACATCTTGTGAACTGGAGCTCGTCGAGATTCCTCTTTCAGCATATTGATCTTGGCTCGACTGGTCATTTTTTTTATTTTTTGTCACCTGTGTAGAAGATGACGTTGTATTTGAGTCCAACTTGATTGACTTCAAGGAATCCAACACCTTCTTTTTGCCCTTTTTTGTCATTTTGGTGGGTTCATCCTTGTTGTCTTTCTTCGGGACTATTGTGACATTCGCCTCATGGTTGCAAATATCAACGTCTACTATAGCTATCGCCTCTTCGAGTAGGTCACTCCATCGGATCACCTGGTTGTAGCATTGCTTCAACTGATTTTTCTTATTCACAGGCGCCTTGGGTGGATCGATCCTTGAGACTTTCTCCATAGCAGACTTTTGTGGTGGTTGAGTTGGTACCTTCTTGGTTCCAACGATTTGGGTCCATGTGGTGTAGGACCTGTTCATCAGTCAGCTCTGGATCAACCTTTACAATCTGTTCTCTGTTCTCGAAGGTGAGTTTCCCTGTACCCCAGTTGTGTACTACTTGCGCAATCCTCAACCATGGTCTTCCCAGTAAGACTCAGTATGCAGATGGAGATTCAGGTATATCCATGACTACAAAAGTAATCACAAACTGCATGCCTGTTATCTTGACGGGGATATCGACAAACTACACCTTTTGGTTTTACACAAGATTGGTCTGCTAGCTTGGTGGCGAATCTTGTTGGCTTCAATCCTTGTAAACCCCATTTTTCATATAAAGTAGTGGAGATCAGATTGACACCGATCTTTCATCTACCACTGCCGCCTCGTCCTCCTATCTCTTGTGTTTGATTGGCAAAGTGATGTTGTGTTCCTCACTTTCCCATGCTACTCCAATATGGAGGACGTTATTTGTTTCATCATAGCATGCACAATATATGAGCTTAGGCGCTACTGGCTCCTCATTCACTTTGGCCCATTCAGCTAGAAGGCTTTTCGCTTGTGGTGCAATCCATAGTAGTTCCCCGAGTGATAAACTAATATGGCTTGACAGTAAAAGGGTGAGCCTTTCAGTGCATGGTTCCTCGGACTCCACCATGTGAAAAGGTGGTTCATGTTGGTGCAACCGATCATTCTGATCAGTATGTAGTGGTGAGCCCGATTGCGGTTCCCGTTCGATGCCGACTGGAGGTTCCGTGGGATGGTCTCTTTCTTGCTCTTTTTCCTCCGCTTGTGCTTTATGTACCCAGTGTGTTATTTTCTGGTACTGTCTTCTCTCTTTCTTCACATTTGGATATGGCGCTGAAGTTGAGGGTTGGTCGTCAGTGACCGATGGTGGTGGTGAGGGAGCCACTTCCTTCCTCTTCTGTGCTCGCATAACAGTGGTCGACCTTCCGACGACATCTTCGCTGGAACTACTGGTTGCTGTATGGCAATGAGGTTAAGAGGTGCACCAGTTCCAGGTTTAAATGGACAATTCTTGTAATAGTGTCCATAATCGCATTCTCAACAGGAGGTTGTGTATTGTCCCTTGTAGGGACATTCTGCTATTCTGTGTCCTTCGCCGCATGCATAGCAGCCGTAATTTCTTCCGCCTTGGCGCTGAGTTTGAGCTGCATAGGCTGAAACATATTCATTTATGGCACGATCCATAAATGGTTCATCTGGTCCATACCATTGCTGCTGCTCAGGTTGAGGTGGCATTTGCATCTCTGGTCCTGCTGCTGTCAGGTTTACATGGGCCACTTGTTGATTGGCTGGCCCTGGTGGAGCAGGTAAGGCCATACGATGTGGTTGATTTGGTGCGCCGTACCTTGGTGTCGCGTTGGGTGTCCCTTGATGATAAGGATAGGAAGTATGATAAGGACTTCTCTTCTGTTGAACAAGCCGGGGGTTAAATGGGCAAAATGCCGTATCGTGCGATGTTGCATTGCACAGATGGCAGAATGTATGTGTCAGTCTTAGATTTTGCTTTAGGAATGAACACTGGAAATATGTGTACTTTGTTGGATTTATTCCCTCTAGCTCTCCTCAATCACATTTTAATCTGCCTCCATTCATGCTGCATATTGACTAACGTTGTCACGCGGTCTGCATATTTACATGCAAATTTGCACAGACAAAGAAAAGCTGAAAGAATCGCGACACTGTGTTTCTACAAAGTTTAAGGTGACAGACGAAAATGGGACACTATGTTACTGAATTCCAAAAGTGCCCTAAAAGCTAAGGCACCCTATAAATCTTATCCTAAGGCCATTCGTAAGAGTGACGCACTTTTTGCATCATCACCAACGTTCACTTCAGCACTTGCTGACGTCGCACCCTTTTCATGCTCACTCCATGTAGTTGCGCTAACGGATTGGACAATGATTGCAGCCACCCACGATCTCCTACAGACAGCACATCTACTCTGTACTTTCACATCTGCACACTTGTAATATTATGTAGCATATATATACTGGACACCATTCATGTAAGGGATGATGAAGAGAGCAGAAGAAGATGACATAAACAAAGTAGATGCCCTGAGCATTGATTTTTTATTTTTTTTGGTCAGAATTAAGGTTTAATTCCTTTTTATAGATTGAAATAAGCTTTGTAGGGCACACGGTTTTGTCCGCTACCGTATTGTGCTCTACCACATTATTGACATGTATACATGATATACTTAACCTGATACAGTTCATTGTTCTGCGTTCAGATCTATGTTAATATTGCTATGCTTATCTTTCATTCTGTCTGACCTTTCTAGTTGTTCTTACTGGTAATAGACGATTAACATTTAGTCTTGTCTTTCGTGAATCATTCACGACTAATTATCAGTCGAGCATTGTCTAGCTCTTCGCAAATCATTCGCGACATATAATTTGTCTCGCTATTCGCAACAAATTATTCTTCTAGCACCTCATCTATTAATGTTTGGCTACGTAATCTAGAATGACCATGATTTCTATCACTAAAGTTATGTCATTCTGATAGGCATAGTCATGCTTACGGAGAGAGTCGTATAGTTCATTCCGCTACACACAAACATTTTCTGTTCGAGTTCGTTTCTTGTTTGCTTCTTGTTCAAGTTTGTTTCTCGTTTGTGTTCGTCATTTATTCTCCCCCTCTCTCTCCAACATGGTATCAGAGCTATTTTCATAGAGCTTCCACAGTACAAGACTCTACTAGTCGATAGAGTAATTGTTTTCTTGTTCTGTAAATATCAGATTTTCATATTTGTCACTGATAGTTTTTCCTATCACTTATACTAATTCTTCCACATGGATTTCCAAGGGAAAGCCAGTCCTATCATGGACAAGATGGAGCCAATTACCATCTGTGGAAATTTAAGATGAAAATTGTACTAATGGCCAAAGAATTGTACAACGTTGTTACAGGTGCAGAAGGAAAATCCCGAAGCGGACGACGCGACAATTTCCAGATGGAAGCTGAAGGATGGAAAAGCTTTCGTGCTGATCATCCTCAACATCACGGATACCCAGATCGGCCATGTATCCGAGGCTCAGACATCAAAAGAAGTCTGGGACATCTTGAGTACACTATACGAAGTGCGAGATAGCTTCCAAGGTACATCTCAGGAAGAAATTCTACTCCCTCAAGATGACGAATGGTGATTCTCTGCAGAATCACATTAATCAATTCAAGAACCTGCTAAGACAAATGGCCGCTGTTGGATCTGTCATAGACGATCAAGACGCAGTGATGCAATTGCTTACAAGCTTGCCAAGTTCTTATGACAGTTGGGTGGTGATCATCATGACTCATCCAGAATTGACTCTTTCGAGAGTCATTACTATGTTGTTGCAAGAAGACACACAAAGGAACGCACGTCTTGTACACCAACAAGAGCATGACAAAGCAGAAGAAGAAGAAAAAAGGCACGAAGCAATCAAAGCCAGACCAGAAATCAACTCAGCACAAGGAACAGTCGAAATGGATATGCAAGATCTAGACCACAATTTTAGCCTATTTAGTTTACTTGAAAGCTTGATTCTACTCTAAAACACAAACAAGAAAGCTAGTCCACTCTACTCCAGAATACATAATGAAAGAAAGCAAGAAATTAATCTAATTCCACAACTACACATGCAAGAATGTAAGGGCATGATCATAAATGAATCACTCAAGAAAGCCAATATGATCAAGGAGCTCTATGAATGCCAAAACTTGTGGAGGATCTTCTTTATTCAATACAAGAGTAGAGTCAATACAAGTAAAGCTCCCTCACAAGAGAGGGAGGCTCTTAAATAAGCAAAAGAGTTGCCTAGGTGGAGCCCAAGTGGCAATTCCACAATTTCATAGATTACAAGTGGAATAAGTTCCTCCACTAGAGGTCACCATCAAAAGGTGGCTCACTCTACTTTATTTAAGAGGTGTCTACAACATTTATTACAAATGCCTAGACATACTAGCTCCTACATGGTCATTCCTTCACTTGGGATTCACCATGAGGCTCACATAATTTCTAACTGTTGTCCTAGCTAGTATTTCTCAGCTCTCATCCTCGGCTCTCATTCCTCATCCTCCTCTTCTTTCTCAAAGACCTACTCGGTCTAAGGTGAGAGGTGCTCTTCGAATAGCTTTAGCCCATAGCATCTTGGAGATTCCTCAGAATCAGCCGACATGAACTTTTTCCATGATGAATCTAATCTTGAAATCAAACACTATCTTGATCTTCTTCAAGCTAAATACTTGCTCAAGAATGTAAGTGTCCTTCATGGATGATTCACTTAATCTCAAGAGAAGTTTACAAAATGCCTCACAACATGTAAAAACATGATTTTTCAAATTATGAGAGATTATCTAGGTTCTTGCACTTACTAGATCCAAGAGTATACACATGATGACCCAACCTCTTGCTATCAAATGTTTTGGAAACATATCTAAGCCATCAATGACAAGAAATATGTCCATACAATAGGCATCATACAAGACTAGTATTGTCTTACTTGAACTTTGAGATATAGAAATCTCAATTTGAAAGCAAGATGATATATTAAATAATCGAAGAGAAACATAAGTGAGAATGTTGGAGAAGATCTTTGTTTACAGATTTCCTATTTGTCTATTGATTCTTCTCTTAAGAACCATTATAGTAGGGCACAGTTGTTGTTTGGATTTCAGTTTCTGCCTATTACCAAGCTTTGCAGGTTTTAAATGAGTTACTCTTCTTGATTCATTACCCAATCAGACATAAGTTTTGGTGTTATAGTATAGTTTTATCTAGCCTGTCAGTGGATACGCAATGTTCACTCTTGAATAGTAAACACAACAAATGAAAATGCAAGTTATGATGCTCATCTATGGATCAGCTTGCTACTCGGATGAACACCTATCAGATTCCTACTTCTACTTACTGCAAAACAGGTTGGACAGATTCTTGAAGTTGAAAACTAATCTAACATGTAACAAAAAGAATCAAGAAACAAGAAACTAACTAGCAAGCATTACAAGTGCAAGGATCAAGAAACACTCATCTTTTGATTCTTGTGTGAAATTTCAGAGAAATAAAGACCAATAATGGATCTAGATCAGATCCTCAAGAGGTGTTGGAAGCTAGATTACATGACCTACTAATCAACCAATGATTAGATCTAGAATTAGATCAATTCCCCATCAAAAATCTAGCAAGAACAACAAGCAAATGATTAAACTTGAGACCTACTGCCTTCACACGTGTGAAGAAAAGTACCTATATGGACTTACAGCAGAGAGTGAAGTACACAAGTGTTAGAAAGCAATAGAACCATAAAATCACAACACAAATATGAGAATACTCAAGATATGCCTCCAAAACCAAGATCTTGCCTCATTGATTTCACAAAGTGGATCCATCATGGATTAAATACAAAAATCATCATACTCTCTCTCTAAGCCACTTCCAACACGTGTGAGACAGGTCATAGTGCTTATCCATATCCACTTTGGCTAAGATTCCATTAATTTGCCACATCATCATTGGTGGCTAGTGTTGACCTTCTAGATTCCTACAAATTAGGAGATAGGTCCTACAATCCAGGAGATTTGACTTTTGACATGTATGAAAACTATATATAATGGATCTGAACTTTCTATATGATATTTCACACGTGTGAGACCACTCCTACCCATGTGATATAGCATTTTCTACCACTAGAATGGTGCCAAGTGTCATAATACTACTAAACTAGTTTTTGGCAAATTTAGCCACTGGTTTCCAAATTAAATGATATGTACAACCTTTATGATCTATCTAAATGACTTAGGCATAGATTTCACATGTGGGAACAGGCTCCACACATGTCTAATGATGATAGGTACAAGTCATTATGGTATTTACAAGATTTAACCAAGTTAGCTTTTGCCAATTTTAACACTCCTCCTCAAAACAAACTTGATACATCTATGGTACATCTATTTACAACACTTAAGGCTGATCATTGTAGGTTCATAGGTGTGAATATCAGACAATGAGTTTGATGAAGATCCGAGATCACCATATCCATGATAATGCCTCCTTGATGTTGACTTCTTTGATGAACTTGAGAGCTTGCACCACTTGATCACTTTTTCCATTGATTTGTTCCATCCTTGAAACATATGGTTGATCCAAAAGCTCCTCCTCCTTAAAATTAGCTGCAATTCCATGAGAAAATAAAGATTCCTTCTTGACTCATAAGGATCACAAAGATCCAACATCATATTACAAAGATCTCAAGAATTAGGCTCATCAACATTGGCAAGACTATGCATGCTATAATAACCAAGAGTTTGCATCATATCTTCATGCTTGATTTCCATTCTAATCTCAGATCTAATGAGGCTAAATACTTCATTATGGAGATAAGTGTCCTTGGAGGATGATTCACTTACTCTCATAAGGAGTTTACAATTTGCCTCAATACATGAAAAAAGACAAATTTTCACACTATGAGTGAACAAATCACTCTTGATCTTGCAAGACTCAAGAGCATACATTTGATGAAATAACCATTTGCTTTCTAATTGATCTAAAATCAATTTCAAATCATTAAGAACATCAACTATGTTCTCAAGAGAGACACCATACTCAACTAGTCTTGCTTTACTCCAACTTTGAGTTGCAAAAGTCTCACTAAAACAAATTGATTCACCAAATGACATAAGAGAAGTAAGCATGAGATGTATACCACTTGAAATGTGCTCCTCTTTCCCTTGAAATGTGAGCCATATGAGCTCACCCATGTCTCTTGATATTCTTCTTGGAATCATAACTTGAGAAGGACTCTCCTCCTCAATCCTTGGCACACTTGAACCTTGAGATGACTTCTCAAGATCACCTTCTTGGTGCTCCTCCTTGATGGAAATCCGAGACCTCCATGTCTCATAATGATCACAATAAACATACATTGTGCACTTTCTATGATCAACAATATTACTTATGCTAGAACCATAAGTCCAAAAATCACCACAACTTGACATGATTTTTCTAATATTGAAATCAAGAAGTATTTCCATCTCAATAAGGCTAACTACTTGCTTATGGATATAAGTGTCCACTTTGAATGCTTCACTTATTCTCATAAGAAGTTTACAGCTTGCCTTTAAAATTAAAAATTTACAACTTTCAACATTATGAATGAACACATCATTCATGATCTTATTGAAACCAAAAGAAAATACATCATGAAGACATTTTTATTTCCTTGTCTTTATACTCAAAGAAAAACATGCTTTGTTATCTATTAAGGCATCACACTCAACTAGTATTGCCTTAATCCACATTTGAAATACAAAAATCTCTTCAAAGCACAATTGTTCTTCATAAGATGTCATGAGAGCATAAACGGAACTATTTTCATTTTGTGATTGCTCCTCCTTAATTTTGTTTGGTTTCTCTTGGATCATAACAATAACTTTGAACTTATCCAAAGTTCCAAACAAAATGCTTTCCAAGAACATGAAATAAATCCAAGTGACATTCATGAAAGTGACATCTATACAATGCACTTCAAAATAAAATATTTCAAGAGGTTTGAAATGTGTGGTGATGGAATTTTGAAGACAAATCTTGTAAGTCCTTGTGAGACTCCAAGCCTCATGCATCTTTCCACAAAGGAAACACATTTCCTTGGCTTTGTCCTTCTTGCCTTTGCATTTTGCACTTGAAGCTCCATCCTTCACCTCGGCCCCCTTGCTTTGGTTCTCCTTGGATGGATTGGTCTTCATTTTGTAGCATCTTGAGACAAAATGATCTCTCTTGCCACAAAGGTTGCATTTAGGATCCTTACTTGCCTCCAATAGGTTGCCACCTATTGATGCCATGATGAGGAAGTAAAACTTTGTGATATGATTTTTCAAAATGTAATTTGTGACTCTCAAGAAACTAGATTTGAATACATTCAACAATCTAGAAGTATCTACACAAGATCTAGACCACAAATTTTGAATCATATCTCTTTTCAACCTAGTCAATTGGAAACTAAGCTTTGCTTTGATCACTAAGACAAAATCACTCTATCAAATCACAAAAATCAGATCCAAACACCCCTATTTGACTCAACAAACACCAATGACTCTTTCTTTTGAGAGTTGGAATGGATTTGAAAAGATTTGACTCCTAGATTTTCCTTTTCTCTTGACTAGTTCACTCAACTTTTGATATTCTTGAACAAAGGATGGGTTTTGTTTCAAATAATTGAAAATCAAACTTAATCACTTCTTTTGGACTCACTCTTGACCCAATAATCTCACTCTTGAGATTTTGAATGGACATGAAATGGTTTGATAACAATCTATGTCAATAATTTTTCACCAAGCTTTAAAATTAGACATCTAGAGATTCACAAAGATCCCAACCATGTATTAACACTCAAATATGAACTCCTCCTTGTTCTATACTCCCAACAGGATCACAACTTGACCCTCACCCTCTCACAAAGAAAGTTGAATTAGAACTTATTTGAGTTTCATACATACAATGTCAAATTGTGCTCAAAAATTGAATTCATTCACCCCTATTGGACTCCACCAAGTACCAATGATTCTACCTCTTTAGAGTTGGAATGAAATTCAAATTTTCAAAAATGTGATACTTCTCTCTCACTAAGATATGTGCTTACAAAGAGCTAATGCCACTTAGCAAGATTTGATCACAATGAAGAAGACAATTTTTCCACCAAAGTCAAGAAATGAGTTACTAGAACTTGCCCTCTACAAAGGAAGGAACTCTTAGGATTTTTGGATCAAACACTACATGTGACTCACACTTTTATGACTCTCTTTCAAGCCAAACAAAACTCAACTCTTTGAGTAGGAGTGGAACAATGTGACTTAGATCTCAAAAATGACTTCTAGAACTCTCCAACAATGCTTATCACTTGTATTGGTAGATTTTGCCTTTATGAGTGTTTGTGCTCTAGAAATTCACTTAAGATTTCACTTGGAGGACTTATCCAAGGCTGACTTCTAGCACGTAGATGCTTCTAGTCTCAACCCTTTCACTCTTGAACACATCTAGAATGAAGATACAATGGGTTTCAATCTCTCCCCTTGCAAATCACTCCTTAATCTATGGTTTTTGGCAATATTTCACTCTCAACTTTAATGCACACACAAAGCATCTGAGAATCAGCTTTAATGTACTGTAATAAATCTTCAAATCATCTATATTATTGATCTATACCAAGAACAAATCAAATAAATAGAAACAATGCATTAGAAAGCTTGAAAAATGCACTAGATTGACTAGTTTTGGGTGTATGAGGCATTAAATGCACCAAAACTGAATTTTATTGCTCAGAACAGGTTATGTACGGCCTCACACATGCAGGAAGTACACTTGTAGCCCACAACAATATTTGGTACAAATATAATGATTCTATCTATCTATTCAAACTCGCTACCTCAAGATTAGCTAGTTTCCAAAAACTTGCTAGTTTGGGTGTATGAGTAAGATATAGCATCAAACTGAAAATATAGCTCCAAAACTGGTACTGTATGGCCTCACACGTGTGAACAGTACCCCTGCAGCCCACAACCAATTTTGATGCACAAATATCAAGGCTAACTAACTCTTTAAACTCGCCCACATCAAGATTAGTGAGTTTTCTCAAAAAACTTGCCAATCTGGGTGTTGTTTAGATCAATGCTTTAATCTCTTGTACTTGGCTCTGATACCATGTGAAATTTCAGAGAAATAAAGACCAAGAATGGATCTAGATCAGATCCTCAAGAGGTGTTGGAAGCTAGATTACATGATCTACTAATCAACCAATGATTAGATCTAGAATTAGATCAATTTCCCATCAAAAATCTAGCAAGAACAACAAGCAAATGATTAAACTTGAGACCTACTACCTTCACACGTGTGAAGAACAATACCTATACGGACTTACAGCAGAGAGTGAAGTACACAAGTGTTAGAAAGCAATAGAACCC